>JAJOZX010003528.1:247500-382500 GCA_023014485.1 Bathynomus jamesi | reverse complement strand
AAATTTACTTAGTTGTGGGGTTTGAAGAAAATATTGAAATCTGACTATAACTTTGGATTTTACAGCCAAAGTTCGAGGTCTCCCTTTTTTTTTTTTTGCCCATACTATATATGGCTTAGGGGTTACGTCAACGTCATGGCCACGTCGCAACACTACTTTCCTTATGATCAGCGAGGTTTGGTCAGTGGTTCTATGGGTGACCGTCCTCCGCATTCAGATGATGTAGTGGCCCACGTAAATGGTTCGCTTTCAACATAAAGCCGTAGGTACCCCTACGTCACGTGACTTTTTGCCGCAACGAAGCAGGTTAACCCTTAATGTCTACCCATTATAAAAGTTACGGTAGCGCCTACTCGTGGTACTGGGGTACACCAGTACCCCTGATAGGATTTAAGGATTAAACAACCCCACAGACGCGGCACTGTATCTAATGATTACATTACCTCGTACGAATTGCACACAGTAAGATGATAGTCTCAAAAAACTAAAATATGACGATAATGGCGTCTGTAATAACAAATTATGTAACATAATAATTGAACTTAACACGTACGTATATAACATAATTGAATTTTAATTATTTTAGGTTGTTCATTTCAAATGAGTTTTTTATAGAGATTGACACAATAAGAACACTGACACAAATTTGGCACAATTTGATTTTAACATTTTGAACTAATTGAAAAAAATCTTTTTATATATTTTTTTTACATTATTTAAATTTTCTATTTCACAGTCATAATTAATTTCATTTGATGAGACACTTTTCAATGAGTTTATTATACGTTCTCTTTCAACATTTTAATTAGTCAATTTTACAAATAGAAAGTTGTGTGTGTGTGTATATAATATATATATATATATATAATATATTATATATATATATATATATATATATATATATTCTTTTTTTATTTTTTTACAGTGTATATGTTTATCTTAAAAGAAAAGTATTTGCCGCAGTCAAAGTGCACATTTAAGCAAGTTTAATTAAGAGTAAAAAGCGAATATTTTCTTCTGTGGTTTTTATTTTGTTATTATTTCAAATTATATAAAAATTATGTTTAGTAGATACTGAAGACATCCCATATATATATATATATATATATATATATATATTATATATATAATATATAAATACAATATTAATAGTAAAATTGTAGTCCGTTTAATAGTAAAAGTTTTGACGGTGATCGCGGGAAATGTATGTTTCATTACGGTATAATCGTACAGTGACTCCGCGTGTATACTTTTTGTGTCATAGTAATAGTTACATAATTAATGTGAAAAGATGCCTGAACATCGAACCGTTGGTATCCGAGCATGATTTAAAGGGACGAAAGTGGGACCCCTTTCGGCGTTCCCCCCATCTCCACCCCCAACCACCCCCACCAGCTACGCTCCCCCGCAAGCCGTTACAGATACAATGGGGTCGTCTGCTGTAAATCTTGTAGAAAATCCTGTTATGTTTTATATTTGACAAAGTAGATCATATTAGGTCAGACCTTCTTGTATCTGTCTGTCATGATTTTTATGATTCAGAAGAAATAGAACATGCGAGGGTACAATTAAACACCCTGTTCGGTGCTCCCTCCCAACTCGTAGAGGTAATTCTAAAACGAGAATACCCTGAAAGACATTATAAATAAAGTGTCGACCCTCCGGGATAATGAGAATAATATTACCTTTTACGTTACTAACTTCCATAGAATACCGGTAATCTCTATGGGTGACGTAAACGTCTCGGTGCTCCTCAAACAGTATAATGAGGTACAAAAGTCGATAGTTGAACTGAAACACCAACACGTGGTGTCAAATCAGAAAAACGCGATTTCGCTAGAACAGTTCCGGTCAGAGTTAGATGCGTTGAAAGACGCTCCTCCCAAAGCCCAGTTACTCGGAAGTAGTTCAGCAAGCCAGATCTCCAAGAAGCGCGGGCAGCGAGGGAAACGAAATCCCCGCCTCCAACTCCCCCCTGAAGGTGGGGTGGAAACGCAGCATGCAGGGGTAGCGGTCAACCCCCTCCCGTTCAGGAAAGGACCCTGCTCCCGATTCACAATGAGGAACAGGGACGGTCCAATGCCGAGAGTCGAGGCATCATTGCCCTCCCCTGCCTCCCACTGCAGAGGAGAGGTGTTCGATTACGCCTCGCTCGGTGCGCAGTTCCCCCCCTCCCACCGAAGAAGGAGGGCACGCGCGGCCGTCAGGGTATAAACACCGCTAACAGACCCTCACCAAGCCACAGAGTAAGGGAGGGGCCTCCTATCCCCCAAAGGTTGTGCCACCCATCCCCCAGGCAGGCGAACCCTGCCTCAGGGAGATCGAGGGAGCACGGGTGGGTAACTGTTATAGGCGCCTTCCCGAAGGTTCCTCAACCGGTCTCCGCGGCGAGGCCACCGATGGGAATCTCACCCTTTGTGTCGCGAATTCAGCTCTCGAACGAGGCAAGCGATATTCGACACATGATGGAAGAATCATTGGTGAACACAGTATAGTGATAGTTAATAAACTAAACACGAAATCTCCGTATTATAACTCTTTTAAAGTAATAATTAAAGGTGTAAATGCGCATTTCAACCCGTATAATATGAGTCAATGGCCAGACGGTATTATTGTTAAGGAGTTTATTCACTTTTCCAGGAGATTTGATAACAGGCAAAATAATAAAATAATAATAATAATATAATAATAATAATAATATAGGCGCCCTAACGGTAATGCCTGAAAGTTGTACTGTGTATAATAATAATAATCTTACTAATAATAAATTTTCTATCAGTCATGGCGGATAACTTGTTGAAAATAGTCTCATATAATGTAAGGTCAGTGAGGAATTCAACTGTAGATGTTCATAAAATCTGCGACAGTGCAGATTTGATACTCCTGCAGGAGCACTGGCTACCTAAGCAAGAGCTAAAATTCCTCTCTACCATCCATGATGACTTTATGTACCATGCGTCATCAGCAGTAGACTTGTCAGATGAATTAATGTACGGTAGGCCTTTTGGTGGTGTTGCTTTCTTATAAGGAAAAATTTGTCAAAACATATAAATTTTTAACAAGCGATAATGTAAGGTTGTTAGGCATTGAATTACAAGTGAACAATGATTGCATATTAATTGTAAACTGCTATTTACCATACAACAACGGCAGTAATCTAGATGAATACATTGATTTGCTGTACAAAATTAAGTCATTATCAGATAACCCCAAATATTCTCACTGTATAATAATGGGGGACTTTAACGCACATGTGAACTCGGAATTCTTTGTAGAATTGGGTAACATGTGCGAGTCGGCCAATTTAAGTATAAGTGATGTAGATGTATTAGGGGTAGCCAGTGGTAATTTTACATACGTTAGCGATATGAGTGGTACCACCAGGTGGATTGATCATTGTCTCACTAGTAATAATCTAAAGGATCGAATTGTTAGAGTTCATATTTGCATGATTTCCTTCTTTCTGATCATAGACCATTAGAAATATTAATTAACGTTACCAATTTATGCGCAACACGACTTAACAAGAACTCAATAGGTAAGAATAATCGCGTCGATTGGTCCAATGTTAATATGCAGCAGAGAATAGAATACAAAGACAGAACAGTCACCTCTTTAATAATTTAGAAATTTTGCACCTTGCCTGTAATAATCCTTGCTCAAATGATTCTCACTGTAAACTCATAGATAGGTATTATAGTAAGATAATATCCCTGTTAAGAGAAGCAGGAAGCCCCCTGATTAAATCTTACAACTATCATACTAAGTTATTCCTGGATGGAATGATTTTATTGCCCCCCTGAAGAGGGAATCGAAAGACGCCTATGATTTGTGGTGCTTTCATGGTAGACCCAGATTAGGACCAGTATACATGAATATGTGTAGAAGTCGGGGTCAGTATAAGGCGGCCATAAGGCGATGTAAACAGGAAGAAGAGTCTATTCGAGCATCAAAAGCCTGTGAAGCTCGCATAAATAACGATAATAACAAATTTTGGAAATTTGTTAAGAATCAAACGGGTGTCAAAAATGTCCTCCCTCCGACAATCGATGGGGTGTCGGGGGAGGATGAAATTGCAAAGCTGTGGAAAAACCACTACTCTAACATTCTTAATAGTGTGAGTAGGGATAATCTTAAGATAGATTGCAGCGAAACGATTGTGGGAGGGACAAGGGAAAATATTTTGATATCATTTTCTGAAGTAAAGAGGTTAATTAAAGAGTTAAAGACTGGTTCTGCGTCAGGGGTAGATGACTTATCGAATGAGCACTTAAAATATGCAAATGACGTAGTATGTCTGCATATATCATTGCTCCTATCAGCCATGCTTGCTCATAGCTATATCCCTGCAGAGTTCATGAGGGTATATATCTTGCCCCTGGTCAAAAATAAGTACGGAGACATTCTGTCCAGCAATAATTACAGGCCTATTGCTGTCGCTTCCTGCTTCTCGAAACTACTAGAAAAACTCTTGTTACTCCGATTAAATGATTTCCTATGGACATCTAATCAGTTTGGCTTTAAAAGGTCCCACTCAACTGACCTGTGTATCTATGTACTTAAAGAAACAATATCTAAATACATTGACAGTAATTCAACATTTATAGCTGTTTCCTTGATATAAGTAAGGCATATGATAGGGTGAACCACAATATTTTATTTGCAAAACTAGAAGACAGGAAGGTTCCCATGTACATATTAAATTTATTGAAATTTTGGTATTCCCACCAATCTTTCACTGTTAGGTGGGGCAATGTACTATCCGAGTGTTTTGGCTCCTCTTGCGGGTGAGACAAGGCTCCTTGCTCTCCCCTATGCTGTTTAATGTGTATATTGACGGATTAATTGCTTCACTTAATGAGGCAACAGTGGGATGTTGTATAGATAACACAAGGATAAATAACTTAGTTTATGCCGATGATATGGTGTTAATAAGTCCCTCTGTTAAAGGTCTGGATCGGCTACTAAAGTCTGCGAAGTGTATTCGCAGAAACATGATATTCTTTTTAATGTTACAAAAACTAAGGTTATGCAATTTCATCCTAAAAGCTGTAATCAGCCAGCTGATATAAGGTTTAAAATGAATGGTGAAGTAATTGAGGAAGTACAAGAGTTTAAGTATTTGGGTCAAACTATTACCAGCTCCTTGAGTGATGACTCGGATATAAGAAAACAATCTCGAAGCCTGTGTGCTAAAGCGAATATGACCATAAGGAACTTTCGATTCTGTACAAGTGAAGCTAAAGACACTCTCTTTCGTACTTTCTGCAGTAATATATACGGACAGCAACTCTGGGTGAATTATAAAAAAGGTTCTGGCAGAACCCTAAATTTGCTGTACAACAGGTCTTTTAGACTCTTACATAAATTACCCCCGAGATGCTCAGCTTCGCAAATGTTTGCTACCCGCAATGTCCGAGCTTCCCGGAGGTAACAAGACGTGCTCAACACAGTCTAATGCAAAGAATTAAAAAATCAACCAACCCGATCATCCAAGCTATCCATGAGTCCTGCCATTTATCCTCTAAGCCAGTTGTTCCCAACCTTTTCACCACAAAGGACCCCTTTTATTTTTATTTTTTTCCCACGGACCCCATGTTTTTGAAAGATTCCGTCTACCAAACAAACTGTTTTTATTAACTAATAATTAACTCGTTTTCTCATTTTTCACTATCAAATAAAGGACATATAAGAGAGTATGCAATTAAAATACAGCGTATTAAAAAAGTATTAATAATTCCAGCCAAGAGCAAGGGAACTTGAAATTTTATCGTGGGTAAATGTACGATTTCCATTGGAGCCTCTCGAAATATTGAAAGCTCACGGACCCCCAGTACTAACTTCGCGGACCCACAGGGGTCCGGGGACCCCAGGTTGGGAACCACTGCTCTAAGCTATGGAATTCTTGGTACGAAAACGTCTGTCTGTGGCTCCACTTAATGTCGACATTACTGTATTATTTCTAATCAACTGTGTATACAGTATTTCTATCGTTAGTATGTGAACTGTCATTGTATTAATAATATTTGTCATATGGACTATATTCTGCCAATAAAGCTTTTAATTTTCATTTTCATTTTCATTCATTATCTTTATCCATTACTACTATTATATATAGACTTTATGTCCAAGTTTATTTGGTGTCCAATTGTTTTTATTCCTACAAATTAAGTGCATTCTTTTGTTGGGAAAAGTTATCATCGTGTTTCTGGTGTGTTCATTCATGCTATTTCATCCTTTGCCCATGTGATTAATGTCTACGTATGGTATAGCGACAATAATGTATTCCTTTTTTAGATTTAGTCGGGGCTGAGAGTAAAAATTTAATTTTTGATGTATTGTTATTGTTGTTGGGTTGTAAGTAGGTAATAAATTTTTTGAGTTTTATTAATGTTTGATCGTGATGGAATATACTGCAGAGGATTTTAAAGCGTTGATTCGTTCATTAATGGATGTTTTCCACTTTGCTCCGCGTCTTTTGTTTTCATTTTTTAAAAACATGTTGGATGTTAAAAGAAGTTTTACAAGGTATTTGCTAGGTAAATAATTTCCTTGTTAAGGAAATCTCACCTTGAATTTCGTAATTAAAAAAGAGGCATCAAACTCCTTTTTAATTAGTTGACGAGAAAGGGAGGTGTTGTTTTGGAGGTTCGTTACTTCCAGATAAATATTTTTAGAATCGTCAGATATACAGGGTGTTCACAAAAGAATTGTACAAATTCAATTTGAAAATATATATACACACACACACAGTATATATATATATATATATATATATAAAAGCAAACAACCACAAGGAAAAGGAAACACAAAGTCCGAGCGCTTTCGTGATATATTCACATTATCAAGGAGGAACAGAAAATAGACGGAGATTACAAAGTAAATGAGTTAAATAGACAAGCAAAAAATTCACAATTGGCACCTCAAATTAAAGGCCTTAAAGCCCTCTAAAGATTTTTTCAAATTGATAACATAATCTGTAGGCAGCTAAATAACTGAATATAAAAAATATATACTGTATAGATGAAATTAGACAAAAAGAAAACCAATTAATTGCCTGTTTTAATTAAATATTAGTGTTAATAACCATTATAATAATTTTTGTTCTCTGTATTGGTTTTCTTTTTGTCTAATTTCATCTATACAGTATATTTTTTATATTCAGTTATTTAGCTGCCTACAGATTATGTTATCAATTTGAAAAAATCTTTAGAGGGCTTTAAGGCCTTTAATTTGAGGTGCCAATTGTGAATTTTTTGCTTGTCTATTTAACTCATTTACTTTGTAATCTCCGTCTATTTTCTGTTCCTCCTTGATAATGTGAATATATCACGAAAGCGCTCGGACTTTGTGTTTCCTTTTCCTTGTGGTTGTTTGATTATTAATAAGGTCACGTGTTATTTTGTGATTCTAGTGCATATATATATATATATATATATATATATAGAGAGAGAGAGAGAGAGAGAGAGAGAGAGAGAGAGAGAGGAACAGACAACTACAGACAGAAAACAGACAAAGAACAGCCATAGGCATTCTTTTCCCCGCCATTCTCAAACATCTTAAAATCACATGGAAACGAAAGACACACGTGGTTTCAAGGAATAAAAAACAAAAAACAATGACGCTAGCCTCGTAACGACATAACAGACGCTTGGGGACGCTTCTCAGAGTGCCGCGGAATTCGAATGTCCCTAAGGTTATATAAGGCGCAGTTTACTGGCATTCATCCTCACTCCTATCGTCGTCCACTCTACACGCAGTTTCCCTGCATCAACTTCAGCCGACACCAGATCAAGGCCCACTTCAACATATTTCATTCAAGAACAAAGCATCACTTGAAGTAAGCTATAAATCCGTCCTGCAATAAACTACACTACTGCCATAGGCGTCCCTGTGTTTTCCTCACGTCATCTCGACCGGTTTTCAATCATCCTCGGGGGCACCGGAAAAGTTCAACACGCTACAAGAAACATCCTCAGGGAGGATACGGTACGTGAATTTTCTACGAAGCTACGAAAAGCGGCCGTCAACGAGACTCCAGTAGACCCGCATCCGCTCTCACGAAACAACATCAAGGCGCGAAACAACAGACGGTCAACGACACCTCGAGCCTACAATAATAGGTCAACCTCCAAGCAACACTTCATCTCAAGCGGTATTTTCTACAATCTCGGTAAGCTCAGTGCAGCTTTTCTAAGCAACTCTCGTGAAGCCTACACATACGGAGCTCCAATAAACCTTAGCCCCCCCCCCCCCCCCGCCCATGGCTTAAACCATTAGAGGTACAGTAAAACTAAACATACCTTACAAAAGAGAATTTAATCATGCATTTAATGAGAAACAATTAAAACTTGATGTTCCCGCCATTGGCTTCCAAGACAGCCTGAATTCGCTTTGGGTAGCTTGCCAAAAGTGACGTGAATAGATCTTGATCGTTACGCAAATTTGCTAAAACAGTTTTCAATGTGTTGCGTCATTGTATCCTTCGAAAATCGATTTGCTGCAGGTTCTTGAAACAAGAGACATTCAACCTTGTCCTTTATCACTGATCCAATGTGTTCACAAACGTTCAGGTCAGGAGAATTTCCTGGCCATTCTTCATTTCCAAAGAAATCGATCTCATGGTTCCGCAACAACTGTTGAGTGGCTAATGCCTTAAAGCAGGGGGCCTTATCGTGCAGAAGTGTGACCTGATCGACATCCATAACATTATTTGGGTTTCTTAGAGAAGGAATGACATGCTGGGATAGAATAATATCACGAAAATAGTCGTCCATCCCAACTCTGACCATTTGGCTTCAGCACCCACATGAGCTTCTTTGCAGTGAACAAAACAAACATACCAACACAGTCTGGACTTTTTAATAATTCGCGATAATGTTCATTGTCATCGATTTCATCTGGTGTTGTGGCCCACACTCGATCATTTTGGTAGTTAAGCCGACGTGTTACGTAAACAAAAAATTCATCGGAGACAGCTAAATGCATGAAATCATCCACATCCCAATCTTCAAGATAATGGGCAAACCACATTCTGTCATCGATGTTAAGTTGAGTTTTTCTTGGCTTTAGAAGTTCATGCCAAGGCTTTAAACCTTGCCTATGACGGTACAGTCGAATGATCTCACCACTAACGATCTTTCCTCTCAACACTTCGATCTCTCTAGAAAGTTTAGCTCCAGCATCACGAGCTTCCCGAAATGTTATTGCTCGTATGCGATCTATCACACGTTGCCTCTCAGAATCACCAATTAATTGAGAAGCCATTATATTATCACTTTATCAGCTAGAGTAATTTTAATACCTGCAATAAATAAAGAATTTTAATATTTTTATAATCACTAAAAACTATTTCGATATAAGTAAACATGTAAGCTGCAAATGGGGGGGGAGGGCTAAGGTTTTTTGGAACCCCTTACACAGAGTAACCACAGAACCGCATTTTTTAGTCCATATCAGTGTTCCATAAGCGTTCTAACTTACTCTCGTTAAACACGCAGTAGGCCTATTCTTAATCAAAGTGTCATTCTAATACTGTAATTGTGTATCACCCTGTTATGGTGATATTTTTGTATAATTATCAATTGTGCATCAAATTAACTTTCTCATACAAACCGCAGTAGGCTTATTTCCTATTCATATTCATAGTGTTGTATCAAATACCGTGATTCGCGTTTCCTTCCGTGCACAACTCATTAGCCTATCTATATATTAACAGTTAAGCTGTATAATTATTTCCTCATGTGCTAAGCATCAATCATTCGTTAGCATAGTAATAAATGCCGTTATATAATTGTTAATCATATAACCACTGCATTCTTGCAGTTTTTGATCAGTGTGGCATTCCATTTGTCCAATGCTGCCGCTGAGTGTGCTTTTAGTTTCCTTATAGCTTGTGTAATATCATCTGTCGTAAAGTCGAAGTCCGTTATACTTTCCCCTTGTAGTTCTTCTTCAAAGAATGTGTTTCTATCGCATATCAATTTGTCAGTTTTTGGATACTGAAAGATGATTCGTACTGAGCTCTTAATATTTCAGATACTTCTGTTAGATCATCAGATAAAGCACTGTCTTCATTTATATTTATATATATATATATATATATATATATATATAAGAAAATTATTTCAAGAAAGTAACACGTGAAAAATATTTATGATGAAAAGAACCACGAAAAGGAAACACAGAATGGTGCTCAAGCGCTTTCGCCTAATGACATCTTAGGATCCTGAGAATGTCATTAGACGAAAGCGCTTGAGCACCATTCTGTGTTTCCTTTCTTTCGTGGTTCTTTTCATCATCTATATATGTAGAGGACTGGGCACAGGAAATAAGCCTAGTGCGGGTTTGTATTAGAGAATTAGGCTGATGCACAATCATATATTGTAATGACACTTGGATCATGAAATAGGCCTACTGCGTTTTTACGAGAGTCTGTTAGAACGCTTAATTAAACACTTTGGGAGTATAGCCTACCGTCCGGCGGTAGGCTGCTGTAGGCTTCACGAGAGTTAGTTAGAAAAGATGCACTTGTCTTACCAGAAACGATGAATACCTCTGGCGAAGGAGTGTAGAAGGTGGATCTATTCCTGTTGGCTCCAGGAGTCGTTGTCGTCCGTTGTTCTGCAAATCGAGGTCTTCATGGTGAAGTGTTCACGGGCCTATTGGATTCTTGTTGACGGCCGCTTTCCGTAAAGCGACGAACGCTGAACCAAGGTGGAGTGATTTGGGCTAGGAGCTTCGTAGAAAGTTCACGTACTGTATCCTCTTTGAGGATGTTTTCGCGTAGCGTTGAACTTTGCCAGTGCTCTCGAGGATGATTGGCAACCGGTTGAGGTGTGGTGAAGAGGCCAATGGAAACGTCTACTGCGGTAGTGTTGTTTGTTGCAGGAGGGATTTATAGCTTACGTCAAGTGATGCTTCGTGTAGAGTTGATATGATGCTTGAGGGACTGAAACCGGCTGAAGTCGAAATGGCGCTGGGTTTCGAAGAAGTGCTTCTGCAGGTTGACGGCGGAAGGTCTTACTTGACGATAGATCGAAAGCCTTGAAGGAACAGCAGACCGCTCCTCCGGCGGGAAGCCGGAGGGCGGTTGATGTGACGAGTTGTACTGACGAAGGCTGAGAGTGTGACGTGACGGCCAAAACGAGAAGTGGTGAGCGAATGAGGATGAGTGAGGAGTGTTTTTTTTTTTTTTTCTGTTTAAGGTGCTTTCAACCCTGCTGGATTATTGACACCATTTTTTTTTTTTTGTAGAGAAAGGTGGTGAAAGAAGTAGTAGAAGAAATTAGTGTGAGGAGTGAGGAAGTGTATCAGTGGAAACTCGCTTATATAACCTCTGTGACGCGGAACTTTCGCGGGCATTTCTTGAAACGCCTCCTACGCGTCCTTTAGTTGATAAGGACTTGCTTTCGCAGGCCTTTTGGGAAGAAACAGACGTTTTCATTGTTTCTGATTCCTTGACCACGTGTGTCTCCTAAGAATGTTTGATGATGGCGTGGAAGAAAGAATTTGTTTCTCTACTTGTTAGTCTATTTCTTGTCGGTCCTCTCTCTCTCTCCTCTCTCTCTCTCTCTATATATATATATATATATATATGTGTGTGTGTGTGTGTGTGTGTAACTTTTATGATCCCGACCAAATAAATTTGGAGGGGCCATACTGGATTTTACATGTTTGGTTTACACTCTCGTGTCCACGCTGTATCTTTTGAACCACTCAGAATAAATAGGTGAAACTTTACATATACAGTATATGGATCATCACAAGAATGTCTCATCAGAAAGAATTCGAATCAGGTCCCTGCATGAAAGGTGAAGGTCACAAATAGGGATTTAAGGTCAATGGAGTTTTTACGTATTCGCACCATAACTTTTCAACCACTCAACAAAATTGATGAAACCACACACATATGGGTCATCACAAGGAGACATGTTATGACTAGGAATTAGGTGCCTGCATCAATCAGACGTCAAAGGTAAAATTGAAATCCGCGTCATAAATTTCGAACAGCTTTACATAAATTTACGATGTGTCATGAGCAAAAACCAGGTCCCTGCATTAACGCTCAAGGTCACCAGTATAAGCGGAGATATTGATGTCGTTCCGATGTAGTTTATATATATATATATATATATATATATATATATAAAACGTATATTTTGTTCGCTATATGTCACCTAAATTTGAAACAAACTTTTGAAATTTCCCTGTACAGTAAATTTTCTTCTTAAAGATGTATCTAATTACAAATATATCCAGGATAATTTGGTACAAAATCACGCAAAACTCTATTAAAATTCTTTTCAGAAAAAAATTTAATCTTTACTCCCAAGTTTTTATTAAAATCCCCCTAAGAATTCTACCTTTTAACAACATTTGGACGCAAACGCATAGGCTGAGTCGGGGCCATCGTCGGAACACTGCTTCCCTTCGATCAGCGAAGTTAAGCGACATTGGGTCTGGGTATTAGCTGGATGGGGGACCGTTCACTGCGTCCAGATTATTATAGAGACCCGTGCGTCGGATTCCACTTAAAGTTGTAGGTTTCATCCGTAACATGACTTTTCCTGTTAAGAAGGAGGTTAAAGAACCCCAAAAGCGCGCGCGCGCACACACACACACACTTCTAATCAATAAATATAAATAATATAATACTATCACAAAAATGATACATTCTCTCTCCCATATATATATATATACAGAAAATCCTCTTAATGCGATCACATTGAAACATGTTACTTTTGACAACAGCAACCGACAGTTGCTGATTTACCTGAATGTTAAATAAAAAATAATTAAACACATTAATTGTGATTGTTTAATTAATCAGTGTTGTTTGGCTTCATATACTGAATAGTACAGTATACTGACAAAAATCCACAAAAAATAGTAACACGCGTATCGCATTACTGTATTTATGTTACATAAAAAGATCTTCTACTTGTCAAAGCTAAACTAATTAAATACTGTGTTTGTTTCATATCTGAGCGCGACAGTTCGTTTATGTAATTTTGAAGAGCGTAGAGCAGAGGTCACCGATTAATTTTCTCTGCGGACTGCGGTGTTTCTGTCATTCTTCCAAAGTCTGTTACCCATACTTCTTTTTTCCGAAGTGTTTCCATATTGCGATCGACATTATTTTAGCTAAATCTCCTTAAAATCATCATTTTTTAATCCCCCGAATAAAAAACAAAATTTAGTCTTTACAAAGAGAATTGTAAAGGTTTTTTTTTAATTCTTCCCAAATGTCAAAGTCTGTCTATATTTTAAAGTAAATATTCAGAGTACGAATTTATTCCAGGCGATTCGCCTATTGGCGACTCCAAGTATAAACCATGGCTTAAAATCACTGTCTCTGCGTTAAAAAAAAATTGATGATTTGCACGAAGCGTTGCTCGCATCTCAGAAGCAGGAGGGTGTAAGGGCAAAGGACCCCTCACTTGCTGTGACCGTTTTATCCGTTGTGCTATTCAGTTCTTTGGGACGGTCGTCATTTTTTGCAATTTCTTTATCTGTCAACAGCAGCACGTCTTTAACATCGTCATCAGTTGACAACCTTCCCTAAAATTTACATTTGTGACAAGAGAATCCGACCATTTGATGTTTCGTTTTCAATCATCGAGAATAGCGTAGCGTATCTGAATTTTGAAAGTCATCAAAGACATTGAATGATTCCAAGAATCTGATAACGTTATCCCATCTATTAAACAATGAAAATTTGTGCAGAGGCAGATGTGAATGGAACATGTGAATTTAATAACAAGAAACATTTAATAACATCACAAACATCACATACAGCGCAGGCTAACATTATATATATATATATATATATATATTTTTTTTTAATTGGGTTGTTTAACCTCCTTCGCAACATCTGAGGTCATATGACGGAGGGGACCTACAGCTTTACGTGGGATCCGAACCACGGGTCGCTACATAATCTGAGCGCAGAGGACGGTCTCCCATCCAACTACTACCCAGACCCAATGTCGCTTAACTTCGCTGATCTCCGAGAAGCGGTGTTACGACATCGGCCACTACGTAGCCCTTATATATATATATAATATATATATATATATATATATATTCACTTAATGACGTAACAGTGAGATGTTGTATAGATAACACAAGGATAAATAACTTAGTTTATGTCGATGATATGGTGTTAATAAGTCCCTCTGTTAAAGGTCTGGATCGGCTACTAAACGTCTGCGAAGTGTATTCGCAGAAACATGATATTCTTTTTAATGTTACAAAAACTAAGGTTATGCAATTTCATCTTAAAAGCTGTAATCAGCCAACTGATATGAGGTTTAAAATGAATGGTGAAGTAATTGAGGAAGTACAAGAGTTTAAGTATTTGGGTCAAACTATTACCAGCTCCTTGAGTGATGACTCGGATATAAGAAAACAATCTCGAAGCCTGTGTGCTAAAGCGAATATGACCATAAGGAACTTTCGATTCTGTACAAGTGAAGCTCAAGACACTCTCTTTCGTACTTTGTGCAGTAATATATACGGACAGCAACTGTGGGTGAATTATAAAAAAGGTTCTGGCAGAACCGTAAATTTGCTGTACAACAGGTCTTTTAGACTCTTACATAAATTACCCCGAGATGCTCGGCTTCGCAAATGTTTGCTACCCGCAATGTCCCGAGCTTCCCGGAGGTAACAAGACGTGCTCAATACAGTCTAATGCAAAGAATTAAAAAATCAACCAACCCGCTCATCCAAGCTATCCATGAGTCCTGCCATTTATCCTCTAAGCTATGGACTTGTTGGTACGAAAACGTCTGTCTGTAGTTCCAATTAACTTCGACAGTGCAGTATTATTTCTAATCAATTGTATATATTTCTATCCTTAGTATATGAACTGTCATTGTATTAATAATATTTGTCATATGGACTATAGTCTGCCAATAAACCTTTTCATTTTCATTTTCATATATATATATATACAAGGTGTCCCAAAAGTCAGTTTACTGAGGGAAATGTTTTCTCCTGATGATTATTCTAAACATTATGACAATTTTTTTTACAGCAAAAAGCCAGCATGTCTTCAGGACCTTAAAGACTACATTTGTGAAGAATTCCAGCTCTTAAGCAATGATAAGAACTATGTAAAGCAATTTGTCGGTCAACGTTGACAGATACAAGATGTGCATCGAACAACATGGACGACATTTTGAACAGTTATTGTAACCAGAACTATTCTCATGTTTTGTAAATATGTTTCAGAAATTTTTTCTTTGTTTTTCTTATGTTTTGTAAATATTTATGAAACAAGTTTTTTTCTTTGTTGTAAACTCACCTTAGGAGAACTGACTTTTGGAACACTCGATATATATATATATATATATATATTATATATATGGTGATGGTGTAGTGGTTAGCATCGATGACTACGAATCCACCGGCCTCGAGTTCGATTTCCCGTTAAAGCAGCCGGCACGCAGCTTACCCAGCTGTTAATTCTTTCAGAAAAAATAGGTTGTAGATGAAGGAGTACCTTGGGTGGCCTAGTGGTTAAGACGCTGGGCTGCTGATCGGAAATCGTGAGATCGAGTCCGGGCAAAACTTTGTAATTTCTAACTACCAGTGGTGGGTCGTGGTTCGGATTCCACGTTAAGCTGTAGGTCCGAGGTGGAGTTACAAGCTTGATGTTCGTCAGACTGAACAATTCGGGTGGAAACAAAAGCAAGGCATATATATATATATATATTATATATATATATATATACAGTGTGTAACAAAAGTTCGTTCTCATAGGGAAATGAGATAGATTTAATTGTAGAACGATGAATCGTCACAATTGTCGTTACTGGAGCGACAAAAATCCGCATTGGATTGAAGATGCGCATTCGCAGGTTTATCCCAGGATTACGGTTTGGGCAGGAATTCATAGAGGAATCATCATAGGACCATACTTTTTTGATGAAACCATCAACGGGAATTCAGGAGGGAATTTTGCAAAAGTACATTGACGAAATGTCTTTGGATGCTAGACGAAAGTTCTGGTTTCAGCAAAATGGTGCACATACGCATTTGGCTCGTTCAATAAGACAGAGGTTAGATGAAAATCTTCGTGGCAGATGGATAGGACGCCGAGGTTGTGTGGAATGGGCGCCCCGAAGTCCTGATTTGACCCCACTTGACTTCTTCTTGTGGGGCTACTTAAAGTCCGTTATTTATGAGTTAAGACCTCGAACAATCCAGCAGTTAAAAGAAAAAAATTACAGATCAGTGTAACAGAATTAGTGCGGAAACACTTCAAAACGTAACTGACAGCTTAGAAAGACGAGTAGAAATGTGTCAACGGCAACATGGAATGCAATTTCAGCATGTACTGGATTAATTGGTAAGTTGATTGTATTGTTTGTAATGTATAGTTAAAATTATTTTCTCGTTCAAGTTTGTTATATCTTATTTCCCTATGAGAACGGACTTTGTTACACCCTATATATATATATACATACACAGTGGTGTAGTGCTGTGGGAACGCGTGGGAACGGCGTTCCCTTACTTTTTTTGGTAGACGGAACGGCGTTCCCTCACTATTTCAAATAAATCCGAACTTACAAATCTCTAACGGCATGAAATTTTAATTCCCACCCCTAGAAGAAATATGAGAAAGAATCATTAACTGCTTCATTTCTTTTAGCTTCGACTGAGGCACTGCTAGCCTATAAAGATCTGGTGAAACAGTCACCACGGCGTACCAGTTGTTAACTTTTTTTTAGTTAATCATTCCAGTTGTTAGCTATTTTTATTGATCGTACTGGATGTCGTATATCTAATGACACTGGAAATACTGCATCTTCAACCTTGGAATATATCCTAATATCCAGTGCATATGACCTCAAAATATCCTGAAATTGGTCAGATTTCAAAAGATTTCCAGGGGGGCTTACAGTGCCCCCGGACCCCCAGCTGTATGGGCTCGCCGCGCTCGCCATTGTCCCCCCCCCCGCATCTGAGTAACACTTTCAAAATGCGTTCCCTCACTTCTTTATTTAGCACTACACCACTGTATATATATATATATATATATATATATATTAGAGAGAGAGAGAGAGAGAGAGAGAGAGTAAACACATGCAACCAGTACCTTGTAGCTTTTTCGTGTGCTTCATGAAAGGCTTTGACACATTATGGCATCCATACGATGAGATCTTGGATGACGCTATGGTCAAAGTTTTGCTCGCGTCCAGTCAATATTACCTTTAGTTTTGATACACCTGTGGAAGGAAGGCTCAGTAGACCTTGTTTTCCACAAGTGGCAGTCAAAATAAACTTAATGAATTCATTTTATACTCATCATACCCTCAGCAAACCTACTAGTGTATGAAATTATGAATAATAGAATAATATGGATAATTATGAATACCGTATGAATATTGTAAATAATAGAATAATATGAATAATAGAATTAATCGAATAATAGAATCCACTTAGTACAGTGGACAATGATAACAGCCATGAAGCTCATTTCTCCACGATGTTGGGGTGAGTGTATCTCAGGAATTACTCTTAGCCCGACCGGGCCGACCAATGATAGGGTAAGCGGCCAACTGAACGAACCCAGGAGCCAGTAGGCGGGAGAGAAACCAGAGCCTCACTGCTCAGAATCCGCTAGCTTAACCACTGAGCTACCAGGCGCTGCAATGGACGAATTATTTTTAATAATGCCTTTGTAAACTCATGAAGGAAGCTCGACAATCAGTTATAGGTAATTTTGCTACCTACGTTATATGTATAATAACGTAACACAAGCATGTACCGAATGTAGAACATTCTCCGAGATAAACAAAAAACAAAGCGTATTAGGGCTATTAATAACCTGAATTTTGTCAATTGGTCGTCTTCAGGGGACCAATTCATTATTTGTTTTTTCTTTTTCTTTTAAGAGTCAATTTCTGACGTTTTTAACAGTTGTTTGCATTAAAAATAAAACAGAGTCACGTAAACATTACAAAACCATGATCATACCATGGATCATACCATGGATTAACAAACTTAACAAACAATAGAGATATGCTATTCAAATTACAATCACAAGGTAGAACGTCCAAGCTTTAATATACATAGTACAAAAATAACTTACTAAAGCTAATTAAAACTGTTAAATTGAACTTTTGCGACAGGGCTACAGCGTGGCCACATGGCAACACCTCTTCCTGTTAGATTAGCGAGGTTAAACGACGTTGTGTCAATTTAGTAGTTGTTGTTGTTGTTTAGCCGATCAGCCCACCCTGATCGAGCAAGCCGGCGGCACGCAGGTAACCGATCGCCCTCTTCGGAGTGGACCAGAGGTTCGGCGCACTAGTGATGTTGTGTTGTGTTCGTTGTTCTGCTAGAGCGGTACAGTCTGTCATAATGTGTTCAATTGTTTGTGGTGTGTCCTGGCACAGGTGGCAGGTGTCGTCTATGGAGTTGTCTAGTCTGTGTTTATATGTTAGTAAGTTGGGGTGATGTCCACATCGGAATCGTGCTAAGTTAACTCGATCCGATCTGCTCAGGCTGATCTCTGACCTGTTAATGGGTGGCGGCTTCGCACCTAGGACCGCATTCGGACCGAGTCGTGTCAGTGCTTTGTGGGTTAGGTGTGTGTGTATGTGTTTTCTGTACTGTGTGATGTCTGTGGGGCGTGGTATGGAATGGAGTATTTGGTTATAATGTCTCTCTGGTGTTACCTTGATGGTGCGAGGTGTCGGTGCGTGATTGTACATGTAGTGGCAAGGGTGTTGTGGGTTAGTTGTCGCTGCTGCCATGAATTGTGTTCCCCTCATGTCTAAATGTTCCCTAACTTTCAGTTTTTGTTTCTGTGTGCAGGTGTTCTATTGGTGTTGTTTGAGTGCATCCTGTAATGATACGAAGTGCGTTGTTTTGTATTGTCTGTAAGGTGTTTATGTGTGTGTTTGAGATAATGGGTGCCCAGCATGGGCTAGCATAGTTCATAACTGAGCGAATATATTGTTTGTATATGAGTGATGTTGTTTCTTGTTGGTGTCCAAAGTTTGTGCCTCTTAGTATTCTAAGCGTGTTAAGTCTTGACGTACATTTGTTTTTAATATCCTAAATGTGGTTTGCAAAAGATAATGATGTGTTGTATGTGACCCCAAGTATTTTGTTCCTGTGATTGTGTGGAATGTTGATGCTGTTTAGTGTAAGCTGTGGAATTACCTGGTGTTCTTTTGTGTTGCTTGTAAGCAAGGTGATGGTTGATTTTGTGGGCGCTACTTTGAGTCTATTGTGTGTGAGCCAGTCTTGTATACTGTTTATGTATGTTTGTAGGTTATTTGTGGCGGTGTCGATGTTGTTGTGGGTGGATGTTAGAGTGATGTCATCTGCATATGATGATAAGGTAAGCTTGTTATCTATGGGTGTTGGAATGTCATGCATGTATAAGTTGAAGAGTGTTGGTGAGAGAACAGAGCCTTGAGGGACCCCGTTCGGAAAAAGCCTGTTTTTGGATGACTTGCCATTAAATGTGACATGTGAGTATCTTCCTGAAAGATAGTTGCTCAGCCACCTTTTGGTGTTATTGTGCAGGTTTGTGTTGAGTATTTTGTTTATGAGAGGGAAGCGTGGGATAGCATCAAATGCTTTACTAATGTCTATTGTTGCTAATAGTGTACGTTGAGCTGATCGTCTGGAGTTGATGCCATCCATGATGTGCTGCGTGAGGTTAGTGAGTAATGTCGTGGTTGAGTGGTGAGGTCTGAATCCATGTTGAGTAGGCGATAGTGGAATGTGTGGGTTGGTGATTTGTAAGATTAGTCTTTCTGTTACTTTGGAAGGTGTGCATAGTAAAGTAATGGGTCTATAGGAAGCTGGTTCTGTTGGATTTTTGTTTGGTTTGAGTAGTGTAATAATTTTACCTTGTTTCCATATGTCAGGAAAGTAGTATAACCGCAAAAGGGGAGAGTGCAAGAATGTTGCAAGTGATGACGCAATGTTGCAAAGGGGGGCGGGGGTTGTTACAAAGAGGGGTGGGGGTTGCAGAAAAAAGAAAAAAAAGAAAAAAAGAAAAAAAAGAAAAAAATACCCCAAAGGGGGATGCTGCAGGTGCAACAAGGAAAACTTGGAGGCGGAGTTCTCCCCCAAGAGAAAGAAGGAGAAGAGAAAGGAGGAGAGGTGTTCACCTGGCAGGAGCCAAGTGCATATTAAGACTTCAGCCGAGTAGGCGTTGTTTTATAGGCTCCTAATCAGCCAGTTGGCTGTAAATGGCTTGAGTTGCCAGATAGCGCCATGTATTCATTTAATTCTAATCGAAGACTGAGTTGCCAGATACCATTGTATACATTATTATAGACTCCTAATCAGCCAGTTGGCTTAGAAGGCTTAAATTGCCAGATACCGCAATACCATTGTATACATTATTATATTTCTTAAAAGAATACCGGTAGTAGGTTTAGAAGGCGTAACAATTAAGTAAAACAACATTGCATCATTCTGTTTATTATAAATATATAGAAAATAAATATACATTTCAATTGAGGAATATGCATATAACAGTACAGGAAATATATACACACAATTATGGATATATATAAAATAAATATACATTTCAAATAGAAATAAATATACATTTCAATAGAAATATGCATATAATCAGTACAGGAGAAATATCACGCAAAATATATATAAATACAATTCAATAGAAATATGCATATAATCAGTACAGGAGAAAATCAAGCAAAATATATAAATACATTTCACTTTTTTTTCAAAATACTAAACTCGGTCTTAATCGAGTTTACAATTACATCATTATTGCTCTGCATTACGCAGTATATGCGGCTTAATAATATTTCACCGCTTAAAGTATAGGGAAACCTGTATTCGATATGAAGGGCTTTCATATCGTTCAGTACTATTTTTGTTCCCACTTTACAACCGGTTGGTAAGTCATCTTTAAATACGTCTAGAATACAATCAAAAGCACGCACAAAGAGTTCATCGTTAGCTACATTATTAAACACAAGTTTATAAACACGCTTTTCCAATCGAGGGTTTATTTCTACCGACTCGAGCTTTTCAATCGTGAACTCACTCAACATAGCGGCAATTGAAATAATCTTCTAAATCGTTACGACAACTGCGCGTTATATAAAGAAATAGTTCTTCAGGGTGAACGGTGTAGGTGAGCTCAGCCTTGTACCGATCAATTGCTTTGTACCAAAGTTCATGGTATTTCAAAGAGTCTAAACTTTTTAAATAAACGTCCAGCTCTAGACCATTCTCACCAGCCCTACACTCGGTAAACCCATCGAGCAGAGCGGTGTAGGCGTATTCAAGTACTGTATCAAAATAAAGCATGTCCGTAACACGCGCGTCTAATATAGGTTTCAGCTTGCGGAATCCGACGATTTCAAACATTCTGTCGAGGATGAAACGGTTTCGCGTAGGAACAAGAGCGTTATTATCAGAAGCATTCTTCCACATCAGCCGTATATCAATGCACGGCCGATCGTTATTTATACACAACGTACATACAACGGCGTATGAGGGTGCGTCACTAATCTGCTCTCTTCTTGTACCTACGTTAGCAGGTATTTTATAACGATCTTCACTCCACTTCTCAACTATCACGAAGATTCTATTCATCTCCTCGATACTTAAATAAACCCGTTTGTTTGTCGGTCTACATTCCGTTTCCAGTACATAGCTAATGGTACCGGAATTACGCCTGAACACGCGCAACGATTTCGTCACGGACACATCGTACGAGGCGTTGAGAATGCTGCTCAAAGGAAGTTCCATCGTATTCGAGGAGCGCACGTCCACTCGGTTCAAGCTCTGAGATAACTATGAGCCGTGTGAGGCACGCAGGTAGGCAGGAACGGTTCGACGGGCGGCTGACTCGATGATACGTGAATGGGCTTGTTCGTATGATCCGCGAGTCGAATTGTTGTACATTTTCGGTACAAGAATTAATTTCATCACTACCAGCCTACGCACCAGACATTTTTCAGGATAAGAACTAGGAACATTTTATGTTTTACTAAACATCTTCACACTCCGGCGCACTATTTGAGAGGAACATATGTTCATATTTTTCCTTTCTGCCCATCAAACGATACTCGTCTCTAAAGTCTGTTAAAAACTCACGCAGGGCACTAGCCACAACCTCACTACGAACCTCATCATGATATACGTTAATATAGTGATAAAAATACTTAAGATTGTCCATGATCACGAGATTCACATTTTCAGTCGTAGGGTATGAGTAATCGACATGGTGTAGCATGACGTAATACCGCTTGTCACACCACCCATCCGCAAGACTCATTATCCATACCTGCTGCTTCTCTTCTGCACGCGTTGTTTCTTTTACTTCACGGTGTATGTGAGACTTTATAAAGTTTAGCTCTGCAGTATACTTCAGCACATCGTCTGTGCAACGAAAGCCTTCAACGGTCTCACCAGAACATCCGTAGAGTATTTGTACATCTTGGAACTTCGCACAATCCAATGTGTTTTTAAAAGAGGCATAGGAGGGAGGAATAGGAAGTTTTTCGGTATCCACCACATCCTGCACTTTGCTGAATACCATTTCATAAACGTTGTACAAGCAATATTAAAGGTAGCCATTTGAATACACGTCTGATCTGAATACACGTCTGATCTCTCGGGCTTACTGCAGTCGACTGACCACGCAGGGACTCCCAGATAGTAGCATGACTCACGGTCTTACAGTGGGCGGAGCTTAGAACTTTCACCACACACACACACACACACACACACACAAAGGAGAAAGTGAAACGCTAATTGAAACATGATTTATTTAATAAACGAGATATTCAAGTTATATATATTTACAAATACGATTTAATAAACGAGATATTCAAGTTATATATATATATTTACAAATACGTGTAATAAATCAATTTTACAAATACGATTTAATAAACGAGATATTCAAGTTATATATATATTTACAAATACGTGTAATAAATCAATAGATACGATTATATACAAGACGTGTGAGTTAACAATAGAAGCATCATTGGTATCCAAAGGGTACGGTATCATAGGTACCAGGTAACTGGTAACGTTTCCTATAGGTGTTACGGCACACCTTCGTACCCCTAAGTTCCTTCACGCCCCCCAGCTTCTGCGCCCGAAAATTGTGGGTGCCTACAATTAGTTGGGGAGGTTGTTCATCATCGTCCAAACATACTAGATCCTTCAACGATTCAAAGTTAACAACCGCCGATTCGCATGGTTGAGCGTAATACCCTTTGCCTTCACGATATATTTCATTTCCTCCCCCACCCTGACCCGTACCCCATAAGTCTTAGGTCCTGTTGAGACAAAAGAGTCGGCGTATGCGTTGTCCCCATACTCATCCTTGATCTCATCAGTGAGCTCGCCGAGGAACTCCCCAATAGGGCATGTATTCACCCTCCCTCTCTGTGAATATCACGCTATCTGTATCGGCATACAATACTCTCCGCCCAAGAGAATGCAATAGACCCCAAAGTTTTATACGGGCGTAGGCTGTTGTGAAGCTGGCCACAGGTATGTTTGTAACCCTTGAGGTATCTGTGGCAAATTCAGTGTTGTTGTACTTTATTACGTAAGTATTACCTACATTACGATCTCCATGACCTCTTTATCGGGGCATTGGCATAATCCCAGACATCGCTATAACTTTGTGCCAAATGAATGCTCCCTCTGCCGGTATTCTGCGCAAATTTTCCCCATAGACTGTTTAGACACAACTTTGCACTAAAGCGCTTGCCAGGATTCTTTACAATTTGGACACGATCAAGTTGTATACCTTCGCGGTCGCGGTAACGTTGAATATAGGCAGACTTTTCATCTTCGGTATCAACTCCTCGCGGATACCCTGATGCCTCAACCTTATCCTTCAAAAAGGTGTTTATATATGGTGTGAAAAGGTTGGGTAGCTTCTGAAACCTCCACACCTCATGTATCTTCAGTATTCTATAACCATGGCGTACGGCTAGGGCCACTCAGGACTTGTATATACGCCTCTGATCTTACGCTGGTGGGGTATATGGTTACATTCGCCGTTATCCTCTTCCGCGCACTTCACGCACAGGGGAAACATGAGCTTGTCGTCGATAACGACAGGTAAGATCGGCATCCATAAATTGCGTGGGGGGAGTACGTCTACGAAAGAGAGCCCAAAGTAACGATCATTCAAATTTTTTGAAAATTCATTGATGGAGGGTAGGCTAGGTCCCACCAGTTTCTCAGGAGCGCCCACGGGGTACGGATTGCTCTTCATCACGTATGGGTATAAAGAACAGAAATCGTAGTAATGGAGCTTCACGCCCTCCGTAGGTGGAAAGTATAGTCTGAAAGGATTTGTACGTCCTCCAAACAAGCTATCACCACATTTGAGAGGATCCAGCACCATTGAACGCTTGATCGTTTTATTTCCTCACGGTACACCTCGTCTGTCTCCATCCGTGCATCATATTCATGCTCCCACAAGACTTTGTGAGTGAACTGTGATCCTATAAGTTGATCGCGGGTGCGGGTCGATGCAAGACAGTCGGCAGGAGACTACCCATCAACCCAAAAAACACGTCCATTAATCTTAATGGGTACTTCACCCGTGTTGCGGGCGTGCTTTATGTATACACCTGTCTGTTGCTGTAGGTGTATGAGCCAGTAAATAGCCTTGTGCCCGTAACTGCGGGGTTGTTTCGGTGAATAATGGCTAAGGTGTCTTTAGGCATGAAGTTATTCTTGAACACCGTGAAACATAATGATGCGATGGTGGTTGCGACTTGCAGTGGATCGCATTTGAAACGGGCTATGTACATCCTTCTAAAGGCCTGGAAACATACTCTAAGCACGTGCACATCATTCACGCAATAACGCTCACATTCATCAGCTATATTATAAGGGTTACTTTCATTAAAACTGTCGTAGTATCGAGATCAAAGTCTTCACGTTCATCCATACAGTCAAAATAATGTTGGGGGGTGGTGGGCCTACGTAGTTTTTAAAGTCTCGCTGGTGAGGAAAGTGTAAGGGAAGTTCCTTTGGAAACTTCAGCTGCTACTCCCATCACCTTGGGTAGCTTTGCTAATTTACAAGGTGTGAATAATAAAGTATCTTTAAATTGTACATTGCCTCTTATCTGCATCTGTATTAATTTGTTGCCTCTTTTCAATGGATCACCTGTAAATATCTCAGAGGATTCGTGTTCAAGCAACTCCTATAAAGGAACTGCGTGTCAAACTTTGCCCCGTTATGGGCGAGAATATACCAGTCATTTTTTTGAACTTGTCGGCTAACTTGACAATATAGGACACAAATAGTTTCACAGGACTATCGCTGACATTCGTTTTAAAAACGTTTGTCCGTTTACCACATTTTGGGGCACTCGTCACATTCGATATCCATACACTCATCGCAGATAGTCTGGCTCAAGTAAATGTGGAATTACCCTCTTTGGTTTCAGCGTTCGTATATGTTTCTATATCGTAGTATACAGTTATACAAGGGTTATTTTTAGGCTTAGCATCTTTCATATAACACAATGCTTTACTCCATCCGCCTTATATTCCTCCTGGCATGTAGGACAGTGAAACGTCACACTTGTGCTTAAATTTTCCCCAATTATCCATTGTGTGAAACATACCACATTCACAGATTCTCATTTTCCTGCACGTGCCAATTGATTTATGGAAATCAAAACAGCTATTATTGAAAAATGTGCGTCTACACACATCACAGTCTCTCTTCTCAGCTTCAACTACACGGCTTTCACATTTGGTGCTTTTACACTGCTCACTACCATGTGACATTCTTTACAATGTCTCACTATATCATCCGCAAACTCGAGGCACCCCTTACACAAATCATGATGTCTCCCATATTTTCGACTTTTGTCATAACTCGCGTAAAGCCACCTTATATTACGGATGGGGAGATACGTTGTCCCTGACAATCCTAAAATAAGTAGGGTCTTGTACGATCTCTCACACAGCTTTTAAAAACATACACAGTCCTACGACGATCATCCAACCCAAATACAACTATGCGGACATTCTTTCCTGTTCTACCCTTCTCAGCTCTTCAGGACCCATATTACAGTCAAATTCAAGTTCACAGTCTACAGCTAGTTTACGGGCACGCTCCACGACCGTAGGCCAAATTTTTTGAGTCCGTGTATTTTGTACAGTAAACATACGTGCTAAGAGTACTGCTATAAAGCCGCAACCACGATCGACGTTTATATGCGTCTATAAATAGCTTGAGAATTGAGTTAAGAGTATACGGTATGGCACTATGCCGCAACACGGAATACACGGTCATATTTACCGTGAAGTTGTCCATATTGAAGGCTATACTACTTTGGGCGGCTTGCATTATACGTCCTAATATATATTTACATCTTCAGCCGCCAAACGTCTAAATGGCACATCACCCAATAATCGTCTACATCACCGTCATCTGACCCGAATCCAAAGGACAGACTCGTCCTGACTTCACGCTCGTCGCGATTCTGAAGAGCAAACTCTATAATACGCTGTACAACCCGGCGTAGTCGCGCCTCAATTCCATTGCTATACATGGCTCTAGGGTCGACCCTGACTCTATACCGATTTCTAGTCAAGGCTGGGGTGGGGGCTGCGGAGCGCACCAATTCAGCGTTATATCATCCTCAACAGAACGGGGGGCGGCGGATGAATTAGTGGGATATTAGCGGAAGGTGCTGCTGATGGGGGCCTGTTGCGTAGGAGGTTGATGGTTGGGGATCTATTATTGTAGACTTAACAGAACGGGGGGCGGCGGATGAATAAGGGGATATATTAGCGGGAGGTGCTGCTGGGGGGTTTTTGCGTAAGAGGTTGAGGGTTGGGGATCTATTACTGTGCAACAGGCGCGTATTTCGGTCGCTTTATACCTGACGTGGGGTTCTCATACCTCCGCTTTGGACGTGCTACCGTATCGCTGGTGAGGGTTCGTTGGCAGGGGAGGAGATCACAACTACACTGTCGTCGAGGTCATCCGTAATGATGGGGTGCTCTACCTCATCGTCATTCACGGTTCTGTGGGAGAAGAAAACAAAATATAAGGAACAGCACTCAAAATTTGTAATATTTTGTAAATGACCCACTTAGGAGTGTGACGTGTTAGAAATGGACTCTGTAGAAAATTCAGATTCACGAGCCCATCCACATGTATTATATCTGGACCTACAGGATGTGGTAAAACTGTGTTTATGCTTAAAATCATTAAAGAAAAGGGAGAGATGTTCTCGAAATTTGTGCATAAAGTTATATGGTGCTATTCGACGTATCAATCAGTGTTCAACGAGTACCAAGATGATATTTTGTTCCACAAAGGCGTATATGACGTTAATTCGTTAAAGGGAAATGAACATACAATCATTGTAATTGACGATCTCATGTTGGAGATGGATAAAACGTTTGCCGAGACATTTACAGTATTCTCCCACCATCTTAACATAAGCGTGTTCTTCATCAATCAGAATCTATTTTTCAAAAATAGATACATGCGCGATGTGTCGTTAAATACGCAATATCTAGTCTTATTCGCGCAACGTAGAGATGTATCACAAATTGGGGTATTAGCCAATCAAATGTTCCCGAATCAGCGTAAGGAGTTTTTGGAAGTTTATAAAGAAGCTACAAGCACGCGTTACGGATATTTGCTTTGCGACCTTCATCCGCGAAACACGTTTAGAGTGCTTCTGCGAACGAATATATTTCCAAACGAGCCTGAAACGGTGTATATTCCAGAATGACAAAGAGACTAAAGAAACCGTGAATTAATAAAAATCTATCATCGACTGCCCCGGCAATGCAGCAGATGTTTATTAAAAATATCGACGCCGACTTTTTAAAATGCATCTGTGAAATCTGTCTTAACGTTATAAATTGCAATGTATCAATGAAAACCCATCAGAAGGCTCGCCTACGCCGCTACAAGAACATAATACGTGCACTCGCTCGTAAAAGTCAAACTGTAGCGAAGAAAAAACGAATTATTGTACAAACAGGAGGGTCATTTCTCCCCATCTTATTTTCAGTTTTGGGTCCTTTACTGACTAGATTAATATAATGAAGAAAGTGGTAGTGATTCCCCACGAGGTGTACGCTTCACTGCAAAGGAATCCAGACACGATCTAGATCCCCGTAAAAGCAGACTTAAAAGAATGGAAAGCGAATTGCTAGCCCTATTAAACAGTGAAAAAACACCTGATGAGAAAAGAATCTTATACCAAGAAGCTCTGCAGAAATTTCTTCACGAGTACGAAAATTATAAGACCCTACAGAGATTCCTGTGGTTATTAGGCACAGCACGGGACATGGCGACATAGGATCTGTGCCGACGATACAGCTGACCAACCAAAAAGATTAGCCACACAAAATATCGAACATGTATTAAAAAGCACCCTCCCACTACATTGAGGAGTAAAGGCTTAAGTCTTTATAATCTATTGAATGAGGATCCAGCCATAAATGGACCGATACAGGCGAGATCATTGTGGAAGGATCAAGGTACAGGGATCGAATATCGTAGACATTGTCCATGATCTGTGAGAAAGTGGGATAGGCCATCACCATCAGGATGGAAGCATATTAAAGCAAGACTACAACAAATAAATGTCCCTAAAACGTGATAGGAAATCTGAACAGGTTAAAAGACTTGGAACATGCAACGCATGTGACACAATTGAAGACGCCGTCACCCCCGGCGGTAACACCTTTGAAGAGGAGCAAGAAGAGGTTAAACCAACCCTACCCACGTGCCTCTAAAATACGCAAATGGCTAACGTATTAACTAAACGCTATTATGACATTTCTAACCCATCCTCTTACGGCGGCGTAGATAGACTGTACAGAAGTGTTTACGGAGTAGGAAAAAAAGATGTTGAAAGATTTTTGAGGGAGCAGGACGCTTATACGCTTCATAAGCCTGTGAGAAAAAGGTTTAAAACAGCCAAGACAACGGCTTCCTCGATTGATTCTATTTGGCAAGCAGATTTAACAGACATGCAAAGATATTCTGTGTATAACGATGGTTACCGCTACATTCTATTCATAATAGACGTATTCTCTAGATATCTGTGGCTAGTTCCTCTGAAAAATAAATCACCTGAAACAGTGCTAAAGCCACCAAAACGCTAATGTTAAAAGAAACAGGGTTCCTGGCTATTTTTGTACGGATATGGGGAAGGAATTTATAGGCCGTGCTTTTCAGAACATGTTGACAGAGTTTAATATCAGCTATTACAACCAATTCTATACATAAGGCTTCTTTAGCTGAAAGAGTTCAGCGCACCATAAAGGAACGCATGCACCGTTATTTTACACATAAAAAACATACAGATTTCTAGACATTCTGGAATCATTGGCATCATCCTACAACCGCTCACACCATCGCACGATTGGGACAACACCTAACGAAGTTTTAGAAAGAGGTACGCTCCCGAGAAGAGATGGATCACCACCACCACCACACTCTGCGCGCTTCAAAATCAATGATTATGTAAGGCTGTCGCGTTCGGGGAATAAATTCGCAAAGGGTTTGAGCAGGATGGACACGCGAGATTTTTAAAGTTAGGGCTATGAGACCTAAAGGTGAGATAATGATGTATTACATGAAGATTTGAATGGGGAAGAAATCTCAGGAGGCTTTTACCGCGAGGAATTGCAGAAAGTTGCGTTTAATTTAGAAAAAAATGTGTTTAAAATTGAGAAAATTTTAGGAAGCAAAGGTTCAGGAAGAGAAAAATGTACCTGGTGAAATGGCTAGGGTACCCAGAAAGCTTCAACACCTATAAAAAGCTGATGCAATAATGAAGCTTAAATAGTATGCAACATGGCTCCTAACCATTTCTACGTCACACTCCCGTCCTCCTCGTCCCTGTCTGTACACCCTAACAACACACTAGCCAACTTTGTAACAGAACTCCACGGGCACATTGAATTGGGTCGTGATTCGTATGAGGTGGGGATATGCGAAATTCAGCTGGACACCGTCTTTTTAAATATTGAACATAAAGAAACCGTTTTTACGATTTTAGAGACATTGACGAGTGTGAAAAAGCTGGGGTAGCTATGGATGAAACTATCGTATCGCTCGGACTAAGGTTGCACGGTATTACAGTACAGAAGTAAGACTAGGACCGGGTCAATATGGTTCGGTCGAGGATGTTGTGAGAGCTTAAACGTAGTTTAAGAAACTCAACCTTACGAATGATTTAGTATACGAAATCGTAAACAACCCTGCACATACACTAATCCTAAAATCAAAGACTAACAGACGTATTAAAGACCATAGAAAGTTCAATTCTAACCAACGGCCGATATAGCGCAGCCTTCCAAAGAGACACATTTCACGAGACACAGCATAACTTGTCCAGATTATGTATCAATTGAAGATGGAGAAATTGGCTGAAAGGTCCCCAGACATGTGCTATATTTACAGTATATAGTGGAGCACCAGTTTGTTGGGATACCCAGGCACGCCTGCTGCGCATTGCTCACATCCCCAACCATAGAGGAAGGAGTTTTGAGTATTACATATGACAGACCCCATTATGTGAATGTCGCAACTAATTTAATAACCAATATCTCAATATATATAAGAACGATTGAGGGTGAAAACTTCCCATTCGGTAACGGGAGCTTAACAGTGAAGCTACACTTTCGACGCACTGAGTTATAATGGATAGAAGCCTTTCACCGTCTATCGAGGGGTGAGATACAGCGCGTAGTGGACTTGGATCCATTTTTTCATCCATACTACGTACGGCTGTTCCTTTGCTGAAGAGGGGTGCCAGATACCTGAAGGAAAGCGCTACAATCAGGCCTTAACACTGCAGAAGACATATTGGCCGGGGCTAAACCTAAAGAAGCTCTAAAAAACATTTAAAGCGTACACGGGACGAAATCATCAAAGATGCAAAGAGAAAAATGCGTGGTGGCGGGAAGAAGAAGAGGCTCCCGAAGAAGAAGGGGTCACGTGGTATTAAACGTAAAGGCTATCAAAAAGAAGTGCTGTAAGCGAATGAAACCTATGGTTGACCACTTTTTTGACTGATATAAGCTAAGGACATTGATCTCATGAATCATAGTTTGTTTACCACTTGTCGAGAGAGGAGTCACTATTTCGCCATGGCACGCTTCATCCACCCATGTAGTTCACAATGCTGTAAATCGGAGCTGTCCCTTTTTGAGCTCCCTCCAACCCAAGTTTCTCTTGAGCACAGTGACTTTATTACAATTAACCCTTTAAACACAATTAGTTCCCCGAGTGCACCTATAGAATTCGTGATACCCAGCTCAGGTCCTTACTTTTTTGATCCAAGCTGTTGTGCACATGTACGCTAAGCTACGTATAGCCCATTCTGATGGAACGGTCTGCGATGACAAATATGCTGTATACCCTGAAACAAACTTCTGCACTCCATATTCAACCAGTGTGACGTATATTTAAATCAGACCAACATATCGGCAGGCACGGGTACTATCATCTACGAGCCTATCTGGAAAATGTCCTCAACTTTTCCAAAGAAGCGAAGGCTACCTTTTTAAGTGCGAGGATATTATCAAACTAAAGATGAATAGTATAAAGGACAAATTTAAAAATTCTAAAAAAATATACGAGTGTTTTGGACGGTGCACACAGATTTCACTTTCCAGGAGAAGTTGCTTGTCAACGGGTGGATATGAAATAAAGCTCACCCGCACGAGTCCTGAGATCTGCTTAAATCTGGATGCTGATCAAGAAGAGGGTGCAAAGCCCGTTGTGGTTCACATTATGACACATACCTCCGCGTACGGCGAGTGAAATTAAGTTCACCAAAACAACTAGAAATTGAGAAAATTTACTAAACGCTACAGTGAAATATCCTATTAACAGAGTGCAATCAAACTATATACGGTTCCTGCAGGGTTGGCATCGAAGCAGATAGAAAACATTGCCCTGGGAAATCTTCCTAAAAGGATATTAATCGGTATGCAGGACCATGCTTCGGTGAATGAAAATATAAAAAGAGTGCCTTTAAATTCGAGAATTTCGGACTTAAAAATATAACTCTATACGTTAATGGCACTGCTTTGGTGGAACAATGGGTACGGACTATTCATCAGACGCTGTGTTACCTTTGTGCAGAGCCTTATAATCTGACCCATATTGCAGTGATTGTGATGAGCTTGGTAATGGGTAACGCAGGAAGAATTCATTGATCAATTTAACCTTTATCCGTTTGACATTACACCTGACTTATCTGCTAGCGTAAATACCATTTAACCCACACAGAGCGGAAACATCTCAGTGCGGCTGGAATTCGCCAAGCCTATAGACGCTCCTATTAGTGTACTATATATCTCGAATCGCAAGCCCTAATAAGTAGATAGATTTAGGAGCGTTATCACTGACTTTTAAAATGGATGCTAATACACTTCAGAAGTAATGGACGAGTCACACGTTCCAAATTTATCGGCGTGTTTGCGAAGAATGAAACATTGAGTTTGCCAAGTACGCGAGAATGCGGTAGTCTTATTGTGAACACAGATGTCATCGGTAATGAAGGGATTCACTGGATCGCTGTCTATTTTAAAAATAGACAGCGCCTGTCTATTTTGATTCACTCGGTACTCAACCCTGGAGTGACCCTATTATTGTAAATTTCTCGCTCAGTTACATATTCCCGAAGTTGTATGGACCCATTTCGTATGCAAGGATATTTTAGTAATGTTGCGGAATGTATCTGCGTCTCATTTCTCATGCATATGTCATGATAAAGAATTTATAAATTTTTTAAATTTATTTGACCCGTGTCACACGCCGACACGATGAAATGGTATGCAGAACAGATAAAAACCGTTTTCCAATTGTACGTACTCGTTGTATAGTATAATGTTTTTGTTCGTATATTTGTAACGATATATTCTGTAGTTGGTTATTGTACTGATTTCTTTCATTAATAAATTTATGAAAAATATTGTTGTCTTCTTATCCCAAAGATCGAAAAAACACTTACATTATTTCGGTGTGACATTGCTGACTGATCAGTATATCCTCCGTATTCATCACGAGATTCTTCAAAAGATTGTATAACACGTGTCAAATCCTCATCGGACCTTAAAGGAATAATGTTCATTCTTTTAAAACATATACAGAGTATATAGACAGATCCCCATTATGTGAAGATATCTTTGGTTCGAGGAATAACATTGAATTCATAAAAAATTTTTTTTTTTTATTTTTTCCATAAAAAAATTTCGATTTTAGCATAATGGGGATAACCAAATAACATTGATTGACATAAAAAATTTTTGGCGAGTATCTATTTGACGAGATACTACAACTCTCCATATATATATAAAAATTCTAATTATAGACACTTACATTTCTATGGTAGTCCCTTGCGTCGGATTGTAAGGAGCGTCACTGCAAATATCTTCTACGGTTTGCGTTGGAAATAATTCCACGGTCAATCGCATTGAAAAGACTAATTGCGGTTAATGCTGCAGTATCACGTTCTTCATACAATTCCGGGGAGACGTACAGGTCCATGGTGGAGGATGTGTGACATTGTTGACTGTTCAGTATATCCCCCGTATTCCGAGATTCTTCAAAGATTGTATAACACGTGTCAAATCCTCATTATAGTTTAATGAAGAGGCTAACCTTCTTATTTACATCTTCGTTTTTGCGTCTTGGCACTAAGATTTTATTTAGTTGGTTGTCATTCGAAAATTATAACGCGAATAATTGCTGCTTCGAACAACTGTTTTTTTCGAACTATGGTTTTCGAACAATTGTGCTCGAACAATTGTGTTCAAACACATGGCAAAAGATACAGCTATCCGTTATTTGAACAAAACTCTCTCTCTCTCTCTCTCTCTCTCTCTCTCTATATATATATATATATATATATATTAATTGTGGCATAGCTAAGAAATGGAGTCGAGAGAGGTTTTGTTCAAGCTGTCTAGAGAAAGGTCATTATGGTCAATCGAGTTGCGCAGATTCTCGAATTCCTTTCCTCTAGCGGATTGTATTTAGGATAATTTCAACTTTTAATTGAATTGTTTCGTAAATTTTTCATATTGTTTCAATTTTTTTCGCATGGAATGAGACTCGTGTGTTTCATAAATTTTATCTCGATACAACTTAGATATTAATATATATATATATATACAGTCAATGAGCGATAAGCACGTTCGATATAAGCACATAATCTATATAAGCACTTAATCGTGCGGTCCCAAAATTTCCATATATTTTTAATAGGAATAATCTTTATAAGCACGAACTCGCTATAAGCACGGACGTGGAAGATGCTGATTGGTGGAAAAAACATACACGTGGAAGATGCTGATTGGTGGAAAACACATACACGTGGAAGATGCTGATTGGTGGAAACTACCTACATATAGGCGACCCATGACATGCTTATTATTCCGTTAATTAGGCTGGTTGTGCTCACAGTTCATTATGGCTTCAAAACGCAAAAGTTTTACATTAGAATTCAAACTAAAGGTTATTCAGGCGGTTCATAACGGTGAAAAGAAAGCTGATGTTGCACGTAAATTCAACATTGATCATACGATTGTTAGCCGATGGTTGCGAAACGAAGTGGAGTTAAACAAACTCAGGTTGAAAAATGGAAATCTTTCGCAAAAGAGAAAGTGGGAAGGAGTGTTACCAGATCTGGAGCAGCAACTGTACGAATGGTTTGTTGTCACGAGGGAGAAAAAGGCAGAGCTCTCTGGACCTCTTTTAATAGAAAAGCTAAGGCTTTAGTTCAAGAAATCTATGATGGTTCCGAAGATTTTCCTTCAAACACCTTTACTTCCGGTTGGCTACAAAATTTCTAAGAGATTCAATATTGTCTACAAACGAGAACATGGCGAAAAAGGGGATGCTGATTTATCTGGGTCTAACGAATGGAAGAAGACTGTTTGGCCAGAGCTTCTGCGACGTTATCCAGAGGAGGCAATTTTCAATGCTGACGATATAGGACTGTATTTTAGGGCCACTCCGGATGGTACACTGGCCAGAAAAGATGAAGTAGTCAGCGGAGGAAAAAAGAAGAAGGAAAGACTAACTGTTTTGTTGGCGTCGAACATGACTGGCACTGAAAAACTAGCTTTGCTAGTGATCGGCAAGAGCCAAAATCCAAGGTGTACGAAGAACAAGAAAGACAAACTTCCAGTACAATATGAATCGAATTCTGCAGCCTGGATGACTCGAGCTATATTCACAGAATGGTTAATAAAGTTGGACGAGAAAATGCGACGCAAGAAAAGAAAAATTCTCCTGCTGCTAGATCAGTGCCCTGCGCATCCTAAGGAAGTCACAACAACAAATGTAGAGGTTGTCTACTTGCCATCGAATACGTCACTTCTACAGCCAATGGATGGTGGGATTATTCGCTGCCTTAAAGCACACTATCGTAAACAATTAATGAAAGAGTTGGTTGCACGCTTAGATAGTGGCCAGGACGAATTTCTTCAGAGTGCTGCTAAATCTGTAACTGTTTTGGATGCCATTCTCATGCTAAAAAACAGCGTGGAATAATGTGACCTCGACCACTATCCAAAATTGCTTCAGAAAATGTTTGCCACTAAATCAGGGAGAAACAATTCAATGCAACGAAGATTCTGAATTAGAAGCTTTAAACAGCGAAGAATGCTCAAACTTGGATGAAGAGTTTATCGAATGCGATCGTCAACTTGAATGTTTTGAAGAACTGAATGAAGTAAGAAATGATGAGACTGAAGTGTCGGAAGATGTTGAAATTGATGAGATATCACTACTCCACTGCGAGCACTTGCTATGCTTGACGACGTAAAAAGAGTTCTTGAAAAACATGGTATACCAACTCAGGAGTTAAAGAGCACCCAACAAGCAATTCAAATTTACATAATACAAAACAAGAGCACGCGACAATCATCAATTTTAGATTATTTTCCGAAATAAATGTATGTACTGTGAAATTTTAATGTACTGTACATACATATCATTGTTTTTATTTGTCTAAATAAATGTTATTTATGAAATAAATGAAATTTTAAATACAGTATTATTGTTTTTTATTACACATTCCTTTATTATTACAGTATTTAAATGATTACTCTTTGTACAATAAATGCTTCTTAAAAAGGGTCTTATCCATATAAGCACAATGACCCATATAAGCACATTTTGTGCTGGTCCCGAGAACGTGCTTATATCGATCATTGACTGTATATATATATATATATATATATATATATATATATATATATATATATATATATATATATATACGGCGTTTGGGGAATGAAGATCGTCTGTTTTGAATTGTTTCATAAATTTTCATTTCCGTTCGTTTTTCCCCACTGATATTCGAATGTTTATAATGAAAATTGAGTGTGTCTAAAATTATTTATTTGATAAACAGAATTTAATTGGATTCATCCCAACGTCAGACCATTACTTTGGTCTTATATAATTATTTTAGGAGAATTTAATAAACATAATATTAAAGTACATTTCTTTCTCATTAAAATGTTCAGGGTCACGCGGCATGTTTTGCTTTTTTTTGTTTCACTACAGATTTGTTTGTGGGTACTTCTTTTATTTATTTCTTGTAGTACTTGTGTTACCTTATTTCTATACAATAATGTCTTGAAGTGCTATTTTTGTACGGATATGGGGAAGGAAATTATAAGCCGTGCTTTTCAGAACATTCGAAAAGTTTAACTAAGTTAATGAAGTTCAAGTTAATGTTATATTTGATTCTAATCGTTAAACACTATATACATCTATTGTAAAACATATATACATCTATACATCTATAGTGAAACACTATATATATATATATATATATAGCTATTTTTGTACGGATATGGGGAAGGAATTTATACGCCGTGCTTTTCAGAACATGTTGAAAGAGTTTAATATCAGCTATTACACAACCAATTCTATACATAAGGCTTCTTTAGCTGAAAGAGTTCAGATATATATATATATATATATATATATATATATATATATGTATCATAAGCTGTTTAAAAGACTGTATATATATAATTATAGTAAACTTATGTTGAAATAAACTAGTTAACCATAAAATTAATTATTTTCTATTATGACGTTTTCTATGTGGATTATGTGTGGTAAACTATGTTATTTGTTTCGAAAAGTTTAGCTTCAAGTTTAATGAAGTTCAAGTTAATGTTAAATTTGCTTCTAAACGTTAAACTAAAATTAAATGTTATAATATGAAAAATAAATAATATATATATATATATTTACATATACCTAGCATAAGATGTTTAAAAGAATGTATATATATATATATATATATATATATATATAAGCATAATAATATATATCTAGCAAGAGCAATCCGATCATTGCAAAAAAACTGGAAAGGTATGCAATTAATAAAGATTGAGTGTGTAAAATTATTTATTTAATATACAGAATTTAATTGGATTAACTACCGTCATATATATATTGTGTTACACAATGGGTGATTAATATATGGATTTCTGGGACACATGGCGCTATCTGGCAACTGAACACATTGCGCTATCTGGCAACTCAGCCAGAATAGAGGCTTATAAAAGATCGAGAAGGTGATGAAAGAATCATTCAAGCTCGGCTCCCAGCCGAGCAAGGACCTCTGGTTCTTCTCTTTCAGGCCCTTTGGTAAAACCCCTTAGAGGCCTCTTAGGTTAGGAAAACGAAAATAACTTGGGGGAGAACTCCTCTCTCTCCTTCAGGTGTCTCTCTCTCTCTCCTACAGGTGTCTCTCTCTCTCCTTCAGGCGTCTCTCTCTCTCTCTCCTTCAGGTGTCTCTCTCTCCTTCAGGTGTACCCCTCCCCCCTTGGCTCAGTCAACTGGCTGATTCTGGCTGATTAGGAGCCTATAAAACAACGCCTACTCGGCTGAAGTCTTAATATGCACTTGGCTCCTGCCAGGTGAACACCTCTCCTCCTTTCTCTCCTCCTTTCTCTCTGGCCCTTTGGGAGGAATAGCTTGGGGGAGGCCCCCAAGTTGCATGCCCCTTGCAACCCCGGTTGGCAACAAAGGCCAGTACTCTTTTTTTATTTTTTTTATTTCTTTTTTCTTTTTTTTCTTTTTTCCTTTTTTTTCTTTTTTTTTAATTTAATTTTTTTTTTTGCAACCCCCCTTTGCAACAACCCCCACCACCTTTGCAACAACCCCCACCCCTTTGCAACAACCACACCCCCAATTTGCAACATTGCAACATTACGTCATCACTTGCAACATTCTTGCACTCTCCCCTTTTGCGGCTATACTACTCAGGAATAATACAGTGTTGGTATGAATATGTGCTGATATTTGTGAGAGCTAGTATTCCTTGTGGGCCCAAGTGTTTAAGGTGTATGTTAGATATGTTGTCTGGTCCAGTAGCCTTCGAATTCTTAATGTTTTTGATGATGTTGGTGGTCTGGTCTGTATTGAAGGGTGTAATGGTTGTGTCGAGTCTGTAGGTTTTCTTGTGTCTGGCTGTTTGTCTGTCTGCATGTTTCTGGTTGTTGTCTCTGTTTAAGTGACTTATCTTTGCGTAGTGATTAACTAGAATGTTAGCTTGTTGTGTGTATGTTGGGATATTATTTTGGCTGCGACAAATAGCCGCGTGTGAGGTGTGAATGCCGCTGTTAGAGTGGGTAATGCCGTTTATAGTCTTGTATAGCCTGGATGTATCTGTGGAGTGGTTTAATGTTGTTATGAATTCCCTGAATGTTTCTGTTTGTTTTTCTTTGAGTTTGTTGTTTATTTCTGTTTGAGCTGTTGTATCTGCTGTTTTATGGCTTCTGTGTGTGGGGTTTGTGTGTTATATTTGAGGTTGTTACGTTGCCTTATGAGGTGGGCTATTTCTCTAGTGTAATTTGGGTTGTATTTCCTAATGTTGCCATTCGGTATGTATTTGTTTGCATTATTGATGATCTGATTAAATGTCTTGAGTGTTGTATTGATGTTTATGATGGGTGTGCTGTTTAATGTGGTGAATTGTTCCTCAGTCTGTATTTTGAACTGTTCCCAATCAGCTTTCTTGTAATTTCTGTAAGTGTGCCTAAGGCTGTTGGGGCAGAGTGTAGAATGTGTTGTAATGATGATGGGCAGGTGGTCTGATGACAGTTGTTTTTCTGTTCTCCATTGTGTATGTGTTGCTAGTGAGGGGGAACAGAACGTTATGTCTGGGGAGGAGTTTGAGTATCCTGCTTGATGTTTCAATTTAGTAGTTGATTGGGAGACTGTCCTTTGCGTTCAGATGATGTAGTGACCTGTGGCTCGGATCCCACATTAAACTGTAGGCTTCTCCCTTCACATGACCTTTATCGTTATGAAGGAGGTTGAACAACTGAAAACATTATTATTATTATTATTATTATTATATATTACTACGATGAGATTACGCAATATAAAACTGACCTGAAAAAACGTGGAAAACCATAAATAGTTTTATTCACATCTGACAGCTGCTGGGAGCGAACCAGAACCTCACCGCTTAGAATTTGCCACTGTAACCACTGAGCTACCGGACACTCATTGAAGAAAACAACCTTTGATAACACATTTACTGCAATTATTTAAGATTCTTCAAATGTTCTGTACAATATTTTACATCTACAGATGGTAATCTGCGTTCAGAATTTCAAAACACTTTAAATTTGTGTCCCCCAACACACCAAATTCTTTTTTTTTTAAATCCCTACCACTTTGGAGGAAGCAGAAAACTGTACAATTAAAAAATACTCAGTAATATATACGACATTAATGTACCAATACTAGTATTAGTTAATTAAAGAAAAATATTCACCGTGTAATCAAGAAAGATGAATAATTTAATAATTGTGACTGATGTAAAACCGGCTTATCGTATGAGTAATCAGGATGTTCGGAAAAGTTGGAAAGATAGATGATGATGATGATGATGGGGATGAGAATGGAGGATAGTATAGTGTGATGATAGAGATAATGAATAATTGAATAATTGTGAAAAAGGCAAGTCCACGTGAAAAAGGCGAGTCCACGTGAAAAAGGCGAGTCCACGTGAAAAAGGCGAGCCCACGTGAAAAAGCCAGCCCACGTAGCTGAGTGGGTAACACCGTTTCCCCGTAAGCGAAGTGAAGCTAGTGTAAGGGATAACAAACCTGCCACTATTTAAATTTTAGAGAGTGGAAAATGCAAAATAGGCGATATAACGTTAACTTCAAAACAGGAAAAGTAGAAATAAATATACGATGTTCAGATGAGCAAATGAAATTTGATAACCTTGTCCAATTTTGGCAAACATTTTTCGTTGTTCTTTTATCTATTATAAATAATTTATACGAAAAACTATAGATAGATAGATAGATAGATAGATAGATAGATAGATAGATAGATAGACCTATATAATATGTGAGAACATGAAAGCATTAATTTAACAGTATAAATTACATTCGCTCTACCGGAGCTTTGAAATTTTTGGATTGCATACATTACAGTCATAAAATAATACAGAAACGCGGGACGTAAAATATTAATATATATATATATCTATATATAATATATATATATAATATATATATTATATATATATATATATATATATATATATATATATATTATCTACAATATAATAATAACTGTGTGTATATATATATATATATATATATATATATATATATATATATACACACACACACACACACACACTTAGTTTATTCTCGTGACTGTAAATCACTCCACTTTGGTCGGTGGATCTCTGTTGCTGTGGCTGTTGCTGTAATTCTCTTGAAACGATCCAATGACGTCAAAGTCAGACGGCGTCAATACTGTACTTGACTTAACGATGAGGTTTGCAGTTGATCACATATTTACGTCAAGGCTCGGCTTAATTACACACTATTAAATCGAAGTTCAGTTTGTTTATATCTAAAATAAATTCCAGAGTCGATATATGTTCTCATAATTCTCAGATTTTTTAAGTAACTTCAGCAATTGAAGATAGTGTAATTAATATATATATATATATATATATATATATATATATATATATATATATATATATATATATATATATATATATTTTTTTTTTTTTAAGCTTTTTTGGATTGATAAAATCTTTAACAATTTTCATAAATTTTAAATAGTTCGCTGCAGTTATTGTTCTGTTCGTAAATTTCATGGGTTTATTCAAGAACACGCACATAAAGAGACATAGATTGCAAACGATTATATCGTACGAAAATTGATTTATTTTTTTATTTATTTAATAAAGAAAGCTAGTTAATGTTTAAATGAATGTAATGGAATAAAAAATAACAGTTCATATCATTTAACACACACACACACACACACACACACACACATATATATATATATATATATATTATATATATATATATATATATATATATAAGTAGTATAGCCGCAACATGTCGGACAGAAAATGGATCAATTTGAAAATTTTCCCCCCTCACCGTCCTTCATGGCGGTCCTCCACCGTCCTTCATGGAGGTCCTCCACCGTCCTTCATGGCGGTCCCTCCTTTATGAGGTGTTCTTCATGGTCCTTCAAAAAAAAAAAAAAAAAAAAAAGGGGGGGAAAAAAAAGAGGGAAAAAAAAATCTTTTTCATCTTCATTCAAAAAATAAAATTTTAAAACAAAATTTTAAAAAATAAATTTAAAAAATTAAATTTAAAAAATTAAATTTTAAAAATGATTCGTCTTCACCTTCCTTCAAAAAATTTAAGAAAGGATTGATCCTGGCCTTCCTTCTTGAAAAGTTCTTTCATGAGGCAAACAAGAACAAACATGAAAAAACATACATACATTCGAGTACTTCCTGTTCAGGCAAATTCCGCCAGACAGTAGAAATGGAAACGAATATCTGAAAGGTTTTAATACGTCTAACGAGAATGTGCATCAGCAAATCGAATTTTCAAATGTTAACAAATTGCGAACAATACATAAATGAAAATCAGAGTGATCATATTTTAAACCGAATACAAGTTCTTTGTTTAAGATCTGTATTATGAAAAATAAAATGAATATTTATTATTTTTAATTTAAATAAATTAATTTCTCTCTTTTTTAAGGGAAACTGGCTTATTTTCAAACGAGATGACCTTCAAATACAATATATACTTATAGTACACGCATATTTGTTTATTTACTTTTAAATATGTAGTTTTCTGTTATTTACATAGCTATATACCATTACATTCACTTTCACATGCTATCTTCTGGTATATGGACTAATAATTTTACCGTTCATCAAATTTCGTTATAAAATTACATGTGTTAAAAAGAACATCAAGTTGCGTAACGATGTTTTAAACTAAATCACCAAAGTTGTTTTCCTCCTCTAAACATCCACTTAAATATTATTACTAATATTGATTTATTGTTATTATTACATATATATATATGTACACGTGTTAAGAGTATTTAAATTAAATATATTGATTTCAATTCCCTTCGTAATAAAAGCATCTGGCAACTATACCCCCAATCTTGCTATATATTTCTCTCCGTAATGGTTTTCAGGTTAGTTGTTAAGTTTAACTTTCTTCTAAAGACTATTAGTTGATACTAATCTTGCTATTATTATTATTATTATTATTATCATATATATATATATATTTATATATAACATCCAAATAAGTAGGTTCGGGTAAAAAAATTTCTTATTAGATGCAATTAAAGAAAACGTGATGTCGAATTTGTGTGGGTTGTCATTTTTAAATAGATGCAGCAAGAAATAGGTACTGAAAGATGAGAGATTTTTCATTAAGAACCTTTCTACTTGTAGTTATAGTTAGGACTATTCACATTACTTTAATTATCATTTCTCTAATTTAATGGCTGTTCACAATTCCTCATAATTCTCATAATAAACGTATTTGTTTTCACACCAGTCAGGCCACTGTTTACATCATTCACACAGAATGTTCATGCTTATTGTTTTTGTCATTAGCTGTACCAATCATGTCTTTACAGACTGAAGCCTGCCGTTACACAACGTTTAAAATGTTATAATTAATGCTTTATGATATCAGATCTCGTATAAAAAGCATTATTTTCTGTACAAATGGCAACAAAAATACTTTCAATCCTAATATATGTACGTATAGTATGCAACATACGCCTTTTCACCTGTATTAAAAACGTAAAAGTATCATCATGCGATCTTAGTTTCCGCAATGACGTGAGCCCTAACATTAAATTTAAAATTATTTAACAGATCATTCGAGGGAACTGTACATCGATCTCATTATAACTTCTGACTCATAATAACCGCCATACATATTTACACGAGTTCAATTTAAATATATATAATATATATATATATATATATCATTTAACTGCAATGACCGCGCAGTATATTAACGTATAGAACGACGTAAGTATAGAGGAGTGTTCTGCATATATATATATATATATATATATATATATATATATAAATATATATATATATATTATACAGTGGTGTAGTGCTAAATAAAGAAGTGAGGGAACGCATTTTGAAAGTGTTACTCAGATGCGGGGGGGGGACAATAGCGAGCGCGGCGAGCCCATACAGCTGGGGGTCCGGGGGCACTGTAAGCCCCCGGGAAATCTTTTGAAATCTGACCAATTTCAGGGATATTTTGAGGTCATATGCACTGGATATTAGGATATATTCCAAGGTTGAAGATGCAGTATTTCCAGTGTCATTAGATATATGACATCCAGTACGATCAAAAAAATAGCTAACAACTGGAATGATTAACTAAAAAAAGTTAACAACTGGTACGCCGTGGTGACTGTTTCATCAGATCTTTATAGGCTAGCATTGCCTCAGTCGAAGCTAAAAGAAATGAAACAGTTAATGATTCTTATATTTCTTCTAGGGGTGGGAATTAAAATTTCATGACGTTAGAGATTTGTAAGTTCGGATTTATTTGAAATAGTGAGGGAACGCCGTTCCGTCTACCAAAAAAAAGTAAGGGAACGCCGTTCCCACAGCACTACACAATACATATATATATATATATATATATATATATATATATATATATATATATATATATATATATATATATATATATATATAAGGAGTTTGTATGTGCCATTCCAACAGAAGGCAGGAAGTGTCTGAACCCTGTTTCTCCCATCACTGTCCTCTTCATCTGGCCTTTTTAATGTCACGTCTACCCTGTGAGCAGCCCAGCATACTCTCAAATACGCGCTTCTCACTATATTCCTTACTACACACGCATGCATCTTACACACTACACAGTCTTTTCAAAAAAGGTGTAATTTCAGTAGTCTCGGAGATTCGCGATTGTCCCCTCCTACATTTTCTCAGTAATTGTTTTCAGACTAGTAGCTAAGTTTAACTTTCTTTTAATGACTATTAGTTGCTACTAATCTTCTTCTTATTATTATTATTATCATTGTATATATTATTATATATATATATATATATATATATATATATATATATATATATATATATATATATATAACATCCAAATAAGTAGGTTCGGGTAAAAACTTTCTCAGTAGATGCAATTAAAGAAAACGGGATGTCGAGTTTGTGTGGATTGTCATTTTTAAATAGATTCAGTGGGAGATAGGTACTGAAACTTGAGAGATTTTTCATGAAGAACCTTTCTAGTTGCAGTCATAGCGTCCATTCACATTACTTTAATTAGCATTTCTCTTATTTATCGACTGTTCACAATTCCTCATAACTCTCATAATAAACGTATTTGTTTTCACTTTTCTTTCATGCCAGACAAGTCTCAGTATTTACATCAATCACACAGAATGTTCATGCTTATTGTTTTTGTTACTAGCTGTACCAAACATGTCTTTACAAATTGAAGCGTACCGTTACACAACGTTTAAAATGTTATAATTAATGCTTTATGATATCAGATCTCGTAAAAAAGCATTATTTTCTGTACAAATGGCCACAAAAATACTTTCAATCCTAATATATGTACGTATAGTATGCAACATACGCTTTTCCAACTGTATTGAAAACGTAAAAGTATCATCATGCGATCTTAGATTCTGCAATGACGTAAGTGAGCCTTAACATATAATTTAAAATTATTTAACAGATCTTTCGAGGGAACTGTACATCGATCTATATATATATATATATATATAAGGAGTTTGTATGTGGCATTCCAACAGAAGACAGGAAGTGTCCGAACCCTGTTTCTCACATCACTGTCATCCTCACCTGGCCTTTTTACATGTCTCGTCTACCCTGTGAGCAGTCCAGCACACTCTCAAACACGCGCTTTTTCACTATATTCCTTACTACACACGCATGCATCTTACACACTACACAGTCTTTTCAAAAAGGTGTAATTTCAGTAGTCCAGAAGACTCGCGATTGGCCCCTCCTTCCTGCATGCATCGTATATATTACGAAACAATTTATAAAGTTCTCTCTTATTGCTTTCCTTATTGTAATGGGTATCACAACCGATTTTTCAATATTATTTAAGTATTATGTTGAGCAACATAACCCCCCCCCCCCCACAGACTAGTTTCTTAGCATAATCATGAAACATGAAACAAGATTATATTAATATTATGAAAATGAAAATGAAAAGGTTTATTGGCAGACTATAGTCCATATGACAAATATTATTAATACAATGACAGTTCATACACTAAGGATAGAAATATATACAATTGATTAGAAATAATACTGCACTGTCGAAGTTAAGTGGAGCTACAGACAGACGTTTTCGTACCAAGAAGTCCATAGCTTAGAGGATAAATGGCAGGACTCATGGATAGCTTGGATGATCGGGTTGGTTGACTTTTTAATTCTTTGCATTAGACTGTGTTGAGCACGTCTTGTTACCTCCGGGAAGCTCGGAACATTGCGGGTAGCAAACATTTGCGAAGCTGAGCATCTCGGGGGTAATTTATGTAAGAGTCTAAAAGACCTGTTTACATCAAATTTAGGGTTCTGCCAGAACCTTTTTTATAATTCACCCAGAGTTGCTGACCGTATATATTACTGCAGAAAGCACGAAAGAGTGTCTTTAGCTTCACTTGTACAGAAACGAAAGTTCCTTATGGTCATATATATATATATATATATATATATATATATATATATATATATATATATATATATATATATATATATATTGCTTTCATGTGTGTGTCATATATATATATATATATATATATATATATATATATATATATATATATATATATATATATATATCCAAAAGTAGTTTGAAGGCTTATTCCATCTCACGACTGACTATAATTATACACTTTAGAGGAGTTTGAAAATTGCATATATTTAGACAAAAAGTATTAGGTCTTAAGCTGATTTCATGTCAATATCAGCGTGCTTCACTGCCCTTTCAGTCATTGTGACCTTAGATCGTACCAGAACTATGGTCTTGACAAAGCACAATGTGTTAAATTTACCAAACAAGGATTACCTATGTTCAGGACTCTGGACATTTCCATACTCAACATCAACTATGCCCATTTGATCGTACCTTTCTTTATGTACATGCAATAGCATCAATTGGTTAAGCTTTCTCTGAATCGTGTTTGAACTCAGATAAGATTTAATACGCACGATATTACTAAACGAGCGTTCACTACAACACGTAATGGAGGCAGGCATCACTATAATTAACTTTGTTTACGTAATCACAGAGGAGATAAGAAATTACTGGTCAGGTGTCAGTGATTGCACGTGTGTAACTACATTACGTAGGATTAACTGCTCAAGGGATTCGTGAACACAAAGTTCATACAGAGGTTGTTAGATGAGTATGTAGTCTTGCAGGAAGGAAGTCTGAGCCCTAGAATGAAGTTACACTCACTAATTATGCTGTGGACGTCTATCCTTTGCATCCTCGAGAAGCAAATCTTTACACTGGACATACATTTTGCACTATACTTCGTTAAAACTCTCAGTTATGGGTATTATAATGAGATACAGAGCTTCATAATGTGCCTTTCTGTAATGATCTTCAGATGCATAGCTACCTTCCGGTGGAACACAATCCTCTTCTAGCCTAGCTGGAACTCTTCTAAATCGAGGCTGTGAGGGTACATCTACCTGACAGGAACCTAGTGACTGTACATTCTTTCAGAAAAGACTAGCCCCTTCATCATTGCGCATATTTCAAAGAGTTTTATCAGTCATACCACCAATAGCTTAGATATATATATATATATATATACACACAACACACACACACATATATATATATATATATATATATATATATATATATATATATATATATATATATAGAGAGAGAGAGAGAGAGAGAGAGAGAGAGAGAGAGAGAGAGAGAGAGAGAGAGAGAGAGAGGTTGCAAAGAATGATGATGCGAAATTTGAATCACAAAATAAGATAGCAGTAAACAGAGTAAAGAGAATAACGGGGCAGATATTGATAGTCTTTAAACGATGGGATAGGAATATAAGGATTCCTATACTGAAAACCCTGATCATACCCAAATTGGAATACTGCTCGGTTCTAACATCCCCATATAAAAAAGAGGACATTAGGCAGCTGTAAGGGATTCAGAGAAGCTTCACAACCAAGATCGATGGGGGGGTGCAAAGAACTAAATTACTGGGAAAGATTATGAAAGCTATTCATATTTTCACTGGAAAGGAGGAGAGAGAGAAACACCATTATTTACACTCGGGAAAATAATGAAGAAACTTATCCCTAATCTTACTCTGAACCCTGTAACTTCCTAAACAACGGTGGAAAGTAGAAAAGGAAGACTGCGTCGTGTTCCCAAATTAAAGGCGAGACAGGGAACATCCTTAACCCTGAAAAAAATTAGTTTTGTGGTGAGACGACCAAAACTGTCTAAACAAAAGCCCAAAGACCTAAGGAACATGAAGGGAGTTGCTGTGAGGCTATGTGAGGTGGAGAGTACAAGAAAGCACTCGCTCCTCGACCAAGACAGGCCTAGAGGGGACACCAGCCTGACCTTCGTGTGAAGAGAGAACTACGCACGGAACCGCAACGTTGCGTATACACACACATTTTATTCGTGCATTTATCCGTGATTCACTGTCGTCAATTGAATTAACATAACCTACTAATTGTTACCACTGTACACTTAACCGTGATCGTGACATGGTGCTAGCCGTGATTTGAGGGTGTTTACATTTGGGGGTCTCCTCCCGCCATCCCACACAATGCGTCTCAGTCAATGTCTCTCAGCGCAGCCAAAGACAATATTACGGACGATACAAAGATCAGCAGAAAAATCAACGAGTGGTACAAAACTTCAAAATAAATCCAATTACCTTCCAAACAACACAGGACAATAGGAATGTCAGAATGTGTAGTGTCCCCAAACTAAAGGCCTGACAAGAGACCTCCTCAACACTGAAGGAAATTAGCCTGGTTGTCAGTGGGCCAAGACATTTTAACCAGCTTCACCTTCATGTGAAGAGAGACCGACGCAGAGGGGGGGGGCACTACCATCGAGTATAGCAATTTAACTTGAAGTAGTAGCATTATTAAATATTTAAATTAAATAGATGATTCTTTCGCAATAAAAATTAGGTGGTAACCTACATCTTAACACATAGCTATCATATCTACAGCTAATTACGCAAAAGTACATTTCTCTTTCATATTGAGTTGCCAGATAGCAATATTTATTAAATTAAACCATATATTAAACATCCATTTAAATATTGTGGTACACTATTTAAATGGATGATTAATATATGGTTAATTTAATAAATATTGCTATCTGGCAACTCAATATGAAAGAGAAATGTACTTTTGTGTAATTAGCTGTAGATATGATAGCTATGTGTTAAGATGTAGGTTACCACCTAATTTTTATTGCGAAAGAATCATCTATTTAATTTAAATATTTAATAATGCTACTACTTCAAGTTAAATTGCTATACTCGGATGTAGTGCCCCCCCCCTCTGCGTCGGTCTCTCTTCACATGAAGGTGAAGCTGGTTAAAATGTCTTGGCCCACTGACAACCAGGCTAATTTCCTCCAGTGTTGAGGAGGTCTCTTGTCAGGCCTTTAGTTTGGGGACACTACACATTCTGACTTTCCTATTGTCCTGTGTGTTTGGAAGGTAATTGGATTTATTTTGAAGTTTTGTACCACTCGTTTGATTTTTCTGCTGATTTGTATCGTCCGTAATATTGTCTTTGGCTGCGCTGAGAGACATTGACTGAGACGCATTGTGTGGGATGGCGGGCGGAGACCCCCAAATGTAAACACCCTCAAATCACGGCTAGCACCATGTCACGATCACGGTTAAGTGTGCAGTGGTAACAATTAGTAGGTTATGTTAATTCAATTGACGACAGTGAATCACGGATAAATGCACGAATAAAATGTGTGTGTGTATACGCAACGTTGCGGTTCCGTGCGTAGTTCTCTCTTCACACGAAGGTCAGGCTGGTGTCCCCTCTAGGCATGTCTTGGTCGAGGGGCGAGTGCTTTCTTGTACTCTCCACCTCACATAGCCATGTACGTCCCGTTCATCGGGGATTGTTCTGAGCCAGGCGTCTAATCATCTTTTGAAGATGTCCACAGCAACTCCCTTCATGTTCCTTAGGTCTTTGGGTTTTTGTTTAGACAGTTTTGGTCGTTTCACCACAAAACTAATTTTTTTCAGGGTTAAGGATGTTCATTGTCTCGCCTTTAATTTGGGAACACGACGCAGTCTTCCTTTTCTACTTTCCACCGTTGTTTAGGAAGTTACAGGGTTCAGAGTAAGATTAGGGATAAGTTTCTTCATTATTTCCCGAGTGTAAATAATGGTGTTTCTCTCTCTCCTCCTTTCCAGTGAAAATATGAATAGCTTTCATAATCTTTCCCAGTAATTTAGTTCTTTGCACCCCCCATCGATCTTGGATGTGAAGCTTCTCTGAATCCCTTACAGCTGCCTAATGTCCTCTTTTTTATATGGGGATGTTAGAACCGAGCAGTATTCCAATTTTGGTATGATCAGGGTTTTCAGTATAGGAATCCTTATATTCCTATCCATCGTTTAAAGACTATCAATATCTGCCCGTTATTCTCTTTACTCTGTTTACTGCTATCTATTTTGTGATTCAAATTTCGCATCATCATTCTTTGCAACCTCTTCTCTCTCCTCTCTCTCCCTCTCTCTCTCTCTCTCTCTTATATATATATATATATATATATATATAATATATATATATATATATATGTGTGTGTGTGTGTGTATCATATATATATATATATATAATAAGCTATTGGTGGTATGACTGATAAAACTCTTTGAAATATGCGCAATGATGAAGGGGCTAGTCTTTTCTGAAAGAATGTACAGTCACTAGGTTCCTGTCAGGTAGATGTACCCTCACAGCTCGATGTAGAAGAGTTCCAGCTAGGCTAGAAGAGGATTGTGTTCCACCGGAAGGTAGCTATGCATCTGAAGATCATTACAGAAAGGCACATTATGAAGCTCTGTATCTCATTATAATACCCATAACTGAGAGTTTTAACGAAGTATAGTGCAAAATGTATGTCCAGTGTAAAGATTTGCTTCTCGAGGATGCAAAGGATAGACGTCCACAGCATAATTAGTGAGTGTAACTTCATTCTAGGGCTCAGACTTCCTTCCTGCAAGACTACATACTCATCTAACAACCTCTGTATGAACTTTGTGTTCACGAATCCCTTGAGCAGTTAATCCTACGTAATGTAGTTACACACGTGCAATCACTGACACCTGACCAGTAATTTCTTATCTCCTCTGTGATTACGTAAACAAAGTTAATTATAGTGATGCCTGCCTCCATTACGTGTTGTAGTGAACGCTCGTTTAGTAATATCGTGCGTATTAAATCTTATCTGAGTTCAAACACGATTCAGAGAAAGCTTAACCAATTGATGCTATTGCATGTACATAAAGAAAGGTACGATCAAATAGGCATAGTTGATGTTGAGTATGGAAATGTCCAGAGTCCTGAACATAGGTAATCCTTGTTTGGTAAATTTAACACATTGTGCTTTGTCAAGACCATAGTTCTGGTACGATCTAAGGTCACAATGACTGAAAGGGCAGTGAAGCACGCTGATATTGACATGAAATCAGCTTAAGACCTAATACTTTTTGTCTAAATATATGCAATTTTCAAACTCCTCTAAAGTGTATAATTATAGTCAGTCGTGAGATGGAATAAGCCTTCAAACTACTTTTGGATATATATATATATATATATATGCATATAACTGCAATGACGCGCAGTATATAAATGAATAGAAACGACATAAGTGTTAAGGAACGTTTCTGCACACGAGGAGGAGAGATAACGAATAATGAAAAATGAGGCGAACCGCCCAGGAATCGAACCCAGGGCCTTCCAATTGCCGGGGACGCTCTACCATTATGCTACGGACCTCACTCAATCACAAATCGAAATTCTCCCACATAGGGCAGAAACCAATGCCTGAGAGGGCACCCTCGCAAATCGTGAATATGCGCATATAAATGCAATGACCGCGCAGTATATAAATGAATAGAAACGACATAAGTGTTAAGGAACGTTTCTGCACACGAGGAGGAGAGATAACGAATAATGAAAAATGAGGCGAAACCGCCCAGGAATCGAACCCAGGGCCTTCCAATTGCCGGTCGGACGCTCTACCATTATGCTACGGACCTCACTCAATCACAAATCGAAATTCTCCCACATAGGGCAGAAACCAATGCCCTGAGAGGGCACCCTCGCAAATCGTGAATATGCGCATATAACTGCAATGACCGCGCAGTATATAAATGAATAGAAACGACATAAGTGTTAAGGAACGTTTCTGCACACGAGGAGGAGAGATAACGAATAATGAAAAATGAGGCGAACCGCCCAGGAATCGAACCCAGGGCCTTCCAATTGCCGGTCGGACGCTCTACCATTATGCTACGGACCTCACTCAATCACAAATCGAAATTCTCCCACATAGGGCAGAAACCAATGCCCTGAGAGGGCACCCTCGCAAATCGTGAATATGCGCATATAACTGCAATGACCGCGCAGTATATAAATGAATAGAAACGACATAAGTGTTAAGGAACGTTTCTGCACACGAGGAGGAGAGATAACGAATAATGAAAATGAGGCGAACCGCCCAGGAATCGAACCCAGGGCCTTCAATTGCCGGTCGGACGCTCATTATTCGTTATCTCTCCTCCTCGTGTGCAGAAACGTTCCTTAACACTTATGTCGTTTCTATTCATTTATATACTGCGCGGTCATTGCAGTTATACGCGCATATTCACGATTTGCGAGGGTGCCCTCTCAGGGCATTGGTTTCTGCCCTATGTGGGAGAATTTCGATTTGTGATTGAGTGAGGTCCGTAGCATAATGGTAGAGCGTCCGACCGGCAATTGGAAGGCCCTGGTTCGATTCCTGGGCGGTTCGCCTCATTTTTCATTATTCGTTATCTCTCTCTCGTGTGCAGAAACGTTCCTTAACACTTATGTCGTTTCTATTCATTTATATACTGCGCGGTCATTGCAGTTATATGCGCATATTCACGATTTGCGAGGGTGCCCTCTCAGGGCATTGGTTTCTGCCCTATGTGGGAGAATTTCGATTGTGATTGAGTGAGGTCCGTAGCATAATGGTAGAGCGTCCGACCGGCAATTGGAAGGCCCTGGGTTCGATTCCTGGGCGGTTCGCCTCATTTTTCATTATTCGTTATCTCTCCTCCTCGTGTGCAGAAACGTTCCTTAACACTTATGTCGTTTCTATTCATTATATACTGCGCGGTCATTGCAGTTATATGCGCATATTCACGATTTGCGAGGGTGCCCTCTCAGGGCATTGGTTTCTGCCCTATGTGGGAGAATTTCGATTTGTGATTGAGTGAGGTCCGTAGCATAATGGTAGAGCGTCCGACCGGCAATTGGAAGGCCCTGGTTCGATTCCTGGGCGGTTCGCCTCATTTTTCATTATTCGTTATCTCTCCTCCTCGTGTGCAGAAACGTTCCTTAACACTTATGTCGTTTCTATTCATATATATATATATATATGACACACACATGAAAGCAATATATATATATAATATATATGACCATAAGGAACTTTCGTTTCTGTACAAGTGAAGCTAAAGACACTCTTTCGTGCTTTCTGCAGTAATATATACGGTCAGCAACTCTGGGTGAATTATAAAAAAGTTTCTGGCAGAACCCTAAATTTGATGTAAAACAGGTATTTTAGACTCTTACATAAATTACCCCCGAGATGCTCAGATTCGCAAATGTTTGCTACCCACAATGTTCCGAGCTTCCCGGAGGTAACAAGACGTGCTCAACACAGTCTAGTGCAAAGAATTAAAAAGTCAACCAACCCGATCATCCAAGCTATCCATGAGTCCTGCCATTTATCCTCTAAGCTATGGACTTCTTGGTACGAAAACGTCTGTCTGTAGCTCCACTTAACTTCGACAGTGCAGTATTATTCTAATCAATTGTATATATTTCTATCCTTAGTGTATGAACTGTCATTGTATTAATAAATTTGTCATATGGACTATAGTCTGCCAATAAACCTTTTCATTTTCATTTTCATATATATTAATATAATCTTGTTTCATGTTTCATGATTATGCTAAGAAACTAGTCTGTGGGGGGGGAGGGTTATGTTGCTCAACATAATACTTAAATAATATTGAAGAATCGGTTGTGATACCCATTACAATAAGGAAAGGAATAAGAGAGAACTTTATAAATTGTTTCGTAATATATACGATGCATGCAGGAAGGAGGGGCCAATCGCGAGTCTTCTGGACTACTGAAATTACACCTTTTTGAAAAGACTGTGTAGTGTGTAAGATGCATGCGTGTGTAGTAAGGAATATAGTGAAAAAGCGCGTGTTTGAGAGTGTGCTGGACTGCTCACAGGGTAGACGAGACATGTAAAAAGGCCAGATGAGGATGACAGTGATGTGAGAAACAGGGTTCGGACACTTCCTGTCTTCTGTTGGAATGCCACATACAAACTCCTTATATATATATATAATGAGATCGATGTACAGTTCCCTCGAAAGATCTGTTAAATAATTTTAAATTATATGTTAAGGCTCACTTACGTCATTGCAGAATCTAAGATCGCATGATGATACTTTTACGTTTTCAATACAGTTGGAAAAGCGTATGTTGCATACTATACGTACATATATTAGGATTGAAAGTATTTTTGTGGCCATTTGTACAGAAAATAATGCTTTTTATACGAGATCTGATATCATAAAGCATTAATTATAACATTTTAAACGTTGTGTAACGGTACGCTTCAATTTGTAAAGACATGTTTGGTACAGCTAGTAACAAAAACAATAAGCATCATGAACATTCTGTGTGATTGATGTAAATACTGAGACTTGTCTGGCATGAAAGAAAAGTGAAAACAAATACGTTTATTATGAGAGTTATGAGGAATTGTGAACAGTCGATAAATAAGAGAAATGCTCATTAAAGTAATGTGAATGGACGCTATGACTGCAACTAGAAAGGTTCTTCATGAAAAATCTCTCAAGTTTCAGTACCTATCTCCCACTGAATCTATTTAAAAATGACAATCCACACAAATTCGACATCCCGTTTTCTTTAATTGCATCTACTGAGAAAGCTTTTTACCCGAACCTACTTATTTGGATGTTATATATATATATATAAATATATATATATATATATATAACAATGATAATAATAATAATAATAAGAAGAAGATTAGTAGCAACTAATAGTCATTAAAAGAAAGTTAAACTTAGCTACTAGTCTGAAAACAATTACTGAGAAAATGTAGGAGGGGACAATCGCGAATCTCCGAGACTACTGAAATTACACCTTTTTTGAAAAGACTGTGTAGTGTGTAAGATGCATGCGTGTGTAGTAAGGAATATAGTGAGAAGCGCGTATTTGAGAGTATGCTGGGCTGCTCACATGGTAGACGTGACATGTAAAAAGTCCAGATGAAGAGGACAGTGATTGGAGAAACAGGGTTCAGACACTTCCTGCCTTCTGTTGGAATGGCACATACAAACTCCTTATATATATATATATATATATATACATACATTGTGTAGTGCTGTGGGAACGGCGTTCCCTTACTTTTTTTTTGGCAGACGGAACGGCGTTCCCTCACTATTTCAAATAAATCCGAACTTACAAATCTCTAACGTCATGAAATTTTAATTCCCACCCCTAGAAGAAATATAAGAATCATTAACTGTTTCATTTCTTTTAGCTTCGACTGAGGCAATGCTAGCCTATAAAGATCTGATGAAACAGTCACCACGGCGTACCAGTTGTTAACTTTTTTAGTTAATCATTCCAGTTGTTAGCTATTTTTATTGATCGTACTGGATGTCATATATCTAATGACACTGGAAATACTGCATCTTCAACCTTGGAATATATCCTAATATCCAGTGCATATGACCTCAAAATATCCCTGAAATTGGTCAGATTTCAAAAGATTTTCCTGGGGCTTACAGTGCCCCGGACCCCAGCTGTATGGGCTCGCCGCGCTCGCTATTGTCCCCCCCCCCGCATCTGAGTAACACTTTCAAAATGCGTTCCCTCACTTCTTTATTTAGCACTACACCACTGTATAATATATATATATATTATATTATTTATATATATATAATATATATATATATATATATATATATATATATAATATATATATATATATATATATAGTATATATATATATAATTATATATATTATATATATATATATATATATATATATAAATATATATATATATATATTTAAATTGAACTCGTGTAAATATGTATGGCGGTTATTATGAGTCAGAAGTTATAATGAGATCGATGTACAGTTCCCTCGAATGATCTGTTAAATAATTTTAAATTTAATGTTAGGGCTCACGTCATTGCGGAAACTAAGATCGCATGATGATACTTTTATGTTTTTAATACAGGTGAAAAGGCGTATGTTGCATACTATACGTACATATATTAGGATTGAAAGTATTTTTGTGGCCATTTGTACAGAAAATAATGCTTTTTATACGAGATCTGATATCATAAAGCATTAATTATAACATTTTAAACGTTGTGTAACGGCAGGCTTCAGTCTGTAAAGAGATGATTGGTACAGCTAATGACAAAAACAATAAGCATGAACATTCTGTGTGATTGATGTAAACAGTGGCCTGACTGGTGTGAAAACAAATACGTTTATTATGAGAATTATGAGGAATTGTGAACAGCCATTAAATTAGAGAAATGATAATTAAAGTAATGTGAACAGTCCTAACTATAACTACAAGTAGAAAGGTTCTTAATGAAAAATCTCTCAGCTTTCAGTACCTATTTCCCGCTGCATCTATTTAAAAATGACAACCCACACAAATTCGACATCCCGTTTTCTTTAATTGCATCTAATAAGAATTTTTTTTACCCGAACCTACTTATTTGGATGTTATATATATATATATATATATTATATATATTATATATATATATATATATATATGATAATAATAATAATAATAATAGCAAGATTAGTATCAACTAATAGTCTTTAGAAGAAAGTTAAACTTAACAACTAACCTGAAAACAATTACTGAGAGAAATATATAGCAAGATTGGGGGTATAGTTGCCAGATGCTTTTATTACGAAGGGAATTGAAATAATATATTTAATTTAAATACTCTTAACACGTGTACATATATATATGTAATAATAACAATAAATCAATATTAGTAATAATATTTAAGTGGATGTTTAGAGGAGGAAAACAACTTTGGTGATTTAGTTTAAAGCATCGTTACGCAACTTGATGTTCTTTTTAACACATGTAATTTTATAACGAAATTTGATGAACGGTAAAATTATTGGTTCATATACCAGAAGATAGCATGTGAAAGTGAATGTAATGGTATATAGCGATGTAAATAACAGAAAACTACATATTTAAAAGTAAATAAACAAATATGCGTGTACTATAAGTATATATTGTATTTGAAGGTCATCTCGTTTGAAAATAAGCCAGTTTCCCTTAAAAAAGAGAGAAATTAATTTATTTAAATTAAAAATAATAAATATTCATTTTATTTTTCATAATACAGATCTTAAACAAAGAACTTGTATTCGGTTTAAAATATGATCACTCTGATTTTCATTTATGTATTGTTCGCAATTTGTTAACATTTGAAAATTCGATTTGCTGATGCACATTCTCGTTAGACGTATTAAAACCTTTCAGATATTCGTTTCCATTTCTACTGTCTGGCGGAATTTGCCTGAACAGGAAGTACTCGAATGTATGTATGTTTTTTCATGTTTGTTCTTGTTTGCCTCATGAAAGAACTTTTTCAGAAGGAAGGCCAGGATCAATCCTTTCTTAAATTTTTTTGAAGGAAGGTGAAGACGAATCATTTTTAAAATTTAATTTTTTAAATTTAATTTTTAAAATTTATTTTTTAAAATTTTATGTTTTAAAATTTTATTTTTTGAATGAAGGTGAAAAAGATTTTTTTTTTTTCGTTTTTTTTCCCTTTTTTTTTTTTTTTTTTTTTTTTTTTTTTGAAGGACCATGAAGAACACCTCATAAAGGAGGGACCGCCATGAAGGACGGTGGAGGACCTCCATGAAGGACGGTGGAGGACCGCCATGAAGGACGGTGAGGGGGGAAAATTTTCAAATTGATCCATTTTCTGTCCGACATGTTGCGGCTATACTACTTATAGCTATACTACTTATATATATATATATATATATATTATATATATATATATATATATATATATATATGGTCCCTGATCAGCCATGCGTGGCTGGCTACGAGGGCAGGAGGAGATCAGACAGCGATTCCCTCCTTCACCAAATCCTGCAAATGAGGTGTGATGCTGCAGAGGACAGACCACAGGTTGATCCTCAACCGTCGTTCGAACCCACACAAAGTACATATATATATATATATATATATATTATATATATATATGTGTGTGTGTGTGTGTGTGTGTGTGTGTATAAAAATGAACAATGAATAATACTATATAATCATTATATAATCATTATATGGATCCTTATATTCATTGTCTTCATGCAGTACTTACGTTGTATGGTTTTCTTGTTTGAATGTTCATTTTTACATGAGAAACCAAAATCGTCTGAGCGAGTTTGGATAGAATTTCAATTTGTGCTTTCTATTATGGTTGTCTTGCATCTAACCCTCGTCCCTAAATTTTATTAGATTATGCATGCACATTGCATATAGCAGGATTGGAACCCTTAGTTGTACTTAGTCCTTAATACCCACTCTTTCTCTCTAATTCGTTTCTTTTAAATCCTCCCAATGACGACTTGTACTGTATGTGCGAATTGAATAGCCGTTGCATATTGATTATGAATTGACGTATGAAAATGTTACACTTTATATCTCGTTATTTATATGTTATGGCCTGTCTGGTATGATGCAATATAACTATTATTCGACCATATTCATCCATACGTCCATATCTTATCTTGACCATTATCCTGTATCAATTTTATTAAATATTCATTTTACACGTGTCAGTCTATGAAATGTGTACAAAACTTTATGCATCCGTACCTGTTCGTTCAAAGTCGTGCAAATACGTTCGCATGTATTATTTTTTACTTTTTCGTTTAAGTGCGTTCACCTCTCGCAAGCTGCTCATTCATGCTGATTCAAGGTGTTCGAATTCCGATGACGTCGCCAAAAGCAAGCATCTGAATTCGAAATCTTCTCTCTTGCTTCTGCTACCAATTTATAACGTTAAGATGTTATGTTATATTATTACAATATACTGTATTGTTACCCTGCCTGGCCACTAGTTCGTTATCGGCTTACGTCACATAGTTATCCCCGTTCTCATTATTTGCACTTACTATTTCTACCTAACTGTCATTCAAATTCTATATTACTTATGTATTACGTTATCATAAATGTCCGTGTACTTCCAATGAAAGGTACACCGTATTTTTCTCCGCTTTCCTCATCGCTGGCTAATTAGACTTTCAAACTCTGATAACCAACCAGGTTCTAATAATATTTGACATAATTTGGCGTAATTATTGTTAACTATAAATATGTAACATTGCTCTTAATCCCCTTTAAATTATAGAACAACGGTTAACTCTCCTTCATTATATAAATTGTATCACCTATTTAGATTACTTCAGTAGTAGATATGTCAATTAACAATTTTCTTTAATTGTAATTAACTGTAATACTTTAATATAATGTAATTAATGTATTTAATGATGTAATGTACTTAATGACGTAATTAATGTATTTAATGAAACTGTAATTAACGATAATAAGTGAATGTAAATTAATCCATAATTATAATCATAATTGTTGTAAACCAAAATTACAATGTACTCAGTGATGTACTTAGATTGTACTCAATGTACTACGAAATTATGTCGCCCTTTAGAAATGAATACTCAGCGAAAATACGATTATTTTTTATTATTTTTAAAATTTTTTATTTGGAATCTTTCAAAAAATCTCATCATGTGTTTAAAGGGGGGAACTTAACCTTCAAACTGCACTCCCCCAAAATTTAGATTATATATAAAGCATGTAATTGTAAAATAGCTTTACTTCGACTTCGATTACGACTTCTTCTTCTTAGACTTCACTCCCAGAGGAGGGGGCAGAGGCCCCTTGCCTCCTTAATTTTTTTAGATTCCGGCCTGATCCATGGTCGAAAGAGGTCGAACCTCTACCCCTGTAAATTCAGAGCACTACCTGTACATTTTTAGAAGTAAATTACAGTAAAAGAAAGTTTTTTTTTATCTTTTCCTTCGAGCCGTGCTCTCGTCCGAGAATTCAGTCAATAAATTAGAGAAAAATAATTTCCCGATACGTTATAAGAAGCATCAGGGAATCTTAAGAGAATTTAGTAAGTTTTCACGGAATCCTCCGAACCACTACAGAAGAATTCGGAGAGTATTATAGAAGAAACTATTGTGAGTAAAAAATCCGTTGCCGCCTCCTAACCAGAACCCCCGTCGACTTCGAACCAACCCAGGGCCATAGACGGAGGGGTTAACATATATATATACACACAGTATATATATATATATATATATATATATATATATATATATATAATGGAACTAAATAGAATTAGGAATGCTCTGCTGGAAGGAACATTTGTATAAATGTGCATATAAATAGTTTTGATGTTAAATGAATTAAGTTCTCCGGAGAATGTTCATTTCTATAATTGGGGAATGAGAGATGGGATGGGATTGAAAGTAAGAAACAAAATGTGACTATCGTTTATGAATTATATTTACAAAGAAAAACGTGCAAGCAAAGATTTATATATTCAGAAGATTAAAGCATATTTGCAGCTTCATATCTCTAGGTAATTTTCCATAAAATTTCTGATTCATATTCTCTCCCTTTTCCGTATGCGGGGAACGGGATATTTTGAACTATTTACTATTATTTTGCTTGTGTATTTTGTGAAAAGGGCATGTTTTGGAAGGCTTTTTTTTTTTTTACCCAATCATGAAAAAGAGAAGGCATGGCATAAGGATATTTCACGAGTAATAGTAATTTTTGGGTTTTTTCGAGATTTTAGGTATTTTCTCACAGATTTTATTGGGCGAACTTTTTTCTCCGGCTGTTATAAATTATAATTTTTAAGAATATTTCTTTATATTTTCAGTTTAGAAATTTTAATTTTATTTTCATTTGTCCCAAATAAATTACGATTTATTTATATTTTTCCTGAAAAATTTTATTCAATGAATTGTTGCAGTAAGGAAGCAAAATTATTTCATACATTTTATTTCAATAAAAGTCAGGGAACTCACGTTCTCAAAAATAGATTTCCACTCAATCGCATTCACGATATATTAGACTGACATTATAACGTTTTTTTCTTTCTCTTGGTGGTACTCACAGTTTTTCTTATATATATATATATATATATATATATATATGAAAATTATTTCACGAAAGTAACACGTGAAAAATATTTATGATGAATAAAACCACGAAGGAAAGGAAACACAAAATGGTTTCGTCATTAGACGAAAGCGCTTGAGCACCATTTTGTGTTTCCTTTCCTTCGTGGTTTTATTCATCATATATATATTATATAATATATATATATATATATATATATAATATATGCCTCTGATGAAGATGTCAATAAATTTGCATGTTTATCTCTTTATTTTACTTACCACATTCCAACATTTCATCTGTATGTAAAGAAGGACCAAGGTTATAAGGCAGGGTTCCCCAAACTGTGGCCTGCGGATACCCAGGCGTCCGTGGGAATGTCTAATTTTTTTCAATTTTTTTTTTCCATTTTTTGAACCACCCTGTATAAAAGCATTAATAATTTTACAAAATTATTAATAATTATTAATATAAATTCCCCAAGATAATTATGTAAGACCCAGAAAATAGTCGTATTTTTAGTTTATGGAAGATAATATAAATAAATAAATAAATAAATATAACAGATAAAAACAACTTCGAAAATACTTGAGATAAATTGGTAAATATTATTGGTTCATCTTTATACAAAATGGCGTTGAAATACTATCGTAGGAAAAATCTGAAGAAGGGCTTAAAATCGAAAGAAGTTTGCGCGAATTGTAGAGAAGTAGAGATGAAAAATAATAAAAATAAGTAATAAGTAACAAAATAATTAATAAAAGCAATGAAAATACTCAGTAAATAAGTAATAATAATGAGTTAGGGAAGAAAATAACATAAAAATGATAAATACTTTTAAGAGTAAGTATGACCAGACTGAATAGGTTTGCCGACTGAAAATGAGAAGTTTAAGTTTGTTCGCTCCAATGATTGCCGAATGAGTATTGCTATTGAATGCGCTTACCCGCCATAAATGGCAGGGGAAATCTTCGTCGTGTAACTCGGCGCGGGGTGCGAACTTCCTTAAATAGTAATGATATTCAGTCTTAATTATTATATACTTGTATCATACAGGGTGTCCCAAAAGGTATGGCCTAAAAATAAACTTTTACAATTTTTTTATTATAAACGATAGAGTTAAAGAACAATGATAAAAACAGGCATGAATGCTTTAAGTTTTATTTAATATAGTTAGTAAACCTCCACATAATATCCACCGTTCACAACAACTAGTCTAATTCTACGTTCAAATTCTATAAAAGCTGAAAGTTTGAAATCTGGTGTAAGTGATATGCATACCGTATGTCATAAAAAGGCGCAACAAGGTGCTTGGCTTAACTTAGCTTAGCTCCTTAGCCTAACACATCAAATAGCCTCGTACTGCAGTTGATGCCGGAAGTTAAGTGCCGTAAACTGTTTAAATGATGAATTTTGAAATCAGTGAGTAATTTCCCTGCCTGAAATTTAGAATTTGAACGTAGAATTAGACTAGTTGTTGTGAACGGTGAATATCATGTGGAGGTTTACTAACTATAGTAAATAAAACTTAAAGCATTCATACCTGTTTTTATCATTGTTCTTTAACTCTATCATTTATAATAAAAAAATTGTAAAAGTTTATTTTTAGGCCATACCGTTTTGGACACCCTGTATAAAAGTACAATAACCATACTCATTAGTAGGGCGGTCAAAAGTCAATAAGTCAAATTGTTTCCTATGGGGCACTTTTCGCTGAAACGACTGAAAATGCAATAAAAACACCTGTAGGGGGTATATTACCAAAGTTAATAGGTCAACCAAAAGTCAACTTTTACCTGTTAGGTCAAAAAATAGCAATGAGGTAAATAAAGTCAATTTTTTGGAATAAATAATTAAAATAACTAAAAATTGGAAGGAAGGAATTGTTTGCTGAAATAGGAACTCCTCCAGAACCGATTGTAACACGTTGGGCAAGCTGGCTGAACACTGCTTTTTATTATGCAGACAATTTTCCAAATGTGAAGACAATTGTGGAAAATTTTGAAGATGAAGGAATCATTGTTCAGAAGGCTAAAGAGAGTGTTGCTAATGAAAAACTGCCAAAGCAACTAATGTCAATCAAAATGAATTATAGTTTGATTGCTAGCTTAGTGACAAGGATGGAAGCATCTGATTGCACCATTAGAGAGGCATATGAAACCATTTCTTCTATCAACCTTGGCGAAGATATGTGTTCAGTCAAACAATACATTGAAACAAGACTCAAGACAAATGGTATTTGTGAAATAATTAACCTCAGTAGACCTGAAATCTCACCAACAGTTTATGGTCAGCTTTTGCAATGTCAACCAACAACTGCCGCTATAGAGAGATCTTTCTCCATGCTTAATAAATTATTAAGTAAGGATCGCAATTTTTTGCCAGAAAATGTCGGCAAATACTTCATAATTTACCACAATCGGTCAACTGATGTAGAAGAGCAAGAATAATAAAGTATCATTTTTATTATTGAAAGTAAAGGCAACTTTATAAGTCAATTTTTTCAATTCGTAAGGTCAACTTTCTTAATTTTTTCGGTCAACTTTTGACTGCCCTACTCATTAGATATTTTATTTTAAGTGCCATAAAAATCTACGGATTTTATTTACCAAGTGCCAATGAATATTATTATTATTATTATTATTATTATTATTATTATGGGTGTTTTGCACGTCTTTCACAACATCTATGGGATCATATGACGAAGGGGGCCTACAACTTTTCGTGGGATTCGAACTACTCTTCCATAAAGGAAGAACCAAAGAAACGCCTTAATCGCTGAAATTTGAAGTTCGAGCAGAGATTCGAGCCCAGGAACTTCATATTAACAGCCCGGCATTTTACCACTAGGCTCCGCTAGCGGGTTGTCAGTGAATAGTGATCTTCTTTTTCGTTTCCGACACATTTCATATACGAGAAACGTAACATGACCGGATTACGTTACATTATTACCTTTTCATTTCCTGCACTCAGTTTGAAAAATATGGCATTACGTCGGTTGTATGATACTCCACGCAAAGTTTTTACATGTTTTTAAGACTGATTTATATTTTAATTGTAGAAGTGATTATATATACACACTGTGTATATGTATATATATATATATATGTGTGTGTGTGTGTGTGTGTGTGTGTGTGTTTACAGAGAGAGAGCGAGAGAAATGCAATAACGTTAGATGTATTAACAATACTATGTATTAGATCGTCATATTTGCACGTATTTACAATGTTAAACTTTGAAAGTGTACATTTCACTATGAAATTTAATATTCTATGTAATATGTAACTAGTTATAACAATGAATTAGGTCGCGAAAGAATATCTACAAGTAAAATACCACGTAATGTAGCCATAGAAATACCAGTCGCCTCCAAACAACCTTTAAAAAAAAAATAATTAAATAAAAAAAATCCTCCAGCACACCATCCCATAATGATTGCGAAAATTGCTTTTCCATTTATATAATGCATTTATATAATGGAGTCTGGAAAAAACTGAAAAACTGTATAGAGAGTGGAGGGGGGGAGGGGGCTGACGGCCTTCACTTAATAAAAACTAAAATTTATTGGGTGTTAGTCTTGCTTAAGAAGGATAAAATGTAATATGTTATGCGGACTCTGGTCTTTGCTATAAGCACAAACCCTACATTTAATGGCTGAATTAATTTTTATGGACAGACCCTTTTAAAGTACTCGGAGGAAATATATTATTATAGAGACAAAATTAATTTAGCGTAACCGCGAGAGATTAATTATTTTTAATGTAAAATTTTATATCAGAAGGGATACAGACCAAGTTTTGAAACATCATCCGCCTCTTTTATAGCACATATCGAATACCACCTCCAATATATGCGACTTAACTAAAAACAATAAAATTTTATGATTTATGAAAGAAAGCGCATACTTCAGTATTATTTACGCGATATTTGAGAAAATTTTTGTAGTATGAATGGTAAATCAATAGCCGAAATTTGAATTTTTATAAATCTCGTATATACTTACACGTCACTGTAGTTCATTTTCATATTTTCATATTTGGGCAATTATAGGATTTTGGAGTAAGAACATCACTAAAATTGTTTCTATTTAGGCGACTTACCTCGCCAGACGCGGCGAAAACTCACTTTTTCTCTGGTGCTGGTTAAGTGTGCGGTCTACCTAGCTTTTAGTTAGCCTTATAAGGCTAACTAATGAAACTATCACGACTTAACCTAACCAATCGTCAAGGCGTACAGTTGACCTAACGATTGGTTAGGTTAAGTCGTGATATTTTCGTTAGTTAGCCTTATAAGGCTAACTAAAAGCTAGGTAGACCGCACACTTAACCAGCACCTTTTCTCTTATCGTTCATACCTTAATACTTTCATTTAACCTTGCGTGAAAGTTTTAGCTCTTCATTAAAGAAATAAATATCCTTTTTTTTTTAATGCAAGAAATTAGTTACAGTATTTGTACAAACGTACGGGTAGTCGTGTATACATTTTTATGCAATTATATTACACTGTACGTGATCGTAAACTGACCTGTTTGACAGTTTTTGATAGTTTATCACAAATAACAAACATTATTCGCTTTTATTGACTTGAGGAATCCTTTCTTTCAAAGTCTGAGAAAGAAATCATCTTCCTGAGTACACCTGAGCAGCGGCAGTCGGAAGAACAGCAGAAGCGTCCTTCCGTGGGCTTAAGTGGAAGCGGAAGTGGCTCTTCCTCTCCTTCCCCTGAACATAAGCACCGTCTCTCCCCCAACTACGCTCGCTCTACCAGATCGAGTTCCATCTGTTCCTGGAAATCACCGAGAGCTCGAATTAAAAATGGATCTGCAATATCCAAGAAAGTACGTACGTGTGTTTTTACTCTATTTAATTTTTAAAATTAAAATACACTGACAAAAATACAGGGTGGTTAAAAAAAAAGTGTTTCTATAAACCAATTTGCATTTAATTATTTTGGGAAACACTTTTTTGGGTCACCCTGTACAACCCCATACAGTACATGGTTAAATATTTATTAACCAGTCCGAATGATTAATTCAACTATACTATGATTTTACCAAGTTATCAGAAAAATAAGCGCAGTCAGTATAATCATCGCATGGTTGTATAAACCATTTGGATTGTTTGGTGGCAACCAAATTGAACCGTGTATTTAGTTGTTTTAGTTAATTACTTTTTGTCAGTGTAGCTATGATCAGCCACGTTAATTTAACAAAAACCATTAAGAACAATTGTGGTTTTCATCGGGGAATTTAGTTTGACTGGGAATGAGTCATCAGTAGGAAGGTCCCAAACTTGATTGAAAGTTCAAATTTCACAATAAAATTTGCATTTACAGACGGTTCTTACGAGCAAATTTCGCAAAAGAACGTGAAAATTTTTTTTAGAAAGAGTTACCCCTTATATACCGATTAGTTACAGTAGTTATAAAAAGGATGAAAAGGAAAGTTACTGTTAATGAGGTGATAACTGTTTCAATTGTTTCAATTTTTTTCAATTTCTAAAATAATTATTCATGGATTCCTAAACTCTGCTATATATATATATATATATATAATATATATATATATATATATATATATATATATATATTATATATATATATATATATAATATACAGGGCGTCCCAAAAAAATGTATACACACTTTAACAGCTGATAGCTCAATTGATGTTTCTTTCTTTCCAAGTTAAGCCCATTAGAATTAATAATGGCAGTCAGACTAAGCTTTGAACAAAGGAAATTCATTCTAAAATGCTACTGGAAGTGTGAAAACGCAGTTGAAGTGCAAAGACAGTTTAGGAGGGAGTTTCAAACAGATCCACCAACGCGACTTACCATCACTCGAATTAGAGATAAGTTTGAAGCCGATGGAACTGTTCAGAATGTCCACAAGAAGCGTTCCGGAAGACCACGGACATCGACAAGCCCCACAAAGCAAGAAAGAGTACTGGAAACGTATCACCAAAGTCCAAGAAAATCTGTGCGGCAAGCGAGTCGTGAGGTAGGAATTTCAGAATCGTCTGTCCAACGCATTTTGAAGCGCTGTCAATGGAAAAGTTACATTCCAAGATTAGTCCATGCTATTAATGAAGATGATGATCCGGACCGAAGAGTGGAGTATTGCGAGTGGTACTTGGCACGATGTGGATGTGGATTGGACGAAGGGGTTTCGTAGAATACCCTCCGCGTTCACCAGACCTCACACCACTAGACTTTTTTTATGGGGATACTTAAAAGACAAAGTCTACGCTATAAAACCTGCAACAGTCGCTGAATTGAGAGCAGCCATTGAACGAGAATGCACACAAATACCAAACGAAATGTTTCGTGATGTTTGCGATTCCATTGCTTCGCGTTATCAGCAGTGCCTGGACCAGAACGGACGTCAGTTTGAAAACAGGCGTTAACAAAACAATTAAATAATGTCTGTAGATTCTATTACATTTTGAAAATGAAATGTATTTTAATAAACACTGCCTTTATAATTATTTAAAGTGTGTATACATTTATTTGGGACGCCCTGTTATATATAGCGTGTCCCAAAGAAATGTATACCCACTTTGTTCGATAATACCAGCTATGAGGATAATAAATATATTACTTTTTATATGTTTTTTAATAAAGAATGTTCTCCTGAATCTAAATATGTAATTATTGTTATTAAAAATTGAAAAACAAAAATGTTACAGATGTTTAAATTATAATTATTATTTTCGAGACTTCATGTGCGATATTTTCTAATATTTTAACAGACTGTTTTGAGATACTTATGTTTAGTGTTGATATTGAAGCATAAATGTTGTAATTATTAGTTAATTCAAAAAATTTACAAATTCCATGGTTAAATGACACTTTATCTAAGATGTTCAAATTGTCGTTAGAAAAGAACAAACGTCGCAGAGTTATAAGATGTTAGATAAGGTTAGAGCAAAACTGTAGTCTTGCCTAATTAGAACTCAACGAAATGGCTAGGCTAAGCTAGGCACTAAACATAAGTAGGCCTATCTCAAAACAGTCGGTTAAAAGGCAGGCCAGGCCATAAAAAAAATATTAGAAAATATCGCACATGAAGTCTCGAAAATAATAATTCTAATTTAACCATCTGTAACTTTTTTGTTCTTCAATTTTTAATAAAAAAAATTACATATTTAGATTCAGGAGAAAATTCTTTATTAAAAAACATATAAACAGTAATATATTTATTATTCTCATAGCTGGTATTATCGAACAAAGTGGGTATACATTTCTTTGGGACACGATATATATATATATATATATATATATTATATATATATATATATATATATATATATATATATATATATATATATATATATATATATAATGTTATAATGTAATGTTATAATGTTATAATGTTTCAGACCAACAAAGACCCTAGGATCCACTCATGGCTGGTCTACCTAACTGTGTTCGTAATCGTGTATTGTGTATCTCCTCCGTGGTGGCGGAGGGGACCTACAATTTTACGTGGGTTCCGAACCACAAGAACATAAGAAACTTATTTAAAAACTGCCGGTAAATTGGCAACGACCAATTTTTACGAAACTAAATAATTATCAATTTAAAAATAATTAATTATCGGTTTAAAACTAAAGATAGAATCTCTCGGTCCAGAGGAGCAAGTCATAATAGACTACTATCCACAAATATGTTACATTCTATATCTATTTATAACGGACATGCAAATATATCAGATCCAAAGAATCCAGTCATTTCATTACGGTATCCATCAAGTCACGGTCCATATCGATTGCGGACCAAGTCAAATTTACAACCATATACATTACAATATATACACTTACGAGGAAAAGTGTAGGTGTGGCTGTAAAGACTGTACAGTAATGTAGAAATGTGTGTGCACCCATTATGGGTCTCCCATTTAAAGGTGTTTGTGGGGCAAGTGAAGATCATGAGTTTTTCAATACCTCACAGTACTATGGGGGGCACCGCTCGGCAGAGGAATCTCTTTAAATGGGGTGTGTAAGGACAGAGAGTATCCCCTAACCCAAGACGCTGCCTCCCTATATCCCACAACACTTGTGTTGAGCTGTGGGATCTATCCCCACAAAGCCTTAATTTTACTACCTTAAACTATACCCTTTTTATCAACATGCGCGTCCAATCGATTCTTAAACATGTTTATAGACGTGCTACTAATTACTTCTACCGGCAAACTATTCCAGCTATTTACTATTCTATGCGTAAAAAAGTTTTTCGCAACTGCTGTCTCGAACCTTCTACTTGTCAACTTACACCCGTTATTTCTAGTCCTATTATATTGAGATATTTCGAAAAAGCTATCTCTATCTACGTTATCAAACCCATTCATAATTTTGAAAACCTGGATTAGATCACCCCTTAACCTCCTAGTCTCGAGTGTAGTCAATTTTAACGCTTTAAGCCTATCCTCGTACGACTTTGACCTAAGAGACGGAATCATCTTAGTTGCTCGTCTTTGAACTCTTTCGATTTTGTCTATATCTTTGCGCATATGCGGATTCCAAAATTGGACCGCGTACTCCAAATGGGGTCTAACTAATGATTTATAAAGAGGAACTATAATATCGCGCGATTTGTACTCAAAATTTCGAGCTATAAAACCTAACACTTTGTTCGCCTTATTGACCGCCGCTGTACTTTGTTTCGCTACTTTTAAATCACCAGTGACTATAACTCCTAAATCTTTTTCCTGCTCTACGCTTGTTAAATCTTTCCCTGACATACTATACGCAAAATTACCGTTACGCGAACCTATATGCAAAATTTTGCACTTATCAACGTTAAATCTCATTTGCCATGTGATTGACCAATCAACGATTTATTCAGATCTTCCTGAATTTTACCTCTATCTTCGTCATTAATCGCCCTACCACCCAGCTTCGTGTCATATATATATATATATATATATATATATATATATTATATATATATATATATATAATATATATATATATAATTTCAATTTGTAGAATGATTACAACGGATTTCCAAATTTCCCTAAAGTTACAGTTAAAATTTTTGTCTCTCGAGAAAAGTCAGATTAATTATTTATCGAAGTTTCCAGTTTAATTGTTCGAGAAGCTGAGGAAAATCCACTTTTTGGATCATCATTTTCGTCATCCACAAATCCACATTTTTTTTTTTTAAAACGTTTGTGCCATTAGTACCCTCGGCTGTGTTTTACCGATTCATCACCATATGTTTGCCGTAACATTTTTAATGTTACAGTTTCACCATGGATTTTACCCAGAACAAAGCAAAAATGATGCTCACGAGCACTTCACTTAATTTCGACAAAAACAAACACGAATTAAGTAATGTGAAAAGTACCGTAGTTTGAACAGCATGACGCAATAATAAAGTTAGCACAACCACGTAGCGTGGTAATCACCTGTTCCTCGTCCACTTTATACGCAGTGCCGCTACATATGAACTAACACTCAATTTGACATTTTATTTTTATTTTAACTTCGTACAAAGATATGGGACTATTCTAATATATATATATTATATATTATTATATATATATATATATATATATATATATATATATATGGGACTATTCTAATATATATATATATATATGGGATGAATTTCACAATTAAACACGTGAAATGAATGAATGAATGATGCAAACCCACAAGGGGAACAAAAAAAAAAAACCCCGATTCCAATTACCTTTTTTTCTTTTTCCTTGTGAGTTTGCATCATATATATATATATATATTATATATATATATATATATATATAATATATTATTATATATATATATATATATATATATGGTGCTTCGAAAGTCAAGTCGCATAGGGATTTCAGATTACTTATTAGTAATGTTTTTATGTTATTACAATAGATATTCAAAATGTATGTATGACATGCAGCTCTTTACGTATGTAGATTCTGTCGCATGCAGATGTAAGGGCATTAGCAAATTGCCCCTTAAAGATGCTAGCCCACGCTGCTAGTATTTTGTCCTTTAGATCATTTCTCGCCTTTGGTCGTGTTTTGTAATAATGATATAATTTTTTATAATATAATAATATATATTTAATATACAATAATATATTATATTTTTATTAATATATATATATATATATATATATATATATATATATATATATATATATATATACAGGGTGGGGCACGGGAATCAAGTGTTTTTTGAATAGCTAGTAATCGGCCATTAGGAATGGGAGGGGCGTGCGGTAGGTAGCATTCCATTCCTGGGTTCATAGCATTTAACTTTACTAACACTCACCTTTATCTTTCAGGTGCCATCATGGAGCAGTGGACGTTAGAACACCGCATGTTCGCGTATGATCATTTTGTTAGGAGTGGCGAGTCAGTGACAGCAGTTCAGCGTGCGTTTTCGCCGCAGATTCAACATTCATCGAAATGACTCTGTTCCCGCTCGTGACACAATCTTACGTTGGGTTAACAATCTTCGAACAGGAGGCTCAATAATGAAAACAAAACCGAAGGGGCCGCAACGCACTGTGCGTACTCCAGAGAACGCTGAAAGGGTCAGACAAGCGATGTTGCAAAGCCCAGGCCGCTCTGCTCGGATACATTCAGCTGCACTCGGAATCAGCAATCGTACTGTTAGACGGATTTTGCATGAAGAATACATTTTCACCCATACAAGTTAGCGATGGTGCAGGAATTGAATGTAAACGATTGCCCCCAACGACTGAATTTTGCACAGGAAATGCTTGCACTTTATGAGCAGAATGAAAACATGATGGTGGTAATGAGTGATGAAGCCCATTTCCACCTTAATGGGGCCGTCAACAATCAAAACTGTCGTATTGGGCTGCTGAAAATCCGCGACAACTCCATGAAAAACCGCTGCATAGCCCTAAGGTTACAGTTTGGTGCGCGGTGGGAAAGTTTGGCGTCATCGGTCCCTATTTCTTCGAACAAAATGGGGTTACCGTTACCATAACATCTGGGCGTTACATTGAGATGGTGAACACCTTTTTCATCCCTGATTACGAAGAAGGCGTATTGCTCGTCGACATTTGTGGTTTCAGCAAGATGGGGCCACGCCACACACCGCCAGAGCGTCAATGGCTGTTCTTCGCCCCCTGTTTCCCAACCATCTCATTTCGAGATTTGGTGACATTGCATGGCCCCCTCGGTCCCCTGACTTGTCCACATGTGACTTCTTTCTATGGGGGTACCTCAAGTCACGTGTCTACGAGGACAAGCCCCGTACATTAGATGCATTGAAGGAAGCGATCCGTCAACAAATCATCCAAATCAACAGAGACCTGCTGGGAAGAGTGGAGGCCAATTTTCGTAAACGCCTTCAACAATGCGTCGACGGCCAAGTACATCATATGCCAGATATAATTTTCGGTACATGATTATTGACATGAAATGCTATGTTCTTACGAATGTTGTTCTACCAATATATTTTCTTTACAAAAATAAATATCATTTTCCTGATTATTCCAAAAACACTTGGTTCCCGTGCCCACCCTGTATATATATAGCACACCGGACAAAAAATTAGTCACCCCTCTCAGAATGTACCTAATAACGTGTGACGGCGCCTCTGGCCTTGATAACCGCACGAATCCGGCGAGGCAGAGACTCTACGAGGTTGTGCATGTACTGAACATCGATTTGCTGCCACTCGTTCATCAGCCGGTCCCGAAGTTCCGCCAGAGTCCGTGGGTGTCTATTCCTGCGCTTCACTTTCTGTTTCCAGCCTGAACAACACCTTCGACGCATTCAGGATTAAAGGCTTCATTGGACCTGCGATGTACTCGTCGCCTCCCATCATTGGAGAACAAACAAAAACGGGACTCTTCGGACCAAATTACACGTTTCCAATCTGCCGCAGTCCAGTTTTTTGTGCCTCTGAGCCCATTTATAACGTGCCAATTTGTGACTTGCTGTTAACAGCGGCCTCTTCCGTGGTACCCTGCTCCAGATGTCCATCGCATGCAGTTCTCGTCGCAATGTCCGTTCGGAAATTGGTCGCTGGAGAACCTCATTGGTTTCTTGGAGCAATTGTTCTCTGGTTTGAAAACGATTTGCAGTTACTAGACGAGAAACATGGCGGCGGCCCCTATTGTCGAGAATTGTTTTCCGGCCACAGTTACGCCGTCGATTGTCAGTTGATTGCGAACTACACCACTCTTTGTAAACTCGCTGGACAGTACGCGTTGACACACCAACAAATTGGGCTACTTCAGACATTTTGTGTCCGTGGGCTCTGCCAAACACGATGGCTCCTTTTTGCCACTGAGTAACGTCTGCCTCACGACCCATTTTGCAGACTATATCCAACACACACTTTGTTCTTCACCACCTCACGAAACAGATCTGATCCTGTGTGCTACGTCACCGCTACTTGTCACTTACCAATGTTACATCAGCGCCCTCTGTGTGACCTTGAACTTCCTACTATCGGTGCTATTAGGGGTGACTAATTTTTTGTCCGGTGTGCTTATATATATGGGCCTACTTAATAATAATATATTTTAAAGTGTGTACAATACTGCGAGCATTTTGTCGTTTTGAAACTTTTCGGTGGTTTTCGTTCTTTGATGGTGAAAGCTTCAACAATTTTTAAGCTTTCTTAAATGAGACGAAGAGAATATATTTTAAAAGTTTGGAGTCGTGTTTGCGAAGGATTTCTGGATGTGGTCTTTGAGGAAAATTGTAGATTTGTAATTTTTTTTTTTTAACAGTGATGGGATGCTCGAAAGGGAACTTTGTGTGTTGTATATCGTACATAGGAGGCATTATAGCTATATTCTGCATGAACATTACGTAAGGTATACCATGTTGTACTTGTCCTCAGGCTTTTCTGAATTAAAACGTTGTACAGGGTGAGTCAAAAGTCTCATACATAGGCAAAATGGTCACTTTATTATGCAATCACTTGTAAGTCAAAATATGCTCTATGTGGGCACCATTACACTGAATGCACATACGGATGCGTTCCTCCCAGTCATGGCAAACGCGCGTTAACACGTCTGGTGTTATGCGTGCACACGCATCACGAATGCGTTCCTTTAGGTGGTCCGTGTTTTGTATTTTCACCTGGTACTCCATGGCCTTCAAGTGCCCCCACAAGTAAAAATCAAGGGGGGTAAGGTCTGGGGACCTCGTAGACCACTCCACGGGACCACGGCGGCCAATCCAGTGACCCGGAAACTGCTGATCCAGCCACTGGCGCACGCAGATACCGTAATGGGGTGGCGCCCCGTCTTGCTGAAAGTACGCTGGAAATCCCCCGTCCTCGTTCAGCAGGGACGGCATGACTGTGTCTTGCAGCATGTTTAGATACATTTTGGCATTCAGATTGGTGTCAATGAAAAAAGGGCCAACAATTGTGTTGCTCCATATCCCGCACCACACCATCACTTTTCCAGCGCCTTGCGTCTTTGAGGGACTCATCCAGTGCGGGTTGTCATCACTCCAATAACGTACGTTTTGACGATTAACCTCTCCATGAACATAAAAGTTGGCTTCATCTGAAAACAGGATGCCAGCCGAGAACTCCGTGTCTCCGTCCACTTTTGTTCTTGCTCATTCACAGAATTCCAGCCGCCTGTCCGGGTCGTCTTCGCTAAGATACTGCAACATTTGCATTTTGTATGGATGCCATCTGTGCTCTTTCATAATGCGGACGATACTCCTTTGGCTAACACCGCATTCTGCAGACATCCGTCGAGTGCTTTTTTGGAGACTCTTTGCGAACGCTGCCAGCACCATGGTCGCTGTGCCTTCATCGGTGGCTGTTCGTGGACGGCCACTTCTCGGTTGGTCTGCAACACTTCCAGTCTTCTTGAACTTCTCAATAAGTTTGGCAACGGTGTCGTGTGTGATGTGCGTGCCGGGGGCGTGTCTCCTGTTAAAATCCTCGGCAACCTTGCGACAGCTTCCTGATCCTGCCAGAAGAATGATCTCTATACGCTTTTCTTGGGACAAAGGCATCTCAGCACACCACCTGCAAAAAAATAAGAAATAAATAATCATTTATTTATCATGACCATTTTGCCTATGTATGTAGAATTTGACTCACCCTGTAGAAAAGGAACAGGAAAGTTTGGTGGGTTTGGAAATACATTGGTTTTAATTTTTGTGGGTTGTTCAGTAGGTTTTAAGCCTGCTTTTGACGTACTATTTCTTATTCTTTGATCGGAGCAAAGTTTATTTGGTTTTAAGCTTAGAAGTATGTATAATTGTATATATTAATTTTGCCTTAATACTTTCGTTACTCTTTGATTTGTTACTATATATACACTGTATGTTTAGTGTTAATAATGTTTAGTGTTAATAATTGGGGTAATTGTTGTTTAGAAGATTGTTTAATTCAATGAATTTCGATATCAAATAGGTTTCATGTTGAACATAATTTGTATAGACTGTATTAATTAATATTTAAATTTTTTTTGTCTTTTTTCTTCTGTGTACAATTCATATTGCTTTAAAGCAGGGTTCTCAAGTAAAAAAAATAAAAACCAGAACCTCAACTCCAAAAAAATAAGAATTCCTTCCCAAAAATAAGAATATTCATAATATATCGTTAACATTTTAATCTGATAGACAAATTAAATGAAAAATTGAAAAATTAAAAAAATAAGAACAAATTTGTTCTTAGAAATAAGGACACTTGAGAACCCTGATGTAAAGGCATTTATTTGCCTGTGGGTTTTATACATGTCTATAGCGAGTGATTTGTCACTGTTCTTTCCTATGGGTTAACATCAACATTGAAGAACAGACACACCACTTTATCATTATATTAGAAGGAAACAGTGTTCTAAAATTTACTTATAAAACAGAAACAGACTCGGACTTCAATTTCTTAAATGTTAACCTCATTTATTGTTAATTTTTAATCATAAATATTCATATAAAATCAGCCAATTCATTTGGTGTTTGTATCAAAGAAAGACTACGTATAGGTTTGTACTATAATGTTGTGTGTGTGTGTGTGTGTGTGTTCCACGTTAATAGCTCTTTTTATGGTCTTTATTGTATAACTATTAAATATAATTTAGACTCGATAGTATTTCCAGTCACAACACCAATCCAAGTACTAACCATTATCAACGTCGGTTAACTTCAAATATCGATTTCTTTGCACAGGAACAAGTGCTTAACTTGTATTTGTAGGAGTATATATATATATATATATATACACATTCAACTGCAAAGAACACGCAGTATAAATAACGTAAAGAACGACGCTTGTATAGGAGATATTCCGCGCAAGGCGAGAAAGAAAGAACGGAACAAATGAAAAAATGAGGTAACCACCTGGGAATCGAACCCGGGATCTTCCGATTGCCGGTCAGACGCGATACCATTACACCATGGACCTCACTCTTCCAAACGCCGTAATACTTCTACATACTCGCAGAAACCAATGCCCCAAGGGGGCACCTCCCGCATGCCGTAACATTATATACATTCAACTGCAAAGAACACGCAGTATAAATAACGTAAAGAACGACGCTTGTATAGGAGATATTCCGCGCAAGACGAGAAAGAAAGAACGGAACAAATGAAAAAATGAGGTAACCACCTGGGAATCGAACCCGGGATCTTCCGATTGCCGGTCAGACGCGATACCATTACACCATGGACCTCACTCTTCCAAACGCCGTAATACTTCTACATACTCGCAGAAACCAATGCCCCAAGGGGGCACCTCCCGCATGCCGTATTAACAGTCCTTACGTTTTTTTCCAGTGCAAGAAAGTCAATCTTTAAAAATAACAGATATCGATAGCACTTATTACGTGGACGATATTCCCGAATGAAGACACAAATTACCCCAAAATCATATTTTAATACGTATGAAAGAAAAATATGAATGCTGTTAATATCAAACACACACACACACACACACACACACACACACACACACGATACATATCTTCAAATAATAGTATCATACATAGCTTCGTTGGCCCGAAGAATGATTTTAGTGTTGAAGCTCCATCATTTTCTGCTACTTTGTAAACAAAACGTGGTTACAGCGAAGTTTACTTCACATACTAAGCGTTACAAAGTTGACTTGTTCATTATATTCTGTTTAATGAATGTTTACTGAATCTACAAAGCGTTCAAGGAAAGGCTAAATATTTTTATTTTTTAATAACGAATTTTGTATGCGAGTTACAATAACCATTTTTTATTCTAATAAACCTTTGAAATTTGTTTTTAATTAAAAACATTTTAAATATGATCAGCATTAACCTCAATAATTTGATTTAAACTTACTCTGAAATTTTGAACAGTTCGTGTTGAAGTAATTTCTGACCTTTACCCAAAAAAGATATGGGTTCTTTTGCATTATCCTCCCAACACTAATTTTTTTATATAATGTTGGTTTGGTTTTGGTTATGGTACTTTATTTTCCTTCCATTATAAAAAAAATTAGTGTTGGTATTAGGTTAGGTTAGGTTACGATAAAAACAGCCCGCCGCCATTATAAAAAAAAATTAGTGTTGGGAGGATAATGCAAAAGTACCAAGATATGATTACGGTTGGCCTTAGACCCTTACTTCTCTGAACATAATTTTGTAATGATTTTTTATGGGTTTATTGAAAGAACAAAGCCTACAGGAATAATCCAAGGACAGTTAATAAACCAAATATTCCAGAGCACGTTTAAATTAAATTATCGCGATCAATATTGATCATATTTAAGATGTTTTTCATTAAAAAAAAAATCTACTGTGAATACTTTATTGCCATAAGAAGTGGTTACTGTAACCCATATACAGAAACAGTTATTAAAAATAAAAATAGTGAGTCAGTCTAGAAAGTTTTACTTTACTTCTTTTGTAGCCAAACAGTCGAGAAAGTTGAGGAAGACTAAAAGTGAAAGCCAGTAAACACACATTTTTATAGTAACGAACTCTGAAGCACCAACGCCAGTTAAAATTATATGACTGGGTGGACCTACGGCTTTTCGTGGGATAGAAACCATAGAAAAGCCCCTTAATCACTCAAATCTGAAGTCTTAGCCGAGTTTCAAACTCAGGATCTTCAGATTAAAAACCCAACGCTCAATCACTAGGCTGTCCTGGCAGATACCCAAAAGTTATGTACATACATAGCCTACATACATACTTTTATAAGGAGAATATGATGAAACATATACAAGAACAAGCCACTGAGCTATTAATTTAATTTAACCCTCTGAAACCCTTTGTCCATCTCAATGGACATCAATTTTTAGGCTTAAATTGTTTTAACTTGAGAAATTAATTCAGGTCTGAAAGGGTTAAAGTCATTCTACCTCGCCATCAAAGATAAACTATACAAAGGTCTTTATTTCGGGATGTTTCAGGTTAATGGCTTCAAGAATTTCATTTTACAAGCCAATAAATGAGAATTTAAGATGGTTTAAAACCTTAAGTACTTTCATTCCTCAATATATACTAAAGCTAGAGACGTAATTTCTTTATTCGTAGGAACTTTAGAACAAGTGACCTTTCAGAGAATTGAATATATATATATATATATATATATATATATATATATATATATATATATAGTCATAAATATCCATTTCTCTCCAACTTTTGCGCTAGTTTTCATCTTTTGCTCATTTTATATCCAGTGGTCGGAAGACAACAATATGAAATTTAACACTGAAATTTCAACTGTTAAGGTACGGAAAAAGGGAGGACCTAAAATCCATGGAAAACTATACCGCAAATGGGCAGGAAATTCAGAGAAATTCTAAAGCAAAAGATTTGGGAGTTGTAATGACTAATAATGCGAAATTTGAAACATAAAATAAGATAGCAGTAAACAGAGCAAATAGAATAACTGGGCAGATACTGAGAACCTTTAAACGAAGGGATAGGAATATAATGATTCCTCTATTGAAAAGACTGATCATATCCCAGTTGGAATACTGCTCGGTCCTAACATCTCCATATAAAAAAGAAGACATTAGTCAACTAGAAGGGATTCGGAGAAGCTTCACTGCCAAGATCAAGGGGTGCAAAGAACTAAATTACTGGGAAAGGTTACGTGAATTAAATCTATATTCACTGGAAAGAAGAGAGAGCTACACCATTATTTACACTTGGAAAATAATGGAGAAACTAGCCCTTAATTTCACTCTGAACAGTATAACCCCTCAAACAACAGTGGAAAGTAGGAAAGGAAGATTGTGTCGTGTTCCCAAATTAAAGGCTAGATAGGGAACCTCCTCTACCCTGAAGGAAGATAGTTTTGTTGTGAGAGGACTAAGACTGTTTAACCAGCTGCCCAAGGAACGAAGGAACGCGAGTGGTGTTGCTGTGGACATCTCGGAAAGAAGATTAGATGCCTGGCTCAGAACAATCCCAGATGAGCCGGGCGTACCTGGCTATGCGAGGTGGAGAACACAAGAAACCAACTCTCTGCTTCACCAGGCCAACTCGAGAGGAAGGGCGACAAACTTGACCTTCGTGAAATGAGGAATCATCGGACGGAACATTTGAAAGGTTTAAAGGTTGAAAATGTTTTAATCACTTACACTTGTGTTAAAGTAGTAGATGTTCCATTTTGCATTTTTTTTTTTTAAGTTTAGAGAAACCGCTTTTTTACCTATGATTATTTTTTCGAATTTCACCCGCGTTACGATTTTAATTAAAAAACTCGAAATAAAACTACTACTGCTTCATGCTATCTCAGGTTTTTACACAACCAGTGACTTGTTTTAGGTTAGGTAAGGTTAAGTTAGTCCGATTTAAGCTAACCTAAAGAAGTATCTCCTACAACAAAGTATTTTCAGAATTTCAAAATTTTCCTATTTTCCAAATAAATGTTAATGGGCAAAAAGTTGTTTCAAATCGGTGCCACTTGAGGATATATAAAATATATATATATATATATATATATATATATGAAAATTATTTCACGAAAGTAACACGTGAAAAATATTTATGATGAATAAAACCACGAAGGAAAGGAAACACAAAATGGTGCTCAAGCGCTTTCGTCTAATGACATCCTCAGGAACACTGAGTGTTCCTGAGGATGTCATTAGACGAAAGCACTTGAGCACCATTTTGTGTTTCCTTTCCTTCGTGGTTTTATTCATCATATATATATATATATATATATTAACGTAAAGAACGACGCTTGTATAGAAGAACATTCCGCGCAAGATGAGGAGGGAGAACGAACAAATGAAAAATGAGGTTTCTGCGCGTATGTAGGAGAATTACGACTTCTAATCGAGTGAGGCCCATGGTGTAGTGGTTATCATATCTGACCGGCAATCGGAAGATCCCGGGTTCGATTCCCGGGTGGTTATCTCATTTTTTCATTTGTTCGTTCTCCCTCCTCATTTTGCGCGGAATGTTCTTCTATACAAGCGTCGTTCTTTACGTTAATTATACTGTGTGTTGTTTGCAGTTGAAATGTATATATGTGCGGCATGCGGGAGGTGCCCCCTCGGCCTCGGGGCATTGGTTTCTGCGCGTATGTAGGAGAATTACGACTTCTGATCGAGTGAGGCCCATGGTGTAGTGGTTATCATATCTGACCGGCAATCGGAAGATCCCGTGTTCGATTCCCGGGTGGTTACCTCATTTTTTCATTTGTTCGTTCTCCCTCCTCATCTTGCGCGGAATGTTCTTCTATACAAGCGTCGTTCTTTACGTTAATATATATATATATACTGTATAAATTACAAGTGTACGTGTTACACACAGACCATGCATGGAAAGAGGAACTCTCCTGGGAAAATTAAATCCACTATAGTTCGAATAAGTAATGGTAAATGACAAATACTACAGTTTTTCTTTTCATGATGTTAGCCCGACGTGGGCAACGGGTCACTCGCAAAGAAGCCCCAAAATATAGCTTCCCTCACCAGCTATCTGCGAAGCAGATAGGATCCAGCTTTGGGACAGGATCTATCTATCTATCTATCTATCTATCTATCTATCTATTTATCTGTCTATCTATTTATCTGTCTATCTATAATATATATTATATATATATATATATATATATATATATATATATATATATATATATATTTACAGAGTGTCCCAAAACCATGTATACATTTTAAAAAAAATTATAACAGGCGAACCCACTAACGGATTCAGATGATTTTTATTTCTTTTATAGGTAAAATATACAACATCGAAATAATAGATAGTTTAATTTGTTTTAAACACGTAAGTGTTCGAAATGTCGACCATTGACATCAATGCACCACTGCGCTCTTTGATTCACTGATTGGCAGACTTCAACAAAAAATGTTGGTAGGGATATTTCTACACGCCTCTTCAACTGTGCTCTTTAGTTGTTCAAGTGATGTAGGTCTTCTACTGTGTACTTCATTTTTCAAATGACCCCATAAAAAAAGTCAAGTGGGTTCAAATCTGGTGAACGTGGTGGATACTCGATACTACCTCGTCGTCCGATCCACCGATAATGAAATGTTTCATCAAGGTAGTTCCTGACATCCTGATGGTAATGAGGAGGTGCTCCATCTTGTTGAAAGTAAATGTCCTCATCTCCGTATAACTGTCGAATTGCAGGAAAACATTTTCCCCGAAGCATGTTGAGGTAGCTATGACCGGTAACTGTACCATCGAAAAAGAATGGACCAGCCAAACCTTTGGAAGAAAAACCACACCAGACAGTTATACCCGGTAAATTTACATGTCGTTCCACATAAATGTGGATTTTCTTGTGACCAGTATGTACAGTTATGACGATTAATTATACCATTCAACTTAAATGTAGCCTCATCAGACCACACAATTTTGTCCGCAAATTGGCCATCTTCTGTGTTTTTTACTCGAAACCATTCGCAAAACTGGATTCTGCGATCCGGATCATCCTCATTCAAGGCATGTAATAATCTCGGGATGTAAGATTTCCATTTAGCATTCTTCAGAATTCTGTGGACACTTGTCTTACTTTTCCCTGTTTCACGAGCACATTGTCTCACAGATTTTCTTGGTGATCGGTTGAATACCTGTAGCACTTCATCAGAAGTGTTAGCATCTGTTGATGTCTTTGGACGCCCAGTCGCTTGCTTGTACACATCATGCACAGTACCGTATACTTCAAATTTCTCACAGATACGTGAAATGGTAAGTCGAGTTGGAGGATTAGTTCCAAAATTGTCTCTCCACTGTTGTTGAACCTTTGATATCTTCTGAACTTTAAAATACGACTTTAGTATCCATTTTCGTTGCTCAAATGATAAGCGCACACTTCCATTTTCCATGTTTACTGTAGGCAGGCAAGGCTATTACTAATTTCGATTTTGTATCTCCTTAGGCTAGGCAAGGTTGTTAACAATTTCGCTGTTGTATCTCCTTAGGCTATAGGCTATAAAAAGAAATAAAAATCATCTGAATCTGGTAGTGGGTTCGCCTGTTATAAGTTTTTTAAAAATGTATACATGGTTTTGGGACACTCTGATATATATCTTAAACTAAGGTAACGTTAGCAAGCTAAACGGTTCTCCCTCTTCATATGCGACCTAAAGTATGGCCTAACTCGACATAATCCAACCTTTCCTAGGCTAACTCGACGAAACCTAACCTAACATCGTTTAATCCAGTTAAACGAATTCTTCCTAACTTTACTTGATTGTGGTAAGCAGGGCTACGTTGTGGCCAATGTCGTAACAGTGCTTCCCTTCGATCAACAAAGTCTGGGTAGTAGTTGGATGGGGGACCGTCTTCTACCTCTGGATTACGAAGTGACCCTTGGTTTAGATCCTACGTAAAGTTGTAGGTCTCATCTATCATATGACCTTAGATGTTGCGAAGGAGGTTAAACAACGCCATTATTACATTACTGTTCTAAACATATGCCAAACTAAATGCCTCTTTATTCCCTAACTTGTCTTAAACTAGTCTAACTCGACCTAAAATAACCTACTGTAACTATCTTGACCAAAACAATTCAGACATTACTAAACATAACAAAATAAAGTAATAAAATCTACACTAACCTAACCTGATCGTATTTTACTTGACAAAACTTAACAAATTAATTTGAGTGAAAAATTGTATTGAAAGAAAGATTTTGTCACCCTATCGGAATTTGTCGCTTATAGGAAAAAGGATTTTCATGAACCTTTCGGTATTAACTTCTCCACAGAGACCAAAGACTTCCCATAACCTTTTATTGTCTCAAGTCACCAAAAAAAAAAGAAGAAGTTTTGAAGACTATTTCTTCTATCTAAAGAAGTTATACATCATTAAAAGGAGTTATTGTATCATCTGACAAGAAGCTTTGATACCCAAAAGAAGGACAAACTTCCTCTAGAATGCATCCTCAAAAAGAAGTTATAAGTTCTTAATTGAGAAGGTTTTATTTTTTAGTTTTTTTTTGCACGTAAAAATATAGAACATGTAAGAATATAGAAAAAAATGGAAGTTGGTTGCTTTTTTGGGATAAAAATCATTGCTTGCAAAATATAAAAACATTTAGAAATAACGATCTTTGAGGTTCATTCGGGATTAGTCGGGAACTTCGATATACATGGACTGCGCACGCAGACACTTTGGCTCAGAGTGGCGGGCCAGAGGAGGCCTAGCCTCGTTTGGCCCAAAATGTGAATACTTTGCAAAAATGGGTAAAACATGTCTAATTATGGTACATAAACATATCGACATATGTTTAACATATGCGTGTGTGTGTGTGTGTGTGTGTGTGTGTGTGTGTGTGTGTGTTATATTGTATTGTGTATTTATATGTGTATTCAGATTGCATTGAAAGACGTTTTGGTTGGTACCGACAACTAAATGGTGCTAATTATTATGCCAGCGTAAGACAATTCCTTGTGGCGGAAAAAACAATAAGACTCAAAAGTTTAATAAAATTCCCCAACTTCAGTATGTCAGAAATAAAAGATGTGTTTGAAGGGAGTAATTGTGCTAAGGAACAGCAAGTACTGATGCTATGGTACTTCTTGAAAGCATTAAGTTTCAAATTGAATTAGAAAGTGTTTCACCTGACGACAATGCAATTCTATTTTATATTTCCAGGTACATTGCCAGATCAATCAAAAAGACACTAAAATGCTCTTTTTGCAGTCAACTTCTTGTCAAAGATGACACAATTCCTACAGTAAATATTGAGATTCCAACAGAAGGAGTGAGTGAAAGTGATACAACTAAAAAAGAAAGTTTCTTGAATGCAATAAACCGTGGTGGTTTATGAAATCCTTCTGACATAGTGTTTGTAACAGCAGTTCATGCCTATGAGCTTTATCTGCTCATCTTCAAAGATAATTCTTTGAGATCACAAATCTTACGATTCGAAAATCCTAGAGCAGTTTTTGTTAACATTTTTGTTGAAAAGATGGCAGAAAATGAAAACACAGAAACATTATTAATATTAAATGTGACAATGGTTATAACTTCAAAAAGTGTGTTGAAAAAGTTTCCCAAACAATAATATTGGTGCAAAAAATTATGTTAGTGAAGTGAACCCCCCCCCCCCCCCCCGCTTAAGCAATGTTGAGTGGCTAGAATGTTGTTTTTTGCTCTTAGGTATGGTTAAAAACATGGTAGGAGTCCATTATAACACATTTGGTGCTACTATAGCGTGATTCCTACCTCGATTCGGCGGTCTACCTTTTAATTATAGCTTCTTACCTTGTTTACTAATTGCTTGTTTACATTCGAATGTCCATCGCCCTTGACGATTGGTTAGGTTTAGTCATGATATTTTCGTTAGTTTTAACGAAAATATCGTGACTAAACCTAACCAATCGTAGGTAGACCACATACTATAGTAGCACCGAAACTATTTTTTAAATAAATAAAATTGAATAATAAATAGCATTTTATATTTATTATATTTTCATTTATACCTTGGATAGGAATCACACTCTACAGTACTGTTGTTTCGAACCAAAACGGGTAGGAATCACCCTATAGTATCGAAGTCACCGGTAGGAATCACGCTATAGTAGCACCACACATTTTTTAACTTATTTGCAATCTTTCGATTTTGAACCCTAGGCCTCCTCTGGCCCACCCTAAAATCGCGTGTCGAGTCCATGTATATCGAAGTCCCCGGATTAGTGTACAGTAAGTTTTGCGTGCTGAAATTAAGATAGGGAATATAGAGAAGTGTCTGTATATGTTCAGTTAAAGGAATTCATTCTCACAAAAATACATTCAAGGTTTTTAAACTAAGCAGGAAAAAGTGCAATTTTAATGATATTTATTAATTTGAGACTTCACTTTGCTTCAAAAGGTCCTCAACCATTTACTTTTTCTTCTTTTTCCATTGATCGCTTCTGATCGGTTATGTATTGTGATATATTTATTTTCTGTATTTTTTATTTTTCTTTCCATAAACTTTTAATTAAACTTCGGTCAGTATCTTCTACAACATACAATAATGAAAGTCACTGATTATATTTATATGTTGTATGAAATGAAGTTGTCATATTTGATATTTTATCATTAAGTAAAATATTAACTTGGTATATGTAATATACAGGGTGTCCCATAAGTCCGGCATCATAGGATAAATTCATATTTTTCTATTTCTACAAACCATAATTCATATTTTTCCTATGCTCGGGATGCCAATTTCCCGTCCACCATTCTGTTCAGTAACGAGGCTGTTTTTTATGGAAATGGTGAGGTAAATCGACAGAACACCCGCTACTGGTCTCAAAACATCCCTCACTGGTATACCTCTTCAAAGGAACAAGGTGCATCTCGGGTGATGGTATGGTGTGGCATTTGGAAGGATCGCATCATAGGCCCCCTCTTTTTTGATGAACATGTCACTGGAGGCACCTACCTACGTATGCTCAAAGAAGAAGCATTTTCCAGTGTCTTGAACGAAGAAGGAAATTTCCCAACATGGTTCCAGCAAGACGGCGCTCCTGCACATTACAGCACCCAAGTAAGGGAATACCTGTACCAACAATTCCTGGTCATTGGATAGGACGTCGAGGGCCTGTGGAATGGCCAGCTAGAAGCCCGGATCTCACGCCACTAGATTTTTATCTCTGGGCAGGGCCGGATTTAGGAGTGGGCAAAGTGGGCAGCTGCCCATGGGCCTCCACATCTTGGGGGCCTCCACATATTGACAAGCCATTATCAAAATAGAAAAAACCCGAAACTAGAAAAACCCGATAGATGATCAACAAAAAAACACGCGCATCCAATACCACTGTAGTACATAAACTTTTACCAATTACTATTTGTTGTGTACTGATTATTATTTTGTTTTTATTACTCTTTTAGGCCTACTCTCACTATAATGGAATACCCGAGTAACCCGAGCCTTTCATTTTTTGCAGAAATGAGTGGAATGGACAGACACAAGAGTGCACGATGTTTTGAAAGTGTATGTATGTTAATTATATTATGAATCTTATGGATGACTTCAATTATGTCTTCCCTTAAGGTAGGGGGGCCTCCACATGGAGGCTGTCCAGGGCCTCCACACGTCTAAATCCGGCTCTGTCTCTGGGGCCACTTGAAAGCGCTGGTATACGCAGAGAAAATTAGGAGTATTCAACATTTGCGGCAGCGCATTATTGGGGCATGTAACACCATTACTCCTGACATCATTCACCGTGTGCTTGCTGACTGGGTATCACGTCTGAATTTGTGTATTGAAAACAATGGTGGACATATTGAGCACGTTCTGTAAATAAAAGCTTTTGTTTTGCCTTTTTTTATTATTTTTCCTATGATGCGGATTATGGGACACCCTGTATATCAACTTTACTTGTACTTTCCAAAGGATCTTATACTAATTTCGCTATTTCAGTGGAACGTTTTTCATATATATATATATATATATATATATATATATATATATATATATTCTAAACTATTTTTTCGGGTCAAAAGACTTTTGGACCACCGTGTATATATATATATATATATATATATATATATATATATATATATATATATATATATATATAGTACAAAAATAAAAACACTTCAAGAATAAAAATTATAAAGCATAAAACAGGCATAAGCCAAAAACAAAAAGTAAAAATTATATAAATGACAAAAATATACGAATGATAAAAATAAAACTTAAAAACTAAAAACATTCAAACATAAAATAGTTAAAAAACTTTAACTAATAAAAAGTTAAATGAAAAACACAAAAGTGCACCAAACATACCATGCTCACTTGACAGCCACAAAAAAACTGAGGCGAAAAGGAGACATGGTCAAGGGTAAAAAAATAAAAAAATAAAAAATTTTAGTTTGTAGGTATTCTAATTAATATAAAGGGGGTAACAGCTAGAATCAATATTTAAACTGGAGTTCAGAAATTTAATGCACAAAGATTCATAAATACGGAGAGAGGACGGGCATTTTAATGATTTAAGAATTTTAAAGTTATTAACGGAAATATCAACCTTACACTTAACAGAATGATTTCTAATGGCAGACTGTTCCTTTCTCGATAAAACTTTCCCTGTCCTATGGCTAATACCCATATGGGAACAAAATCTCGCCTGCAAAGAACGAACTGTGCTGCCAACGTAGTTCCCCTGGGAACGGTCTGTGTTTAACATATAATTTTCTCAGGGAACCATTCTGAGTTTGTGTATATTAAACGGACGTGTTACGTGCCTTGAAAAGTGGACGCTCAATGTCCCGGTTGAGGTTTAAGTTTTGGTTTTTTGGATAAAAATACAATAGTTACCCCCTTTTTCTTTGATTTATTCAATCCGACGTGAATGCAACGAGTCTTTTACTTATATAGAGGTTCTGAATGTAGGGGGACTAGGCTTGCTTTAAACCCTAGATCCATGTCCCAAAGCTGGATCCTGTCTGCTTTGCAGATAGCTGGTGAGGGAAGCTATATTTATGGGATCTCTTTGCGAGAGGCCCGTTGCCCACGTCGGGCTAACATCATGAAAAAGAAAAACTATGGTATTTGTCATTTATCATTACTTATTCGGACTATAGTGGATTTAATTTTCCCAGAAGAGTTCCTTGTTTCATGCACGGTCTGTGTTTAACATATATATATATATATATATATATATATATAGATATATATATATATATATATAATATATATATATTATATATATATAACATCCAAATAAGTAGGTTCGGGTAAAAAAATTTTTATTAGATGTAATTAAAGAAAACGGGATGTCGAATTTATGTGGGTTGTCATTTTTAAATAGATGCAGCGGGAAATAGGTACTGAAAGTTGAGAGATTTTTCATTAAGAACCTTTCTACTTGTAGTTATAGTTAGGACTATTCACATTACTTTAATTATCATTTCTCTAATTTAACGGCTGTTCACAATTCCTCAAATTCTCATAATAAACGTATTTGTTTTCACACCAGTCAGGCCACTGTTTACATCAATCACACAGAATGTTCATGCTTATTGTTTTTGTCATTAGCTGTACCAATCATGTCTTTACAGACTGAAGCCTACCGTTACACAACGTTTAAAATGTTATAATTAATGCTTTATGATATCAGATCTCGTATAAAAAGCATTATTTTCTGTACAAATGGCCACAAAAATACTTTCAATCCTAATATATGTACGTATAGTATGCACATACGCCTTTTCACCTGTATTAAAACGTAAAAGTATCATCATGCGATCTTAGTTTCCGCAATGACGTGAGCCCTAACATTTAATTTAAAATTATTTAACAGATCATTCGAGGGAACTGTACATCGATCTCATTATAACTTCTGACTCATAATAACCGCCATACATATTTACACGAGTTCAATTTAATATATATATATATATATTATACAGTGGTGTAGTGCTAAATAAAGAAGTGAGGGAACGCATTTTGAAAGTGTTACTCAGATGCGGGGGGGACAATAGCGAGCGCGGCGAGCCCATACAGCTGGGGGTCCGGGGGCACTGTAAGCCCCCGGGAAATCTTTTGAAATCTGACCAATTTCAGGGATATTTTGAGGTCATATGCACTGGATATTAGGATATATTCCAAGGTTGAAGATGCAGTATTTCCAGTGTCATTAGATATATGACATCCAGTACGATCAATAAAAATAGCTAACAACTGGAATGATTAACTAAAAAAAAGTTAACAACTGGTACGCCGTGGTGACTGTTTCATCAGATCTTTATAGGCTAGCATTGCCTCAGTCGAAGCTAAAGAAATGAAACAGTTAATGATTCTTATATTTCTTCTAGGGGTGGGAATTAAAATTTCATGACGTTAGAGATTTGTAAGTTCGGATTTATTTGAAATAGTGAGGGAACGCCGTTCCGTCTACCAAAAAAAAGTAAGGGAACGCCGTTCCTACAGCACTACACAATATATATATATATATATATATATATATATATATATATATAAGGAGTTTGTATGTGCCATTCCAACAGAAGGCAGGAAGTGTCTGAACCCTGTTTCTCCCATCACTGTCCTCTTCATCTGGCCTTTTTACATGTCACGTCTACCCTGTGAGCAGCCCAGCATACTCTCAAATACGCGCTTCTCACTATATTCCTTACTACACACGCATGCATCTTACACACTACACAGTCTTTTCAAAAAAGGTGTAATTTCAGTAGTCTCGGAGATTCGCGGTTGTCCCCTCCTACATTTTCTCAGTAATTGTTTTCAGACTAGTAGCTAAGTTTAACTTTCTTTTAATGACTATTAGTTGCTACTAATCTTCTTCTCCTTATTATTATTATTATTATCATTGTTATATATATATACATATATATATATATATATATAACATCCAAATAAGTAGGTTCGGGTAAAAAACTTTCTCAGTAGATGCAATTAAAGAAAACAGGATGTCGAGTTTGTGTGGATTGTCATTTTTAAATAGATTCAGTGGGAGATAGGCACTGAAACTTGAGAGATTTTTCATGAAGAACCTTTCTAGTTGCAGTCATAGCGTCCATTCACATTACTTTAATGAGCATTTCTCTTATTTATCGACTGTTCACAATTCCTCATAACTCTCATAATAAACGTATTTGTTTTCACTTCTCTTTCATGCCAGAAAAGTCTCAGTATTTACATCAATCACACAGAATGTTCATGCTTATTGTTTTTGTTACTAGCTGTACCAAACATGTCTTTACAAATTGAAGCGTACCGTTACACAACGTTTAAAATGTTATAATTAATGCTTTATGATATCAGATCTCGTATAAAAAGCATTATTTTCTGTACAAATGGCCACAAAAATACTTTCAATCCTAATATATGTACGTATAGTATGCAACATACGCTTTTCCAACTGTATTGAAAACGTAAAAGTATCATCATGCGATCTTAGATTCTGCAATGACGTAAGTGAGCCTTAACATATAATTTAAAATTATTTAACAGATCTTTCGAGGGAACTGTACATCGATATCATTATATATATATATATATATATATATATATAAGGAGTTTGTATGTGGCATTCCAACAGAAGACAGCAAGTGTCCGAATCCTGTTTCTCACATCACTGTCATCCTCACCTGGCCTTTTTACATGTCTCGTCTACCCTGTGAGCAGTCCAGCACACTCTCAAACACGCGCTTTTTCACTATATTCCTTACTACACACGCATGCATCTTACACACTACACAGTCTTTTCAAAAAGGTGTAATTTTAGTAGTCCAGAAGACTCGCGATTGCCCCCTCCTTCCTGCATGCATCGTATATATTACGAAACAATTTATAAAGTTCTCTCTTATTGCTTTCCTTATTGTAATGGGTATCACAACCGATTTTTCAATATTATTTAAGTATTATGTTGAGCAACATAACCCCCCCCCCCCCCCCAGACTTGTTTCTTAGCATAATCATGAAACATGAAACAAGATTATATTAATATATATGAAAATGAAAATGAAAAGGTTTATTGGCAGACTATAGTTCATATGACAAATATTATTAATACAATGACAGTTCATACACTAAGGATAGAAATATATACAATTGATTAGAAATAATACTGCACTGTCGAAGTTAAGTGGAGCTACAGACAGACGTTTTCGTACCAAGAAGTCCATAGCTTAGAGCAGTGGTTCCCAACCGGTTTTGGCTTATGGCCCCCTTAGGAACCTTATTTTTTCCTGTGGCCCCCATAAGCATTATTTTCAGTAGGTAATATGCAGATTAACTCTATTTTACAAAAACAAATATATATAAAGGATATTAAAACAACTATTTGTATTCAGGTACAATATTATTTGTCACATAGGACTATAAACATAACAAAAACTAAACATTGGCTAACAAAAATTTGCAGTTATTTACTTATATTATGTATTAATTATAAAAAAATATAATCAAAAAAATACTGTACTTATAGCAATCTATTATAAATTAAAAAAACTAGTAAAATTACTACAACTTCGCAATATTAGGGTAAACAAATAAGAGCTACTTACACACTACAGCGACGATCCACGTGGTAAACAGACTGTAAGGATTTCAACCTGAAGTATTTTTATCAAGTCAACAACGCTGCCAGGCGCATAACGATCAAGCGCACAATGGAGTGCGCCGCACAATAAGCTTGTAAGATGCAAAATATTTGTTTACAGATAAATTCAAATTCTATTATAAAATATCTAAAAAAAAGGAAAATATATGTATTAATAATTTTTTTAAATGTAATTCAACTACATAAATTAAAATTATCTATTGGCCTAACTATAATTTAGGCTTCAATAGGTTGAGTCCTGTGGCCCCCTTCATGGAGTCTGTGGCCCCTCTAAATCTTAACATTTTCCTGTGGCCCCCTTCAAATGTGCCATGGCCCCCGGTTGGGAAACACTGGCTTAGAGGATAAATGGCAGGACTCATGGATAGCTTGGATGATCGGGTTGGTTGACTTTTTAATTCTTTGCATTAGACTGTGTTGAACACGTCTTGTTACCCCCGGGAAGCTCGGAACATTGCGGGTAGCAAACATTTGCGAAGCTGAGCATCTCGGGGGTAATTTATGTAAGAGTCTAAAAGACCTGTTGTACATCAAATTTAGGGTTCTGCCAGAACCTTTTTTATAATTCACCCAGAGTTGCTGACCGTATATATTACTGCAGAAAGCACGAAAGAGTGTCTTTAGCTTCACTTGTACAGAAACGAAAGTTCCTTATGGTCATGTATATATATATATATATTGCTTTCATGTGTGTGTGTCATATATATATATATATATATATATATATATATTGCTTTCATGTGTGTGTCATATATATATATATATATATATATATATATATATATATATATATATATATATATATATATATATATATATATATATCCAAAAGTAGTTTGAAGGCTTATTCCATCTCACGACTGACTATAATTATACACTTTAGAGGAGTTTGAAAATTGCATATTTAGACAAAATTATTAGGTCTTAAGCTGATTTCATGTCAACATCAGCGTGCTTCACTGCCCTTTCAGTCATTGTGACCTTAGATCGTACCAGAACTATGGTCTTGACAAAGCACAATGTGTTAAATTTACCAAACAAGGATTACCTATGTTCAGGACTCTGGACATTTCCATACTCAACATCAACTATGCCCATTTGATCGTACCTTTCTTTATGTACATGCAATAGCATCAATTGGCTAAGCTTTCTCTGAATCGTGTTTGAACTCAGATAAGATTTAATACGCACGATATTACTAAACGAGCGTTCACTACAACACGTAATGGAGGAAGGCATCACTATAATTAACTTTGTTTACGTAATCACAGAGGAGATAAGAAATTACTGGTCAGGTGTCAGTGATTGCACGTGTGCAACTACATTACGTAGGATTAACTGCTCAAGGGATTCGTGAACACAAAGTTCATACAGAGGTTGTTAGATGAGTATGTAGTCTTGCAGGAAGGAAGTCTGAGCCCTAGAATGAAGTTACACTCACTAATTATGCTGTGGACATCTATCCTTTGCATCCTCGAGAAGCAAATCTTTACACTGGACATACATTTTGCACTATACTTCGTTAAAACTCTCAGTTATGGGTATTATAATGAGATACAGAGCTTCATAATGTGCCTTTCTGTAATGATCTTCAGATGCATAGCTACCTTCCGGTGGAACACAATCCTCTTCTAGCCTAGCTGGAACTCTTCTAAATCGAGGCTGTGAGGGTACATCTACCTGACAGGAACCTAGTGACTGTACATTCTTTCAGAAAAGACTAGCCCCTTCATCATTGCGCATATTTCAAAGAGTTTTATCAGTCATACCACCAATAGCTTATATATATATATATATATATATATATATATATATATATATGACACACACACACACACACACATATATATATATATATATATATATATATATATATATATATATATATATAGAGAGAGAGAGAGAGAGAGAAGAGAGAGAGAGAGAGAGAGAGAGAGAGAGAGAGAGAGGTTGCAAAGAATGATGATGCGAAATTTGAATCACAAATAAGATAGCAGTAAACAGAGTAAAGAGAATAACGGGGCAGATATTGATAGTCTTTAAACGATGGGATAGGAATATAAGGATTCCTATACTGAAAACCCTGATCATACCCAAATTGGAATACTGCTCGGTTCTAACATCCCCATATAAAAAAGAGGACATTAGGCAGCTGTAAGGGATTCAGAGAAGCTTCACAACCAAGATCGATGGGGGGGGGGGGGGGTGCAAAGAACTAAATTACTGGGAAAGATTATGAAAGCTATTCATATTTTCACTGGAAAGGAGGAGAGAGAGAAACACCATTATTTACACTCGGGAAATAATGAAGAAACTTATCCCTAATCTTACTCTGAACCCTGTAACTTCCTAAACAACGGTGGAAAGTAGAAAAGGAAGACTGCGTCGTGTTCCCAAATTAAAGGCGAGACAGGGAACATCCTTAACCCTGAAAAAAATTAGTTTGTGGTGAGACGACCAAAACTGTCTAAACAAAAGCCCAAAGACCTAAGGAACATGAAGGGAGTTGCTGTGGACATCTTCAAAAGATGATTAGACGCCTGGCTCAGAACAATCCCCGATGAACGGGACGTACATGGCTATGTGAGGTGGAGAGTACAAGAAAGCACTCGCCCCTCGACCAAGACAGGCCTAGAGGGGACACCAGCCTGACCTTCGTGTGAAGAGAGAGAACTACGCACGGAACCGCAACGTTGCGTATACACACACATTTTATTCGTGCATTTATCCGTGATTCACTGTCGTCAATTGAATTAACATAACCTACTAATTGTTACCACTGTACACTAACCGTGATCGTGACATGGTGCTAGCCGTGATTTGAGGGTTTACATTTGGGGGTCTCCTCCCGCCATCCCACACAATGCGTCTCAGTCAGTCTCTCAGCGCAGCCAAAGACAATATACGGACGATACAAAGATCAGCAGAAAAATCAACGAGTGGTACAAAACTTCAAAATAAATCCAATTACCTTCCAAACAACACAGGACAATAGGAAAGTCAGAATGTGTAGTGTCCCCAAAACTAAAGGCCTGACAAGAGACCTCCTCAACACTGAAGGAAATTAGCCTGGTTGTCAGTGGGCCAAGACATTTTAACCAGCTTCACCTTCATGTGAAGAGAGACCGACGCAGAGGGGGGGGGGGCACTACCATCGAGTATAGCAATTTAACTTGAAGTAGTAGCATTATTAAATATTTAAATTAAATAGATGATTCTTTCGCAATAAAAATTAGGTGGTAACCTACATCTTAACACATAGCTATCATATCTACAGCTAATTACGCAAAAGTACATTTCTCTTTCATATTGAGTTGCCAGATAGCAATATTTATTAAATTAAACCATATATTTAAATGGATGATTAATATATGGTTTAATTTAATAAATATTGCTATCTGGCACCTCAATATGAAAGAGAAATGTACTTTTGCGTAATTAGCTGTGTAGATATGATGTGCCACCCTGTGTATATATATATATATATAATGTGTGTGTTTGTGTTGGGTCGTTTAATTTGGTTGGAATGGAATGCTCCTAATCAACCAACCAACTGGCGAAAGTGATTTTTCCCATTAAGAAAAAGAGCATATTTTGATTTTTGCCATTCCATTTTTCATTTACATTCCAAAAAATAAAAATTCTTGAAATGAAAATTCCAAACTTGAGAGGTGCTTCGTGAGTTAACATTGCCCCTTTGGGTTCATTCTGATTTAACAAATAACGAAGCTAATGAGGTTCAGTATAGTGAACGTAGTTTCAGTAACTAAAATTTATGGATATCAAATTTCGTTAATGTAATTTTCTTAGTTTACTAATCTAAAAACTAAGTTTAAAATGGTAAATCGTTTTGATAACGAATATCATAAACATTTCTTTGACCTTCATGATAGGAACATTATGAGATACAATGTCTCTAAAAATTAAGGGTAAAAGGTTTGAAACGAACTTAGCAAAAAACTTTTTCCCAAGTATAAGATAATCGAAAAGAGGAATAGTCTTCCCGCGGGAGTCATAAAGAGCACTTCCGCGACTATGTTTAAGAATAGAGGTTACGGAGGTAATTTAGTAGCGTAAACCTAAAATAAAGGGAGAGTAAATTGGGATGTTATTTAGTTGCCTGATGTTCCTAGTTGGCTCTATCGTCAAAGGCAATTAAACAATGAGGACTCTCGGGAGTCAAAACCTCCGAATAGCTAATTAAATTTAAAGGTTACTCTACTAAGTATAGCGAGTGTCTACGTATAAAGCTAGAAGCAGTGATAGATGTAAACAGCGATAGGCAGCATCGATGATACTTACTATATTTTCGATATACAAATTCTATCTTGTATTTGTATCTTGAATAGAAATATACTAGCAAAAGGTCGGCGCTACGCGCCGATTTTGCTCGATCTGCGGTGCTTCGGCTGGATTGTGGGCCGACGGCGTATTTTATTTTGAACATCAGTAGCCCTTTATCTGGATATCATTCCTATTCCTCTCACCTTGGGCCTCAGTAATTGGGGTGCCTGCGGCCTTCCAGTTACTGGCAAACCAATTATTCATTCAATAAAACTACAGAAAAGAACGCAGCCATGAAAATCTAAAGCTTCACAAATCTTAATACAATGAGCTCGGATTTGAAGCGTAAGATTTTCATGACTGCGTTCATTTCTATAGTTTTATTGACCAAATAACTGAACCGACAGTAATTGGGGGCCCTGCGGCCCGCCAAATCATAGTTTTCATTGTTTCGAGTGCATCAATAGCGTTGCCGGGGTGGATGTTGAACGCTACACATATATATATATATATATATATATGCCCGGTTAGGTAAACTGAATGCCCGGGTAGGTTAATTGAATGCCCAGTTAGGTCAACTGAATGCCCGATTAGTTTAATTAAATGGCCGGTTAGGTCAACTGAATGCCCGATTAGATTAATTGAATGCCCGGGTACGTTAATTGAATGCCCGGTTAGGTTAATTGTACACCCTTTACGATTGGTTAGGTTAAGTCATGATATTTTCGTTAAAGCCAACGAAAATATCACGACTTAACCTAACCAATCGTCAAGGGCGTACAGATGACCTAACCTGGCATTCAATGAACCTAACCGGGTATTCAATAATTTCATCATAGGTTTCGTAATGATCTTGATGACGTCATTTAATGTTTTAAAATTAATTATTTAATTTATTAACACCCACGTGCACAACCTCGGGACCTAATCAATATGTGTGTGAAGTTTCATGTTTGTAACTGCTTCCATTTTGGAGTTATGGCTGATGGCTGGAACACACACACACACACACACACACACACACACACACACACGTCTTTTTATTATTATTATTATTATTATTATAGATAAACAATAGACTGGTACAAATTTATAACCGAAAGACTTCCGAAAATCAACAATTTTTGATAAAGAAAAGGTGAAAATTAGTTTTGTAGGCCTAGGGGGTCCGAAATTTTCATAAAATGGAAAATAATTGCTATTTTCTTACAGAGACAGGCATAATGATATTAGGGTACCTAATAGAAATTTTGTACTATTTTAAAGTGGGGAAAATAAATAATTTTCTAAAAATGATCTTCAACTATAAAAGCGCATCTAATCAGATAACTTAATTAACGTATTTCTATGACAACTAAAAAATAGAATGATAAATCAATATCCTATCAAATTGTTTGTGTATACGTAAAATTATTTGTACAAAAGCCACAGTAATAAAACGCACAAAAGTCACGGTAAGTAATTTCGAGTGTGGCTCGTTTAACTTTAAACTCGTGTTTATTTAAATTGCCCGTTTTAATTATGTAATTTTTTGTATTGAATCGATAAAGAAATCTTTTGTGATTTTTTGTATTGAATCGATAAAGAAATCTTTTGTGATTTTTGTATTGAATCGATAAAGAAATCTTTTGTGAATCGAAAAATGTTAAAATTATAACAAATATCAAAATTGGTATTTATAAAAATCATTGAATTTTAAAAATGCATGTTTGTTTTAGTTTTTTGCAAAAAGTTCTTTTTGAATTTTAAAAATATATATTTTTTTAAATTGAATCGATAAATAAATCTTTCGTGAATCGAATGATATTAAATGTTTAGTAAATATTGACTTATTTTGTGCCAAAATTATGATTAAAAATGAAAAATTAAAAAAATGCGTGTACAGGCATTGGAAGAACTGTACCCCTAAAGGGGGGAAGGAATTATGTTAGGGAATTTTTTTTTAGCATGGGCATTGTACAATAAAAAGACGCATCGAATGGTGAAAACCGCATTGTTCTACACCAATTGTAGCGACCTGTAGGTGTGCGCAAAAAAACTGTTACATATATATATATATATATATATATATATATATATATAAGGCTTCATTTCTGAAATAGTATATTAGACTAGCAGTTCCCGTCACTTCGCTGACGGTTAGACAGGCTAAACTACAGAAAAGAACGCAGCCGTGAAAATTTTGAGCTTCACATTGTGTCAACATTTCTGAATCTGGTATCTCCCAAAACCTCCTCACCCCCATTCATGCAACTTGGGGGCTAACCCCCTCCCCCATTACCCCCACCCCTCCCCATTTCCCCACCCCTCCCCATTTCCCCACCGCTCCCCCATTACCCCCACCGCTCCCCATTTCCCCACCCCTCCCCATTTCCCCACCCCTCCCCCATTACCCCCACCCCCACCTTTCCCCCATTACTGCCCGGGATAAATTTCACAAACAGACAGGCTAAACTACAAAAAAAGAACACAGTCATGAAAATCTTGAGCTTCACATTCCCGCCCGTAATACAATTTCTGAAATTTTTTCTCACAATTTTTTCTCACAATTTCTGAAAGTGTGACGGACCCCCTCCCCCATTACCCCACCCCTCCCCCATTTTGTGCCAAAATTATGATTAAAAATGAAGAAATGGGAAGAACTGCACCCCTAAAAGGGGGGGGGCAGGATTTATGTTAGGGAATTTTTTTTAGCATGGGCACTGCACAACAAAAAGACGCATCGAATGGTGAAAACCGCATTGTTCTACACCAATTGTAGCGACCTGTAGGTGTGCGCAAAAAAACTGTTACATATATATAAGGCTTCATTTCTGAAATAGTATATTAGATATGTATCTTATATTTTGTATCTTTGATGCAATTTTATCTGTATCTTGTATGTTAAAATGATATATTTCATGCAAGATAAATTTCACGAATCTCAATCTCCGTCGTTGTGACATTTGAAGTGTTAATCAGTAAGGATTAAGTTATCAAAGTCTTTGTTTACATACCAAAATTAATTTTAGGTATGTCATTTAAAGTATAATGATTTAAACCAGCGATTCCCAGTCTTTTTAGGTTGACGAACCACCTTTCGCCACCATGCGTTTCTAAGTACAGTACCACCATTTAAGGAAGGAAGGAAGAAAAGTGCATGTACCACCTAACTAAAAACCGTAGGCGGGGGGACTGTGCCGTTTAATCTTGAACTTTCAGCCTTTTAGAAGTTATATTTATTCTAATGATATTCATCGACATTTGTACTGAATCAGAATTTTGATTAGGGCCTTGCACGTATCGCTAAATAATCTGAAATCTACCTGGCCTGCAAATTGGATAGCATGCAAATTCGGAGTCGTAAAGGTTGCGGGTTATTCATCTAGAACTAATACTACTTTTGAAAACATTATCACCAAAGTAATTGTTAATTAGCAAACTGCGTACGGATATTTATGATCCTCTTGCTTACCATCTAAAAGAGTTTGGGAATCGCTGATTTAAATGACTTAAAAGTTATTTTTTCTTTATTATATCTAGTCTCTAAACTTAGACTGATTACAGAAGTATCTTGTATCGAAAAAAATATCTTAGATATGTATCTTGCCCGTTTCTTGAAAAGCATCGTGTACCTTGTATCTTTGATACACAACAAGTTAGTATTTTTTATCTAAAATACATTTCTTAAGGTATGTTGCCCATCTCTGGAGGTAAATGTAGCAGGAGACGCTAGTTGAGTCTAGTTACAGACCACGAGGTGTTGTCAGTGCGAGAACGCTTGGGAGTAAACACCTCTGAATAAGGTAGCCTATAAAGGAAGGCTATTGGGGAAATTGTTTGAGATGGAGTTGGGTTAGTGATAGAAATTGATAGAAATTCTCTAGTCAAAATCTCCGAATAGCTACGTTGGGTGACTGAGTGCACGTGACGGGTGAGGGCATGGTGTGGAAAATCTGATTTCCTTTTTCAATTCCTGTTTCAACCCCTTTCCTGTAGGACATTTCATCACTGCCGACAGTGACCCACGCGAATGAGAGAGACAGAAGTCTTACTTCTATTTCTGCGTGATGGCTTTGCGCGTACATGGTTGTAGACAGGGAGAGTTTGACCATTTCCTCTCTCTTGATCTTTTCGGGGCTAGCCTGGAGTGGACCAAGCGGTTTTTGTAGGCCCGATACTTCGGTAAACAGAGATGTAAATATTTTGTATAAAATCAAAACCATGTGTTCGAGGTTTTTGTGACGATACCAAGTAGATGATATACAATGAGAACAAATATATATTATGTTAGTTTATACAACGGTGCTATCTAGTGCACAATTTTTGTGTGCAAAACGTAATTGTAGAGCTAGTTTATGTATTCTCCACTTTACTGTAAAATTTCCTTGGCTACTTTTCCAGGATCAATGTATTTTCTGCAACCTTTTTTCGTACCCGCCTCTGATGGAGGGTGGAACGGAGGGTGGGGGAAGAGTCTTATGCTTTTATATCCAGCTTTCTACTGCTGCTAGAATAATTAAAAAATGCGCTAGTTTATTAACGGGAACCTCCCCGAGTGGACCGAAAGGTCTTCGAGACTTTCTCTTGTTCTTGTAATTCCTTGTAACTTTCCCTCTCCTTGCTTCTTTTTGTTTCCTATTTTTTTCCTATTTTTTTCACATTTTTCATCACATGCACTTGTGAGCTAGTTGGATAAAGTAGAAGTAGTATGTTTTCTTTCGCGAATAAATATAGTGGGAACTGCTAGCAGGGTCTGGTTCCAGAGCACTGAAAATTCTCAGATGACATTCCATTGATAGAGACTCGAAGCTTGATGAAAACTCTCGAGTGTCCAAACTTCGTTTTTAGTTTCAGGGATGTTACAGCGTACGATTATTAATACTTTTTATGAAGATGGTGGAATATTAGGAGCAAGTGTAGTTTACGGCCCCCTGACACAAAAGGGGACAAACTACACTAGGTCAAAGTTGGGGAACGTAAACTACACTAGGATCTTTAGGGGACATTTTTTAAATGAATCCATCAAATAAAACGTTAAAACTAACGAAAATATTACGATTTAACCAGTGGTGGGCACCGTTAACCAAAAAGTTAACTTCGTTAACCACCGCTAATCCGTTAACCAAAAAGTTAACTTCGTTAACCGTTAATCCGTTAATTCGTTAAACATGTAATGGAAGTTACCGATAAACCGTTAACGTTAACTTTTATTATAAAAAAAATGAAAAACAATATATATATAATTTAATTTTCCCTCTTCTTCTCGTTCTCCATTTTGTCCATGAGATGCATGTTGCCCTTCATGAAAATTAGCATATCAAAGTTTTCATCAGACAGGGATGATCTCTTGGCCCTCAGGATGTCCTTGCCCATAGAGAACAAACGCTCCACTGCAGCACTGGAGGGGATGGCTGTGTTGAACTTGATGAACAAGTCCACCAACACTTGCTCACCCAAGAAGGCAGCATCTTGTGTAAACACATGAGTTCAAGTTCAAATATTTCCACATAAATTAAAATAGTCATCCATAAAATTGAAAGAAAACCAAAAGAAAACGATGTAGACTTATGCCCCTTTTGTCCTGTTGGTACTTAGAAGTTGACTCAATAAATCCTTTATTATTTCACACTTAAAAATAATAAACAAGAACAACAATTGTTTGAAGCATTCTTGAACATTTCAAGAACAAGATAAAAAATAAAATAACCCTTACCTTTGTTATTTGGAACAGATATGGCACAGAATATTCGGGAAGTAATTGCACTGAAATTTCTTCGGTCTTCACAGCAGAGATACTAAAGAGTAAACAGCCTCTGGCGCCACACGCTCACATTTACTTCTCAACGCCATCTATTATCTCATAAAGAAACTAATACACATTGGGACTTGAAATTACCGGCAGGATCAACCGGGTAGAAAAATAATTATGGAGATTTAAAGATGTGGTACCTAGAAGTACCGCCAGGACATAAAGGGTTAAGAGTGAAAACACTCCCATTGTAAGACATCAATTGACTTAATTTATGTCATCAAAGTGACATGAGAATTGAAATCTTACCTGATCAGTTTTATGGTTCTTGAAATGTATCAAGGAGACTACTAATAAGGTACTCACAGACATATTATAAATATACATGACTTACTTGACAACGATTATTTTTAAATATTCACTAGCACAAACATGTTGCGCAAGAGACAGACTGCAAATGAAACGAATGTAGTTATTTGTTGTAATTGTTACATATATATTATTGAAAGTGCCTTAAAATGCTCGTGATATTTCTTGAAAGAAGTTGAAACATTCAACTCAAATGGCAAATCTTTCCGCCTGATTTTACAGTCGACCATGTTTTGCTCAAACCAATGCCATAAATAACTACCATATTTGGTAAGACACAAATTGGCGACGGAAACAAATATATCGCCTGATTTGCACTGCGGAAATGGAAATTCGTTCATCACTATTAACAGTGGCGGTTAATTGCGCACCTGCTCAGCACTGAAAATAATAGAAACTTTTAAACGTTTATTTATGAATTTTTTGGGTTAACGGACTTGAGTTAACGGAAGTTAAATGTAACGGAAGTTAATTAGTCCGATAATGATTTCAAAGTTAACTTAAAAGTTAAATCGTTAACGAAAAAGTTAACTTCGTTAATTAACGATTAACGGATTAACGGTTTGTGCCCAGCTTTGGATTTAACCTAACCAATCGTCAAGTTATATATATATATATATATATATATATATATATATATATATAGTGAAATCCGCTTATTGTGATCACTTTGGGACAGGTTTTTTTAGATAACAATAACCGGCTGATAACATTAAGGATATAAAAAATTGGAATAATTTACATTCATGGTTATAAATTCATTGTTATGTTATTAAATTCATTGTTATAAACAACTTTACATTATAAACAATTAATAAGAAACAATATAGCTTTATTTTAAACGCTTATTTATTTAAAAAACTTATTTATTTAAAAAAACTTATTTAAACTCATTTATTTGACTTATTAAAACTTAGCTTATTAAAACTTTTTTTTTTTTTTAAACTTATCTAGTGTTGTCTGTCTACTGTTTGCGTTTAGTAGTTCATTAATAAATTGCTCATACTCGTAATGCTTTTGAAATTCTCTTGATCTATGTTGCACGCCGCGACGAAGTATTTTTAGAGCTTCTCGAATCTGGGCATTGGTTGGAGGAGCTTCTGAAATTTCTTCTTCTAGATTTGGTTCAATCTCTTCTTCTAATTCAGAGTCTACATCAGTAACAGCTTGACATATTTCCGACACTGTCATTGTAGCTGCCACTTCAACTTTGTCGTCAGTAGCCAACCAATTTTCAAACTCTTCTTTTGGGTGCTGGTTAAGTGTGCGGTCTACCTAGCTTCGAGCAGTCTACCACAATTAAGATTCTTTATACTGTACGGCATTGACGATTGGTTAGGTTAAGTCGTGATAGTTTGGTTAAATAAATTTCTTATATTTTAATTCCTTTCCTTAAATACATTTATAAAAGTGTAATTTAAGATGATGTAGACTAGTGTTGAAAACCGGTTTGTAAAAACTTGTTTTCAACCGGTTTGTAAAATTCCCCTAAAAATCGAAAACCGAAAGAAAAAACCGGTTTTATCGATTGATTTTTATTTGGCTCAAACTTGCGCGAACGTGCAGCTACGCGCTACAGCGCACAGAAAATAACTTCGAATACATTACCTATTAAGTTAAATTGTGACAAACTGGCAACTGCTCTTCAGTATAATTTTTGCCTATCTGGCAACTCGATCTTCAGTTTGTCTCATCATGCAGGCTGTAGTGTAGAGTCAGTCGACTAAAGCCCTATTCGCAGTATAAGACCCTTAATGCCCTTTGTTTCTTAAGATGTCATTTCCAAAATAGGGATAAAATCTAAATTAATTTATATATTTTTTCTTACACGAAGAGTCAATTTTCTGTTTTCTAGGTAAAGTTTTTTTTATTAAAAAAAATTTTTTCAATGTTTTTTCAAAAATAGAGATAAATTTTATTTTTATTCTTTATAATTTTTTTACAAAAAGAAGTTTATTTCTTTCTAAGTATAGATGTTTTATTTTAAAAAATTATTTCAAATCTAAATTATTTGAATAATGTATTATTTTGGCTAAAATAAAATATGTCAAAGTTGTCATTTTCTTATTCATATGCATACATATAATGCTGCATTTTTGCATTCTTTTGACCAAAAAATAGGCGATAAGCTATGCTTGTTAAGAGTTAAAGTCAGTACCTTTCAATTGTGGCTTTTAAAAATTACTATACTTTTCGGTCATAACCGGTTAAAACCGGTTTTCAAAAAACAGATAGATTAAAAACCGGTTTGTAAAGTTTCGATTATTTTTCAACACTAATGTAGACCGCACACTTAACCAGAACTCAGATGGTAGACCGCATACTTAACCAGCACCCTTCTTTTGACATATCGTCGGGGGTTCTATCAAGAATTTCATTTGTAATAAGCTCTAATTCTTCGTTAGCAGGAGTTTCTATGCTTGTTTTAGAAAATCCACCTTTTTTGAAAGTTTTTTGATAACAATAACCGGAACTTTGATTATAGTAGGGGATAATTTTTAATTCATTTTAAATAGTGTTTTGGGACCGACTGGTTTGATAACAATAACCGTTTGATAACATTATCCGTGATTATAATAAGCGGATTCCACTGTATATATATATATATATATATAAATATAACGACGATTGGTTAGGTTAAGTCGTAATATTTTCGTTAGCTTTAACATTTTATTTGATTAGGTATACGCGGAAAAAGTTGGGGAACGCAAACTACACTAGGAGAATGTAGGGGAACGTAAACTACACTAGGCACCACAGGGGAACGTAAACTACACTTGCTCCGAATATTAACACTGTCCGGGGAATTCTTAAACTGGGTGTGCAGACCAGCTGTAGGCGCCTCTGGATCAGTGCTCTTGGATTAGTAATAAATAATGCGACGATGAAATGATGACTTCGTGTATATAATAAATAGATAAAAAAATCCTTCAAAAAATACATAGTGTAGTTTATATGAATTAGTCTAGAGTTTCATGCTATTCTTTATTGTCCCACTGTTCACTAATGTTTAACTGGATACACGAGATAACTATACATTTGGTGTGAATGAACTATGAAGCTATTCTTTTCATTATACTTTTTCCGGATCTTTTTCGTTTGACTGCCGCCATTGAAACATAATTAAACTTTTTGTATTTTGTATTTTAACTGAAATGTCTTGATGATACAAAATAAGTTACTTTATAAAAAAGCTTTTCTTAATTTCCCCTTCAAATTTTGTTTCTTATAAACAATTTTAATTACTTTCAAGATCCATGCTTAATTTTTAAGTTTTAATCGTGTACTCAGAAAAATAAGGGGATCACCTGAAGATCAGGGCCTCCAGCCTTCTTTAGTTAGCTTTATAAGACTAACTAACAAAAATATCACGACCTAACCTAACCAATCGCCAAGGTCGTACAGTTGACCTAACGATTGGTTAGGTTAGGTCGTGATATTTTCGTTAGTTAGCCTTATAAGGCTAAGTAAAGAAGGCTGGGGGCACTCACCTCTTATGTTTCAATGGCGGCAGTCAAACGGAAAAGATCCCTTTTTCCTTCTTTCTTATAAGTTATCTTTACCTACTCTTTTCTGTCAGCGGTAGCTGGCGGAAGAAGAGGAGCCTTGCTTATTCTATACTACTACTGCTACTACTACTACTATTCCTGTGTGAAAGCTTTACACGTTTATACGTGTAAGTACGGTATGAGAATTTTCAGTATTCTTTACTGTCATTGCGTTCTTTTTTTCTTTTTATAACCTCCATTTTGGGCTATCCTAGAGTGGATCTTAGGGTCTTTGTTAGCCTGTAACTTCTGTAACCAAACTCAAGAATAATTAAGCTTTCAACAACAATCCAATTTACATTACAGCACTGACCCTTCCGAGAGTTAATATTGAGGCAACAAGACATTTATATTTTAATTAATTTAAGTGCTGTGACTGTTGTATGAAATGAATATGGGACGAACTGTATGTAATAAAAATACCATGCGGGACTCCATCTTTCGCATATTCCTATTTGCATTAAGAATAGAATGGGAGCAAACATAATCTTAATGTGAGAATTGACTACTTGTGCCAGTTATTATTTCGTGAAGTGGGAGGACAATGTTGTTAAATACAATTATGTAATAATAATTAAATATATAATAAATTACATAAATTTTCCTTTCCTAACAGGTGGACCAACTTTCAGAACCTGAAATGTTCATGGAACTCATTCGCGACATTAGTACGGAACTCGATATTGATACATTGTGCCACAAAATACTGGTCAATGTAGGTCACCTGACAAACGCTGATCGAGCCTCTCTTTTCCTCGCCCAAGGACCAAAGCATAACAGATACCTCGTAGCCAAATTGTTTGACGTCACAGCTGAGTCAGGTAAGGAAATAAATTACGGAGTTTCCTTATGTTTACGAACAACGAGCCCAGTAAAGCCTAAAGCTTAAGACCCAAATTAAATAAAAATAAATAGTCGAGCTTCACAATTATTCATGTTATTGTAAACTGAAAAGAATGTATTTATTTTATTATTAATAAAGGTTATTCAATTCAATTAAAAAAACAAATGATTCAACTCCCGTAATTTTAACTATTAACGGAAACATTTTTCTACCCAAAGAATGCCCCTCATATTCTATTCACTGCGCTATCGTAGAAGGGATATACAATTCAGGAATCCGAGTGAATTGTATCGTATTGTATCAGAATTCTACCATGGTACTTATTTGATTCTTTGCACTATATGTTGAATTAATTTCCAACTGTAATATTTTTCTTACTGTAGCTCGTGTAACGTTTTACTCGTATTATAAAAAATTGGACTAGTGACGATGTAATTGCTAAGAGACTTTAAAAGATTTAGTTGTGAAGTTAGTTGTACCGACTTTGTTTTTCTGCACTTGTCGCCTTAATACTTTTCGTAAGTATTCAATTCAGTAGAAATCACTGTTTGGTCATGTTACATACCATGGATCAGAAGTCCGCAAACTTTTCAATCACTTCCCCCCTTTATTTGCTAAAAAAATAAATAAATAACGCGCACCTCCCATCCGTTGTTACGGGGACAGCCGAGCACAGATTGGTAATGTCAAGTTAGTGCCGAGCGCGAGTAGTGGTGGGGACCCGAAGCGTAATTTCTTTCTCGCGTGTCAATACTTTTCCGTTTCATTTGAAATAAGTAACGTTTCAGGAAATGAATAAGCGTTCGCGTACCCCATTTTCATCGCATCACGTACCCCATTTTCATCGCATCACGTACCCCATTTTCATCGCATCACGTACCCCATTTTCATCGCATCACGTACCCTAGTTTGAGGATTATCGCCATAGATGAAATGAGTCTGGGTTCCAAAGTGCTTTGCGTGGATTTGGCTCCGAAAAATTTCTCTGGGTTCGAGTTCGAAGAATCCTCATTATTGATTTTCTACTTCAATTTATACATTTTTAAATTTTCTTATTTACTCGATTTTCTGCTTAACCATAAATACTTCAAAATTTTTTGTTTTTCGTTTTTAATTTTTATAGTTTTCAGGATGACCGAATATATATATATATAATATATATTATATATATATATATATATATATTATATATATATATATATACACAAACTCAGAATGGTCCCGCGAGAAACTTGTATGTTAAACACAGACCGTGCATGGAACAAGGAACTCTTCTGGGAAATTACATCCACTATTGTTCGAATAAGTAACAATACATGACAAATACTGGATCCTATCTGCTTTGCAGATAGCTGGTGAGGGAAGCTATATTTTGGGGCCTCTTTACGAGTAACCCGGTGCCCACGTTGGACTTTCCATTCCATCCATCCTGAAAAAAAAAACTATAGTATTTGTCATTTATCTTACTTATTCGAACTATAGTGTGTATATATTATATATATATATATATATATATATATATATATATATATATTACAACTTGTAATAATTTGGTAATGATTAAATGGTTACTGGCCTTTGCGTGTGATATCAAAGCTGTTCCATTTTATCAGAAATGCTCGAATCATTTTAGTTTAAAGATTAAAGAAAGAGACCTTAACCCTTTAGCAGGCGGAGGTCATTGCTGAAACTAAATAAAATCGTCCGACGTTTGCCAGAACAAAATCAGTAAAGCGCCACTAGCCGCTAAATGGTTAATAGACGTTTGTTTAATATTAGGAGAGTGCAACATAAGACAGAACCTTTGAATTGAATTGAATTGAATAACCTTCATTATTAATAAAATAAATCCAGTACTTTTACAATTTACAATGACATAAATAATTGTGAGGCTGAACTATTTATTTAATTTAATTTGGCCCTTAAGCTTTAGGCTTTACTGGGCTCCTAATTAAAAATAAAACAAATAGTTATTATTATTAATAATACATAAAACATGAATAAGAATTATTAATTAGGGTATGCATTAATCTTAAACTATTATTATTATTATTATCGATATAAAACAAATAAGAAGACATTATTGAAGATATGATACCAATACTACGCAAAGAAATCAATATTAGACACGAGAGATAAGAGAGGAACAATAACAAGTAGTGTACTTTTCATTTTAGTTTACACGCGAGAAATGAATAAACGATAGTAATGTGTACCTATTTGAAACCTATTTAAAAGGTGACAGAAAACATAATTCACTGATTTAAAGGGCGCCTGAAGGGTATCCAAACTTTTGTGTTACATTCGTGAGAAATAAATATCATTAGATTTGTTAGGTGTTGTCGATTTCCTCTTACTATGTTTTTTTCTTTTTATATTAATATATGGCAATGGTTTTATACGTACTATGTGCGCGCATTTAGACCTTTTTCGATGCATCGCAATTCAAACATTTTCAAGAATTTAGTGTTCAAATTTTTAAATGCAATTTTATATATATATATATATATATATATATATATATATATATATATATATATATATATATATATATATAATATATATATATATATATATAGAGTGCTTTTTTTCTGCCGAAACGCACTGGTATGGCGTACCGGTACCTTTCAATAATTCAATAATTGACAGCAAAAATAAAAAAAAGATAGTAGAGAAAAATGGCTTTTTCTGGAAAAAAAGTTTTTTTTTTTATTCCCAGAGCAACCGTCAACTTGTCAAATATTATTTGATGAAAATAACATTCCATTCTCCAACGCTGTAAAACCTGTTTCAGGAATAAATGGATTTAAACCTTTCATAGATAAATGCTGTGTGTTGTACCATGATGCGTCACCAAAACATTCAAGGGAAATACAATTCTACGCAATTCTCTTTGAAGTTCGACTGCTAAAAAGTGAAAGGATTTTGAGTACACGATGGGTCGCTTTAAGCTTTAGATCAGTTTTAGCAATGTGGGAAGAATATGAAGTTTTAATAAGACATTCTGAGGAAGCTAAAGACGACCAAGAACGCAGAGATGTAAAAGAAAGAAGCGTGTATGCAGATCTTCTTAAGAAAATAACGTCTGTTGAATTTGTTTTGAATCTTCCATTGATGCGTGACGCGCTGCAAGAATTATCCGAGCTGAGCCTTGCTCTGCAGTCCTGAGACATTCATTTGTACACAATCTATCAAACTTTAAAAAAATCAGATAAAAGTTTTTGAGGAAAGAATTCTCAAACATGGACCGTACTACAATCATGTCATTATTACTGTTGACAGATTAAAATTTAAAAATGTCCATCTTCACAAAATAGATAACAACACTTATCTACCCATAAATCCTGAAGAGTTTTATCAAAGATTGAAGCAATCTATCGAAAAAAGGTTACTATATGATGACGCAGATTTACCAACATTTAACTTACGGTGAAACTGGAATTAAAAATTTGTCCAGAAGATTTGGGTTGAATGAAAGACAAATACTTAAAGGATTCCACAAATATCTGCAGAAAAAGGAAGTACGTACCACAATGTTGCCCCTTCAAAACATGTTGGGTTTAGTAATTATTTCCACAAGCCAGTGTGAGAGAGAGGATTTTCCCAAATGAATTTAATAAATAATTACACCGACTAGGTCGTCATTGTTGACATCTACTTCATCCACCCAAATGTTTATCAGAATGGTTGGCCCACCAATTATCCTCTTTGATTCAACAAAGTACGTCAAATTGTGGCTACGCGAAGGTCGGCATTCCGCAACAGACACCAAAAGCAAGGCAAACGTGATGATAGCAACGCTGATGAGAATATGAGTTATGTGTGGAGTTTATTGTGACGTAAGATTAGCAATAAACAAATATTAATTAATAAATGATACAGTTAAAGAAATTAAACAATTTCCATTAGTTTATTTGTTACGTGACAAAGTTTTAAACATCAATCATAAGAGGGACTTTCTCTTGGATTGGGATGGTCATCGATGGGAGGGAGTAACTACTGGAAAAGATCGTAAAAAATATAGGAGGGTTCCGGTACATTTTTTCTAAAAAAAAAAGCACTGATTATATATATATATATATATATATATATATATATATATATATATATATATATATGTATGTACGAGGGTGTTTAAAAAGTAAGTTCACAAGGTTAATTACCGGTGCATTATGTATAGTACAATAATGTTGTTGGTAGTACACTATTTTTGTTAGGCATGTGTGGCAACACTGTAAAGTGGCAACATCCGGGGTCACCACGAACCAAACAATTCAAGATTGCACCATCAGCTGGTAAGGTAGTAGCAGTGATTTTTTGGGACCATCAGAGCGTTTTGCATGTTGAATTCATGCAAAAAGGGACAACAATAAATGCTACTTCTTATTGTGAAACTTTACAGCGACTCCGCAAGGCTATCAGGAGAAAACGTCCCGGGTTGCTTACTGCAGGTGTGGTGTTCTTACATGACAATGCACACCCTCACACTGCAAATCAAACACGCCAACTTTTGGAATCGTTCCACTGGGAAGTCATGGACAACCCCACCATAGTCTAGTCCTGATCTTGCTTCAAGCGACTTCCATTTGTTTTCAGCCCTAAAGGAACACCTCGGAGGTAAACAATTTCAAAATGATCCTGATGCAGAGGCGGCCGTACGAAACTGGTTAAAAACTAAGGACCCTTCATTTTACTCGACCGGCATCGAAAAACTTGTCCCACGTTACGACAAATGTTTAAATCTGTTTGGTGATTATGTAGAGAAGGTAGTAATAAGTTGTTGAAATACTTGTAATAATTACTTGCCTTATAATAAAACAGTTTCTTCAAAACATCTTTTAAACTTACTTTTTGAACAACCTTTGTGTGTGTGTGTATATATATATATATATATATATATGAAAATTATTTCACGAAAGTGACACGTGAAAAATATTTATGATGAATAAAACCACGAAGGGAAAAGAAACACAAAGCGGTGTTCAAGCGCTTTCGTCTAATGACATTTCGTCTAATGACATCAGTTTCCTGAGGATGTCATTAGACGAAAGCGCTTGAGCACCACTTTGTGTTTCTTTTCCCTTCGTGGTTTTATTCATCATATATATATATATATATATATATATATTGTTCAATAGGCAGATATAGTAGAAATTGCTGAAGTGTAGGAACCAATAAAGTTAGTCTAGTAAATTGATGGGAATGATAACGCAAATGATAAAAAGGAGGGACTCGTTATTGCCAACGAAAATACACTTATTTTCTCGACAAAGAGTCGCTCTAACAGGAACTGAACTAGAAACAGGAACGACCAAGATGTCGATCGATGGATTCGTTCGGATCTACCGTCGATGATATGGGACGTGCAAGTGTTAACTAATGAAATGGACCTATAGATATTTCAATGAAAATTTCACTGACACTCATAATTCCTAACCTATCCCGAACTAACCTAATCTAACCTAATTTAATGCTATAAACTTGTCGACAGAATGTCTTGTCGAAGAAATGTTAACTCGGCTGAAATATGTTTCTGATTTCGGAAAGTGTATAGTGTATAAGAAGCAATTGTGACGTAATTACGGGGTGAAGAGTGTTATATATATATATATAATTGTGTGCACGCTCGTCTGTCAACGAAATGTGACAAGGAGGTCGATGATTTATAGAAACGGAGCAGTCTTCTCGATGAATTGGGAGGTGTCAGAATCCAAAACTCGGACAAATTCATGTTTTTTTTAGGTCGAAATGATTTCCAATCTATGAAATGTCGTTAGGAAGGATGCTGCAAGATGATCATTTGTGTAAGAGATGGAAAAGGTTATGAATAAGTGAGTTTAAGAAAAGTGGAGGCTCGTGTGAACGCAGTTGGTTTGATGGATTTTGTTAATATCATCGCATATTAGAAGCGGAAGCGAAAAGAAAATGTATTGAAAATGCACCAAAAAACGAGAAAATGTTCGTTTACCAAAAAATAAAAACTTGAATTTGTTAACTGTAAACCGTTGGAGGAGTAGTGTAGTGGAGGTGTGGTATGCGGCTCGGTGGTGTAGTGGTTAGTATTGCTGACTATGAATTCATCGGCCCCGGGATCGAGACCCAGTGACGGCAGGCAGCGCGTAGCAAAACCCAGCTGTTCATCCTTCCACACAATAAATAAATTTGTTGGTAGATAAATGGATACCCTGGGTAGCCTAGTGGTTAAGACGCTGGATTGCTGGTGGGGCGTGGTTCAGATTCCACGTTAAACTGTAGATCTAAGGTGGAGTAACTTGACCTTCGTAAGACTGAACAATTCGGGCGGAAGCAAAACCAAGGTTAACCAAGGTTATATTATTGCTGCTGGGGCGTGGTTCAAATTCCACGTTAAACTGTAGGTCTAAGGTGGAGTGACTTGACTTTCGTAAGAATGAACAATTCGGGCGGAAGCAAAACCAAAGTTAACCAAGGTTATATTATGTGTGGGTGTATGAATAAAATCCCTTTTCAAGATTCAGAAAAGGTTAAACGGTTAAAAACTCCGGAAACATAAGGGAAGCTTTATCTCATCTCAGCTAAGGTTTATTATGAAAATGATAGTGTTTATCTTTACCTTTTTCAAATATAATGACATTAATAAACGTAAAAGTATAGCGTGTTAATCAAATGTTTGGGTGCAAATTTATGTAAATCATAGTGTTCAAGGATATACTATAAAACCTGGTAAAAGTTCCGTGCGTCGGTCTCTCTTCACACGAAGGTCAAGCTGCTAGCCACACCTCTCGGCCTGGCCTGATAGAGGAGTGAGTTACTTTCTTGCGATCTCCATCGCACATAGCCAGGCACACCCGGCTCATCTGGTACCGTCCTAAGCACCTAGCCTTTCTTCTCTTGAAGATTCTACCTTTCCTATTTTCCAGTGTTGTTTGGATAATAATTGGGTTTAGTTTGAGGTTAGGTACGAATTCTTTTATTATTTTCCATATTTAAATTATGGTGTATCTCTTCTTCTTTTCATCGAATACAGATTTACGTATTTTTTCCCAGTAGTTGAGTTCTTTGTATCCATCAGTCATCGCTTAAATTCCTTTGAACTACTTCTAGTTTATTAATTTCTTCTTTTTTGTATGGGGACGTCAAAACTGAGCAGTATTCAAGTTTTGGTATGATCAGTGTTTTCAGCAGGGAAATCATTACCTTCTCGTCCCTTCTTCTGAAGGTTCTCAGTAGCTGCCCCGTAACTCATTTTGCTTTGTTTATCGCTATCCGAGTCTATTTAAAATTTTGCATCATCGGTCATTATTACCCCTAAATCTTTTGCTTTCGTGCTTCTTTGAATTTCGTGTCTATCTGGGGCATAGTATGATGTCTGTTCAAGTTCTTCATTTCTTCCATATTTCAAATTTCTCGGTGTTAAAATTCATATTATTGTATTTTGACCATTTGTGTATTCTGTTTGTGTCCTTCTGTACGGCTTCCACCTCTTCTGCATTGCCGATTTTTCTGTTGATCTTTGTATCGTCAGAAAAGGATGTTACTATACTGTTCTCGTCTACTTCATTGTCTAATGTCTATGTCTGTCAGCATGATAATGAATAGGAGTGGGGCTAATACTGTTTCTTGTGGAACTGAGCTGCGTACTTCCGATTCTGATGATGATATACTATGGATTTTTACGGCTTGCCTGAGGAAGTTGTAGATCCATTTTCCCACTTTGCTTGTTTTTCCCGCGTGTTTCATTTTATGCGCAAGTGTACCATGATCACACTTATCGAATACTTCAGCAAAATCCGTGTATATTACATCGTAGTTATCATTGCTCTCAAGTTGTCTAAAATATTGTTATAGTGCTGTATTTGTTGTGATAGGCAAGATCTTCTTGAACGGAATCTGTGCTGTTTCTCATTGAATCTTTCCAGTGTCTTCAAAAAGTCATATACAGGGCTATTCAATATGATTCACCTGATTTCAAATGAGAATATTTTTTAATGTTACAAATACAGAGTGATTTGTTATACATCAACCAAAAGAAAAACTGTCTAAATTTTGTCTCTCACCTCATAAATGCTCTATATGACTTCCCCTAGTTACACGAGCAACGTCGACACGATAGTCGAATTCCTCCCATACTCGCTCCAGCATGTCCGTGTATCCTCAGCCACGCGCGGTCGTCCTGTGGACTTGCCTTTACACAAACATCCTGTTTCCTCGAACTGCCGATACCACCGACGGATGCTCTGAGCAGCCGGTGGATCTGTTCTGTAACGTCGACGAAACTCACGCTGCACTGTGACTACCGATTTACAGCTCGAAAACTGCAACACACAAAACGCCTTCTGCTGTGCGGACGCCATTTTCACACTGACTGTTTGTTGCTAGGCTAGGCCACGGCGTGACTTTGGAGCCCTCTCGCGGTGATCTTGTAAAACTTGAAGATTTCCTCTTTCATGTGGTGTATGCCCAGTTGATGCACGGTTGATAGGTACGGAAGTATTCTCAGTTGAAATCGGATGAATCATTTTAAATAGCCCTGTATTTTCTCTGACTATTCTTTCAAATATTTTGGCGAGATGTGAGGTCAGTGACACCAGTCTATAGTTCTTTGTTTGAGACCTCTTCCCATTTATATATAGGAATAATGTTTGCTATTTTTAGCATGCCCGGTATATCCCCCGTGTCCAGGGATCTTCTCCATATCCAATAAGAAGATGCAGCTACTTCGCTCTTACAGTTTTTAATCAACAAGGCATTCCATTTGTCTGGACCTTAGCTAAATGCGATTTCATTTGTCCTATAGCTTTTGCTATATCTTCTGCAGTAAATTCAAAATCAGTTATACATTCTCCATTTAATTCCTTTTCAAAAAAAGTATTTCTGTCAGGCCCTGCTTTGTCTCTATTTGGGGGTACTGAAAGCTGGTTCATACCTAGCTCTCAATATTTCAGATATTTCTTTTAGATCATCGGTTAGCTCATTATTTTTTTCCTTAAGGGTGCGATAGCGGTCCGCGTTTTTTTTTTTTTTTTTTTTTTTTTTTGCGAAATTATAGAAGCCCTTAATTAGGACTTGTATTTCTCTGTCAATACTTTCCAATTTTACTTGTATCACGTTTTTGGTGTTGTCTGTGCAATTAATTAACTTCGTGGCTACTTTCCTTCTCTCACGGAATAATGTTCGCGTTTGTCTCTTAAAATAGTTCCTCTTTGGCTGTACTTTCGGAATATATTTTTCTAAAATTTCCAGCGTCTTTTTCTCGTCTTTTTATTCTGTCAGCTCGTAGTATGTTGTAGCCATCAATTTTTATTTCTGTTTTATCTACGCAGTGTTCGCAGTTTTCACAATCTGCTTCTCAGTCTTTAAGATGTGTTTCCATGAGGCATGCGGTGTCAGTCCTTGTTTCTTCCATAAATCCTTGCAGGTATGAAACCTTGTTTATCGTGTGATTCGGTCTTAACCCTTGAATATTTGCCAAGACTGTATTTACGTTTCCTATTTTGCTTCGTTCCCTGGTTATTTCTTCTGGTAGTTTCTTGCTTGGTAACGGATATATATATATATATATATATATATATATATATATATATATATATATATATATACAGGTTGTCTCAGAAGTCGCGCACCATAGGCTTTATTTAGATTTACTAGGTTTACGAGTCGAAATGGTTTATAAGTGATGTTTAATTACAATATATGTTCGATGATGTTCGAATAATAAAATTAATAGTATGTACAATTAATCAAAAAGCTATCTTAAAATAATTAAATTGAATAAAGCTATATTAGCCAGTTGGTGTCTCAGAAGTCGCGCACCATTGGCTAATGTAGCTTTATTCAATTTAATTATTTTAAGATAGCTTTTTGATTAACTGTACATATTATTAATTTTATTATTTGAACATTAGCGAACATATATTGTAATTAAACATCACTTATAAACCATTTCGACTCGTAAACCTCGTAAATTTGAATAAAGTCTATGGTGCGCGACTTCTGAGACACTCTCTCTCTCTCTCTCTCTCTCTATATATATATATATATATATATATATATATCGGTGAGAAAATCGAATCTGGATATTGACATAAAATTAAATTTGTGATTTTATCTAAACTGCATATGTTTATTTTTAGCTTTTGGTGAGGGGAAAATGCTTCTAAGCGTAAATGATGCTGTTTCGCTGAGGATCTTTCGTTTCATCATACATTTTTAAGAATATATGTATGTGGACAGTATAAAAATGTTGAAATTAATCTGATTTCTGAAGTGATTGAAGGTGTTTATACTTAAAAACAGTTCACATAAATATCCTCCGTAATTCGGATTTAAAGTTTGTTCAGACACTGATATAAATTCTGATTATATAAGAGACTCACCACTTAAAAATGTTAATTTGAAAGTTAGGTCACAAATGGTTTAATTACAAATTCAATACTATTTTAACGGTAAAAAGAAAAGTTACAGAGAATCTGCGTAACCAATTACAGTAACGGTTGATTAACTACAAGTTTGTACTGAACAGCTGATGATCATAATAATACTGTTTGACGTTGTTTAACCTCGTTCGAGACGGAGGAGATCTACAGCTTTACGTGGCATCCGAACCACTGAGGGGTTGATACATCATCTGAACGTATAGAGGACGGTCCCCGATCCAACTAATGAACAGACCCAACGGCGCTTAACCTAGCTGTTCTAATGGAAAGAGGAGTTGCGACGTGGTCGAAATATAGCTCTAATGTACGATTAAATCGTAAGTTTTCATGTGTACAACTGCACCAGAGAGTACTAATTATTTTTTATATTTGTATTTCCTCCGGAGAGAGTATGTTGGTTGGTTGGTTTGCTCATTGTATCAGTTGCTCGGAGACATTAGCACCGGACCTCCAATTTCCATATAATTTCCATATAAATAATAATAATAAAAAATAATAATAATAATAATAATAATTTAGTAACTTTGTAATATTTGGAGATTTTTAATAATTTACTTTTTTAACGAATCTACTTCCGTATCCATTTTTACTTCAATAATTCATAATTCTTCTTAAAACAGTGCCTGTAACTGGAGCATTTACCATAAAAGGGGATGAACCAAGTCATTACTATTAATTAAAAAAGCAAAATGTAAATTTGCAGATACGCATATTTATTGTTGTTCTAATACTATTATAGGTGATCTTAGAACAATGCTTGTTAACCAATTATAGCCCTGCGTGACCATATGGTTGCATACAGTTTCCATTTTTTTAAAGCTAAATAAAAAAAATTCGGATCATAATCGGTTAATAATGCTAACCAACCTCAAATTATTATTCATTCATTCATTTTTCTGATAAACGTCTAACATAAAAATGTTTGTATTCCAAGTGACGGGTAGAAAAGTGATTTTTAAAAAATCGCCTGCATACTACTACCCTTATTCTTTTATTTTGTTTATCTTATTTGCAGCGTTTTTATTTGTTAGGTTAATAATGTTTTGAGTTGTTTAGCCTCTTTTGCAACCTCTAAAGCCTTTTGACGGAGAGGACCTACAACTTTACGTGGAATCAGAACCTCTACCCCACCTAGAGTGGGGCCCGGAGAGGAACCTTAATCGCTGAAATATAATGAAAATAAGTAGAAAACTTTTGGATAGCTCAGACGTACCAGTGGTATGTACGGAATTAGAAGTACAAAAATCTGTCAAGATTATTTTTACGAATTTTTGTTCCAAAAGATTCGATGAACGAATAAATATTTTAAATCTCCTTCAGTTCCTTTGGATTAAAACGCTTGTGTACCGTGACAAACAGAGGGATCTGGCAGAACTCCGTAAAGAATTGGAGGTTATTGGATCCATCCCACAAGAGCATCTTGCTAATGTTCTAATGGAGTTTGAGCGTCGAATACGCACTGTTGCGAAGAATGATGACGTTATCATGCAGACGTGTGTTCTAAACTTGGACAGTTTGGAAATTTTGTTGAGAAGAAAATATTAACATTTTTTAAATGAAAACAAAACGAAGCGTTGAATCTTAAGTTTCTTCAAACTCCATTAAACTTTTTCTTTTCATTTTAAGCAAACATGTTTTACTCTCTTTGGTAATTTTAAAGTTAAAATAAGTGATTAAAATGATAAAAATAAGTGATTTAAATGTAATTAATTGAACAAGTACGCAACAGAACAAATCCTTTAACGAACCTGCATAAATAAGAAAATAATTATTAAAATTAATTCAAACAATTAATTTTTGGAGTTACTTCCCTCCCCTTTTTAAAATCTGAGCGTCACATCTGTCAAGTGTGGTTATATATATATATATATATAATATATATATATATATATATATATATATATATATATATATATATATATATATAGTGAGAGAGAGAGAGAGAGAGAGAGAGAGAGAGAGAGAGAGAGAGAGAGAGAGAGATCGACACAAGCCCATTAACGCATAGCCTAGGCAGAGTAAGTACCTACCTATAGGGTAGCAAATTTTGAGGGGCGTCAAATTTTGTCGTATTTCAACATAACTAGGGCAAAAGAAACAAAAAATAGAAAATAAATAATTTATATATCTTTCAACATGCTTTTACAACAGAATTTGCCTTCATCTTCAAATATTTTGCTTTATCAGTTTCTGCAAGATCCACATAATATGGATTGAATGAGCAAAAGAATTCAGACTATTAAAAATGGAAAAAAAGAAGTCGACATTAAATAATAATGACGTCACCAAATTAAATCGTATATAAACCATTGTAATCTTTCAAATGATTATTCTGTTCTGTCTGATCTGATCTAGAGGTTGAAAGCATAGCCTACCTTGTAATATTTTTGAAGCAGTAAAAGTCAGTGAAAGATATCTTTAACTCTACCCTTGAGGCCGTATTCTCCAAAGTATTTTTGTTAGAATAACACAGCATTTTCAAGAAGCAGTAAAGTTAGAAATCAGTAAGTCTTAAGACTGAGACCAGTATTGCCTCGCAAACTTCTCCGATACGCTACAAGAACAATCGGGGAACCGTCAGATAACCTACTAAGTTTTCGCAGAATCTTCCGACTCGCTACAAGAAGAAGTAGGAGTATCGTACAAAGCAATTATTAAGATTCCCTACGCCCATACGCAGGTACCAGCTACCACAGAGTGAGAAATCCGTTGCTGCCACCTAACCAAAACCCCCGTCAACTTCGAACCACCCAAGGCCATCGACGGAGGGTTAACGTAAGCACTAACAAATTAAATGGATTCGCAAATAAATTTTAAAATACAAAAGAACAGCAGCCTCTAATAACAAGCTAGCAATATCAAATGGCACAACTATAAGGCACTTTAATCCGTGCCTAGGGTCGGCAAAATGCTAAGTACGCCTCTGTATATAGGTATTCCTAAATCGTCAAATTCCTCCTACATTTTCGTAGGTGGTCATTAAAGTTACATTAGCTCGTACATGGGATGTCTTTATTTTTTTCAAATTTTTAATCATTTACGCTTGCGTTAAAGTGGGAAGAGGTTCCATTAAAAAGTTAAGAGAATGCGCTTTTTTACCTAATATAATTAATGTTTTTTTTAAATTTCACTCGAGTTAGGATTTTAATTAAAATAAACTCGAAATCAAATTACTACTACGTCATGCTACCTCAGGATTTTACCCACCCAGTTTTTTGTTTTATTTTATTTTAGGTTAGGTTAACCCTAACCTACATTGAACTCCCCCCCCCGTCCCCCCCCCAAAATCTATAACAAAGTAGTAGCTATTTTCCTTGTAGGAGGGAAGTGATACAAGAGATAGCACTGAATTGGAACGCACATAACTTTTAGTGATATATATATATATATTCCATGTTTTTAGAAGAAAGTTTTAAAACTATTTTTAACTCTTATCTGAAGTTTAATTGAAAAACCTCACTGAAATTTATGATAAGCGATTACTTCTACTTGCATTAAAATAATTAAAATAAGAGAGAGATGGAGATAGAATATATATATATATATATATATAACATATATATATATATATATATATATATATAGGGTGAACCAAATGTAGGTGGACAGTAAATGATAACGTTTATTTTGAGAATACATATTTAATTTTTTTGTATACTATAATACAAAATAAAATTTAAATAAATTTAGTTATAATATTTAATATAATAAAACACAAACACCATAGTTATAATGAACACCATAGTTATAATATAATATAACACAAACCGTATTCAACCTACTGTCCACCTACTTTTGGTTCACCGTGTATATATATATATATATATATATATATATATATAATATATATATATATATATAATATATATATATATATATATATATATAATATATATAATATGGTGGTGGCCGAATTATTATGGTATTCAGTAGTCTATGCATTTATTGTGGTCTAAGGATGCAAAAAAATAAATATTTACTGAATAAATAAAACGTTTATTTGAGAATCAATATTTAGTAAATCGTCCTTTTGCCTCATAAAGAAGCTTTATTCTCTTTGACATGCTTTTAATAGAAGATTTAAAGCAATCAAGGAGTTCATCGTTATGGAACCACACTTTAATGAGGCACTCAGTGAGTTGGGTTTTCGCGGTTGGGGTCATGTCAGCATCCCTTTTCTTCACAGTTATCCGAATATTCTCAATCGGGTTCGTAATAAGGACTGTTTTTCTCGGGTATTTCATAGTATTTATTCCTTAACGAGTCAAAAGATTAATTAAAGTCTTGGAGGTATGGTATGGTATGGGGACCCATCTTGCATGAAAATGCACTCCTCTTCCCAATACTACTCTCTGATTTGGGGTGTTAAGCTTTTGCGAATGACTTCAATATACATTTTCGAGTTTATTATACCATCAACAATGCGTACTCTCTCTCTCGGTACCGTTATTGCAAAAAGCTTCCTCACACCATTACCCGAGTAGAATGTTTCACTCTTTGAATCACACAATCTTCATAGAATTCTTCATTCTGTCATCTTTTTACATACTGAGGAGGAGCATTTGCAGCTTGAACGTTGATTCATCCGAAAATACCACTTGATGAATACTATTTCAGTTAATTTCAAATTTCATTGGATAAATACAATTTATGAGAGGCATCAATCAACAAGTTGTATGGAAAAAATTACTGAAAATAGAAAACCGCTCCAGCCTCCAACATAATAGTATTAAAATAAAAATAATTGTAACAATGAATACAAAGTTGCTAATCAAATCCATATTTCATTTGGCCATTTAAGATGGTCTTTAGCCCAAATGTATCTGTTTTAACTCATTGCAGCAGTCAATTTTTGTTGTGAACGCCGAGTTGGGAGACCTAGACCGCATCAAACAAGCAACTGCGAACACTTCAAGGACTGATATCAGCTCCAGAAGTTTTTAATTCATTTCTCTATCTTTTAAGGAAGTTTTCATTATTTTTCTTGATGCCATCGGTTTTATTTTTTACTTTCTGCCACATTTGTCGGGGCGTGCAGGAGAAACACTTTGTCTCACTCATTTTTTTTTTTTTGAGAACTGAAGACACTACTTATTAACACTTACAAATTTTGCTATTTCTGCTGGTATACGACTGGTATTGCTCAAGAAAGCTTCAGTTTTGGCTTTTTTTCGTGGAATCACATTACATTTTTTACCTATATTGTGCTGAGTTGCTTTTTCTCTCAGCCAGGCACAGACTATTTTTCTTTAAATCACGAGTCTGAACTGAGAAAAAAAATCAGCTAGAATCCATATAAGTAATTTTAACTGTAATTAAGCTGTCATAAATATATGACGGGAAGTGGCCGTCGTGAACATCCATAAAAATAAAACTTCACTTCAGTAGTCAGATACAATAATTTTTTTTTTCCATCTGATTAGTGACATATCCTTTTATCACATAATTTATAATTCTTTTCTTTTTATCAGGTTGTAACAGTCAAACAGAGTTACAAAAGTTACAAAAAATTATTATTGAAGATTGAATAACAAAAAGCTACAAAACTTGATTCAGAATGAGGTTACCATAATAATTTTGCCACCAGTATATATAGTTATACACAGTATATATTATTGGTCTGCCAACAGTTCTATCCAATATTTAGATAGAATAAAAAACAAAGAAACACACTGTATTTATGCTTTTCACTTCTCAACTCTATACACAAATCTACAACTCGAAGAAGTATTCAGTACACTGAAAGATCTTATTAAACAAGTTAGTAAAAATTATCATTATAAATACATAGTAATCAATAGGAAATGGAAAAAGCATACTAGAGTGATATACATGAACACAAATATTATAATACGTATAGTATAGACAAATTTATAGGAAACAGTATATCTTTTGACCAACACTTACATTACAATAAATAATATTAACTTCAAACAAGAGAAAGGAATTGCGGTGGAACCGAACCGCAGTCCGTATATAGTAGATTTATATCTCTCATACAAACAATTCCTACTTATGGAAAAGCGATTGAAGAGTTATAACAATAACCAAATATTTAATAACACTGAGCGATATATAGACGATATCGGTGCGACAAATATATTTAATTTTGAAGAATTTGCGACACAAATTTACCAACCAAAATTGAAATTAAAAAGAAGAAATAAAAATAGACAAAGAAAAATTTTCCAGTCTCGAATATATGAATTACGAATGAAAAACTAGTTATATGTAGTGTTTATATTGTAATAGCACGGACAATTGCCAATTCAACATAATAACATTCCATTTTGAGGATAGCTTAATTACAAACAGTTAACGTACCGAGTGTTTTTACTCACAAGTCGTCAGATATGCGAGGGTATGCTGTAAATATGAGAATTTTAAACAAAGAGTAAAGTACATAATGAATATTCTATGCGAGAGAGGATTCCATAAAAATAAACTCATTTACAAGTTAAAAGAGTTAACGTGGGAAATGCCAATTGGATTAAACAAATTCAACTACATAAAAAACTATTGAATTCATTAATAATTTGGATATATAACCTTGTTAACCTTGTTTGGGTTCCGTGCGTCGATCTTTCTTCACACGAAGGTCAAGCTGGTGGCCCCGCTTCTAGTCCTGGCTTGGTGGAGAAGCGAGTTGCTCTCTTGCGCTCTCCACTGTACATAGCCAGGTATACCTGGCTCATCTGGTACCGTCCTGAGCCAGGCATCTAGTCTTCTCTTGAAGACTTCAACTTTGACCCCTGTAGTGTTTCTGAGGTCCTTTGGAAGCTGGTTGAAAATTCTTGGCCCCCTGACAACCAAGCTATTTTCCTTCAGAGTTGAGGGGGTTCCTTGTCGGGCCTTTAATTTGGGAACACTACACATTTTGATTTTCGTTGAATCTTTCCAATGTCTCCAAGAAGTCATAGATTTTCTCTGACTATTCTTTCAAATATTTTGGTGAGGTGGGGCGTCAAGAACACTCGTCTATAGTTCTTTGCTTGAGATCTATCCCCGCCTTTATATATAGGGACGCTGTTTGCTCTTTTCAAGATGCTCGGTGTTTCCCCAGTGTCTAGGGATCTTCTCCATATCCAGTATAAGGGTGTAGCTATTTCATTTTCACAGTTTTTAATTAATAGTACGTTCCATTTGCCCGGACCTGCAGCTGAATGTGATTTCATTTCTCCTTTGTCACTTTTTGGGGTGCTGAAGACCGATTCATACTGGGCTCTCAATGTTTCCCATATTTCTTTTAGATCGTCTATTAGTTCATTATTTCCTTTCCTTAAGGGCCCGATAGTGGCTCGCGTTTTTGTTTTCCTTTTCGCATAGCTGTAGAAGTATTTTGGATTTTCCTTTATTGCTTCTCCGCCTTTTCTTCTTCCCTCTCTGTATGGCCCTTCATCAAAATTTATATTTCCCAATCGTCATATAAGTCATGCATACATAGTACAAATGCATGTGTGTCACAATATAGGTGTGTATATATGTGTGTGTATGTATGTATGTATATATATGCAGTATATAGTTGGACGCAGTGGTAGTCAAACCGGGGTACGCGTACCCCTGGGAGTACGCGAGGGGTTTCCTGAGGGTAAGTAAGCTCTGCTGCAAAAACAAGCAAGTTGGCTAATCATTTATAAAATGAATTTATACAATTATAATTATCGTCTATCATTTGAATTTTTTTGAAAATATGTTATATTATAATCATTTATTTATAATATTAATATTTAATTATAAATTTAACTCAACATTGGTACAAGTTATTAAATTATTTAATATTAATTATTTTATATTTTTATATTTTTATATTTTATTTAAATTATTATTAAATTACCCGATATTGGTACAAATTGGTACGAATCGTACGAATCGTACACTTCTGTAGAAAAATTTCATAATTCCTGGTGCTTTGATAATAGCTAATAAAATGTTAGACACTAAAGCTGTTAATGCAATAAAATCTATTCCGATCTCAGATACCACTGTAATTCGTAGAATTGATGAGATGGCACGAGATGTCCAGCAGCAAATTATACACAGTATTAAAGTAGAAAAGAAGTTTGCTTTACAAATCGATGAGCAGTTACTTGTGTATGTGCAATGCTATGATAGTAAAAGTGGCATTACAGATGAAGTTTTAGCATGCAAAGAGCTACCGAGGTACACAACTGGCGAAGCCACTTTCAATACACTTGATAATTTTATAAGAGTTGAATCAGAGTTGTCTTGGGAATGGTGTGTAAGCATATGCACAGACGGGGCAGCTGCTATGACAGGGTCCAAGAGCGGGTTAGTCACACGACTTCAAGCAGTAAATCCTGTCATTATTTGGCATCATTGCATAATTCATAAGGAGGCTTTGGTTGCCAAAAAAATGAGTCCCCAGTTGCACGAAATATTGAATGATGCTGTAAAAATAGTAAATTATATCAAGTCTCGAGCAGTGAATTCACGCCTCTTTAAAATTCTTTGTGAGGAGATGGGCAGAAATCATACTCAGTTGCTTTTGCACGCTGAAGTGCGCTGGCTCTCACGAGGAAAGGTATTAACACGACTTTTTGAACTTAGGAATGAAGTGAGAAGTTTACTTAACAGCCGAAATTCAGACTTATTAAAATTTATAGAAAATGAGGAGTGGCTTTGTAAACTGAATTATTTGGCAGATATATTCACCAAATTAAACGAACTTAATCTTCAACTTCAGGGGTATGACAGAAATATATTGCAGGCACAAGAAAAAGTCAAGGGATTTTTTTGGGAAAGTTTTATACTGGATAAAGTGCATAGAAGACAATAATACAACACCTTTCCAAATATTCAGCGAATTTTGTCACGAAAACGAGCTTCTTGTCAGTGACTCAGTTATGAATATTATAAAGCAGCATTTAGTGAGCCTTCGTGAATCATTTTTGCATTACTTTCCATGTATTAATAGAGATTCCCCACAAAGTGAATGGATAAGGAATCCGTTTTCGAACCTTGCTGTGTCTAATGCGGAGCTTCCCGCTCGTTTAAAAGAACAATTGATTGAATTGGCAGCTGACAGCTCACTTAAACATAAATTCAATGACTTTTCTGTCTCCGAGTTTTGGAAATTAGCCCATATTGAATACAAAGAATTAAGTGAATTTGCTATCAACAAACTACTTCCATTCCCGTCCACCTATTTATGTGAAAAGGGATTTTCGGCACTGACAGCTATCAAGTCGAAAGAAAGAAACCGCCTACATCCAGAAGCTTGCCTCATAATGGCACTCACAAATGCTCGTCCGCGAATAGAACAACTTGCTAGTGACAAACAGTCCAACCCATCGCATTAATTACTTGTAAGTATTTAAAATATATATTTTAAAAGCTCAGACGATTTCTAATTACCTGTATTAGATTCTAATATTTGCCTGAGTTAAAATTTGTGTAAATTGCTTGAGTTTTGTAAAATGTATATATATATATATATATATATATATCATCTAATAATTAGGTGGTCGTAAATAAAGATCGTTTGACAGCTTCATATTCTGTGTAAATTGTATAATAACATTTTTATTTTGGAAACTGAGCGGGGAGGAGGTACGTCATAATAAAAAAACAAACTAAAGGGGTACGCCAAGGAAAAAGTTTGAATACCACTGGTTGGACGTACGTGTATGCAAGTGTAATGTGTATATAGGTCGATATACTGTATATGCGGCGAAATTCATGGTTTTGGTTTCGTGTTGAGATATTTCACCAGTCCTTTCTTCTGTTGGGGCGTGTTATGTACCGTTTTTTTTTTTTTATGGTGAAGTTGGTGCTGAAAACTGCGGTGAGTTGTTTGCTACGACTGTGAAAACTGCTACATCGGAGAAACTGGAAACACGCTAAACAAGAGGATAACAGACCACAAACAAGCGATCTGCACCGGCAATACTTCAAACGCCACTTTTTATTCCTTTTAAGGGTATATAAAAGATTGTCTCTATTTTTCGGTTAATAAAGCTTGAGAATGCTCCAGTAATTGGAGCGAAACATCGCTACTCCTGCTTTCATTTTCCTGCGTGGATATATATATATATATATATAAGTTATATGTGTGTATAGAAACGACGTAAGTATAGAGGAGTGTTCTGCACACGTGGAAGAGAAATAACGAACAAATGAAAAATAAGGCACCCGCCCGGGAAACGAACCCAGGATCTTCCAATTGCCGGTCAGACGTGCTAACCACTACACCACGGAGCCACGATAGTCAGAAGTCGCAATTCTCCTACATAGGGCAGAAACCAATGCCTTGAGAGGGCACCCTCGCAAATCGTGAATATGTACATTTAACTGCAATGACCACGCAGTATATTAATGTATAGAAACGACGTAAGTATAGAGGAGTGTTCTGCACACGTGGAAGAGAAATAACGAACAAATGTGTGTGTGTGTACAGAGAGAGTATATGGAAAGATGTATGCAAAATGAATATGGGAACCATATAGGAGTGTAAACATAAATACAAATAAACTGATTTTTTACGACAATAAAAGCGCTTTGGATATACTGTAGAAGTCGTTAGTCGGTATACTACAAAAGAAAATAATTTCAGACATTAAACATAATTAAGGAGTACGAGATCAGGGGACAATTAATAACAGATAGGCAAACAAGGGTTTAAAACTACATATATAAAAATACTGTTTCGACCACATCAAACAGTTATATAAAGAGGTGCGGAAATGCGAGCCGGAAGGAAAATGTGAGCAGGTGTGTGTATGCAGAGATAGTATAGAGAGAGATGTATGAAAAATAAATATGGGAACCATATAGGAATGTAAATATAATAAAAATAGGCTAATTTTTTACGACAATACAAACGTTTAGAAATCCTTAGTCGGTCTACTACAAAAGAAAATAATTTCAGACAAAAATAATTAAAGAATATGAAATCTGGGGACAATTAAAAATAGATAGGCGAGCAAGGGTATAAGACTACATATATAAAATACAGTTTCGGGGACACAGCATACAGTTACATAGTGGGATACGGAATTGCGAGCGTGGGGAAGGTGGATGGCGAAACAGTGGAATGATGAAATTTCGAAAGTAGACGGTGAGCGGGGTTGAAACAGTCGAGGGAGGGTGAAAATTGAGCAGTTTGAAGGCTAAATTGAGTGGGAGCAACGGAGGTGTTTTGTCTAGAATTAATAATAAAAAGAATAATAACTGTATTAATATTAATAATAACAATAATAATATTAATGGTGGTGATAAAGGAGGAAATATGGGTGAAAAAACTCAGTAATATTTACAGAAATGAGGACAAACGGACTAAACTGGATTATCAAGATGTATATTTAAATCGCAACTTTAAAACAAAGAAAAGTTAAGGTATTAAAAGTTTGTCAGAATTAGACACTTAGGTTGGTTTTTGGAGCTTATTAAATCATAAAACATAAAATGTAGTCTTCTTTAAATTCTATTTAGTTTGAATTTACGAGGCAATTTTTACGTGTTGAGTCTACAGATATATATAAGAAACTATTCTAAACGAAATACAGGCCTGTATACGGAGGGTTTGCGATTGCGGATGCTTGTGGTTTTTGGTCCAGTTTGTGTAGAGCAAGCCTAAAGTAGTACGAGTGTGACTGTGATTGATGCACGTAAATTTGTGTTGCCGTGGGGAGGAAACAAACTTGTGGTGCATCTTGTTCCTGGAGAATCATGCACCAAGACTGATAATAAATGGGTGTGTCTGCAATACAAACTAACGAAAATTGCGATCAATTTAATATGATTACGGATATTGTTGGGACTCAGAGCACCATTCCGCCCATATGCCTATTTCAGGGTACTGTACTAGCAGCTCGCAGCAGCATTACAAAGCAAATAGGGGGTCATATTACTGACGAAGCTTTCGTATGTGGTTCGTGCTTCGTCAGTAATATGACCCCCTATTTGCTTGGCAATGCTGCTGCGAGCTGCTAGTACCCTGAAATAGGCATATGGGCGGAATGGTGCTCTGAGTAAAAAGATGTTTACTCTTCATACTTCCAATTAAACTATGAATGCATCGATGTGTGTGTATATATATGTACTGGCGGATCCAGGTGGGGAGAGCTGAAGGGGCTCGATTTCAAAGCCTTTCGTGTATTTAGCAGTACAAATCCCTAACGAAAGACCATGGAAGCGCTTTTCATTTTTCCCTGTGGCTTTACTTCATTTATTATTTCCAAACATTTAATGTTGATGTCCATCCCATATATATATATATATGATGAATTTTACAATTAAACAAGTGAAATGAATGAATGATTCACACCCACAAGGAAAAAGAAAAATGATTCCAAGGCCTTTCGTGTATTCAGAAGTACACCTCGTCAGGGAATGAAGGGTGGAGGCAAGATAACCAAAAATATATACAACGGGACAGAAAAACAAAAAGATTAACACAAGATTAGAGGCAAAAGGTATTTTAACAGGATATTGTCAATTTTATACATTCCCGCACCGTTATTGAAGTTATTTTTAAAATGGATAAATGCACATTCTAGAATATTCCTTTCAATTATATCTGTTTTTAACGAGCGCTTTAGAACTATCCCACTTGATACTATGATTACATCTATACATATGGTTAAACAATGTATTATAATTATTTGCTGTTCTACACGCATATTTATGCTGTTTTACCCTAATATCTAACGTTTTACCCATTTGGCCTATATATACTGAGTCACATTGTGTACATCCAATCGAATAAGAGAAGGTGGAACTGGTACTGCTGCATGTTTCCGGAAAAAGTCAGAGGAAGGCATGTTCGTGAAATAACTGACATGCTTCCCTTTGGCTTTTTCTGGAAACATGTAGCAATACCAGTTCCACCTTCTCTTGATTGATATACTGAGCCATCAGGGTATTTTCTTTCCTGAAATATTTAAAACTGACATTAGAAATGTTTGGTTCATTTTAAACATATAATGTCTATTTTCTCTATGAGTCCATAGTTCTGGGATACCTTGTATATCACTCGCAAGCGGTTTGGATATGGGGCTACTGTAACTCTCAGGATATAAATACACTTCATATGGGTGATGAACAACCTATAAAAAGTTTGTTTTGAAGATATTTTTTTAAGTAAAAAAAAAAGTAGTGATTTGAACATTAAAGTGATTTTCTTTAAAGGTTTTCAGGAGAAATGAATATGGAGAGAAAGGTGAAGAACGGAGAAAATATTTATTTTTTGTTTTTATATACAAAAAAACTTTGCTCACTTTTAAATGAGAGAAATATCTTTGATATTTCAAGCGTAAACTTTGTTGTTTTTTAAAATTAGTTATCATGTCTCTAATTAGATTCACTTTTATTTGGTTGTGTTTTATGATTCGCATAATTAATACAGAAGCTTCTTTATGAAACAGTCGATGTGAATGGGTGACCAAACGGATAGAATATGTTATTCAATATATTTACTGGATAGATTATATGTATTATTGTCTTATATTTCTTCAAATTTCAATGGTATTTAGGATGTAAATGTACGCACAGATCAAGCAGTATACTGTATATATATATTTTGGAATGTGATATTTTAATTTATGCCATATACGAATAAATTGAGAAAGTTTATTGAGCGTCTGTTCGATTTACTTTCTTAAAATTAGTTTAATAGTTTAATTTTTTATACTCTAGTGACGTCAGTACTTATAAGTAAATATAACTTTATACTTATTTGCCGTAATCATATATGAGGTCTTTTATAGATTTAAGGATAATTTATTTGTATTCAGTTATATGACGAAGTGTTGCGTCATCTGTATACTGAATACAGTAGCTATGTAACAGTTATCCAAATCACTGACATAACAGGAATAACAGTGTCCCAGTATCAAAAAGTGTTGTACTCCTTGTGAGATTGATTGGAGGTCTAAGTCATGTTCGTTTAGGCTTACGTATTGTTTCCTATTATTTAAATAGGACTTCAACCGCTCTATAAATGACTCGACTCTTATTCCATAATTAGCCCGATTTGGCTTCCAATCGAGTGCTTTATTGAGTCAAAAGCTTTAAATAAGTAAAGGAAAATTGGAATTGAGGTTTTTTTATTAAAAACTTTCCACAGTTAACGCAAAAATAGCATCTTCCTCAGAGTTTTTCGCTTTAAAGCCGACCTGATAAGGTGACAGTATATTTTCCTTTGTGAGAACCGTTGTTAGTTGTTTATATGCAGTGTTGTGCGCGCTACCTCCTGAAAATAGCGGCGCTACAGCTACCACTACTTGAGTCAAAATATAGTGGTGCTACGGCTACAGCTACTCATTCAGAAAAGTAGCGCGCTACCGCTACTTTTGAAAAGCATTCAAAATTGAAATAATAATTCCCCAATACGTATGTGTAATTTGTGCGTGTATTAGAAAATAGCATCAATGTACAGTACATATCTGTAAACCATAAATTCAGTAGCCAAGTTGTTGCTTTCAGTTACTGAGCAGCTGTGCGAGGAAAAGAGGTGTATACTATATAGAACAATAAGACATGAATAGAGCAGGCAGAAGGAAGAAACTAATATCTCGTTACATCGTCTATAAAGGTGGGATAGTAAAAATTGCGTTGATTCAATTCACAATTCTCTTATTTGATTGCTAATAAAATAGGAATAAGTGCTACTAGTAGAACTGGACTATTTCATGTTACTTTCTGACCACACCCTAGTGAAAATAATAAAAACAGTCGAATACGCATTACTTATTGATAATAAAATAAGTGTGACTACATGTATGCGACAGCATCAGGAACTCGATGCTGTCCAAGCTAAATATAGCCCATTCCAGCTGATAACGTAGGCGGACTTCCAACTTCCAAGCACCACCCACGTCGTTGTTTATTGGTCCAAATTTAATTTTTAATTCCTTTTATTTATTGTAATATTATTACCTTGTAAATTATAAGAACAAAAATGGTTTTTATTCACTTTAAAAGTAGCGAGTAGAGGTTGGAATTCCTTTAAAATGTAGCGCCCCTATTGCTTTCGCTACTTTTCTTCAAAAGCAGCGGCGCTACCGCTATTGTTACTAAAAAAGTAGCACCGCTACTCCCCTCACTGTTTTTGTGATTTTTTCTAAAAAATTTTACCATGGTCTGCAAGGTAAATATCGAGCGATAGTTCGTAAAACTTCCAGATTATCACTTTCAGATGTTGGGCATATCCGAGCTACTTTTAGAAGATCGGAACAATCTCCCGGCTAAATATAACAATTATTTAGGGTGGGAAGCGGTTAAGAGATAACGTTGCGACATATTTGCGAGATTTGTATATTTTGTTTGGTATGGAATGTCTGGTATAATTTTTATTTTTAAGACTGTTTGTCGCTGTCTTTATGTCAATAGAAGAGGTTATTGAGAGAAAGAAGTTTGAAGGTTTTCTCCCCTCATGGAATCTCCGAAGGAATTAGGGGATGGGAAGACATTTTCTGAGAGAATATACTTCTGAGAAGTATTTAAGTTCGTTTGATGTTGTTTTTGTATCAGTAATATAATCTTCTGTGGAAAAGCGTTCTCTTTTCGTATTTGATTTAATGTTTTGTTAATTTCTATGTCAGTTTCCGGTCGCCATTTAACTTACAAAATTTACCTGAGTGATACTGTTGTTTAGCTTCTTAGTCAGTTTTCAAGTTTGTTTTTATACCATAAAGTAATTGAGAAATGATACCCTATTTTCACTTTTATACTATATGTGCTTTTGGTCAATTGACATTAATAAGCCGCTTGCGAGCCATGGATTTCGCAGTCTTGTTTGATATACGCTTCGTTTTTATTGGGTGCATTTCGTTATAGGCATTTCATTTGTTAGTATAATGTCAGATTGCTTTTAAACTGTGTATTTAAATCTAGATTTTCATCTATGAAGTTGAAATTTTGTCTCCTTTAATTACCTAAAAATGTTTCAATACGCGTATCTGAGTTAACCTATTTCATCTATGTATATTCAGTAAATTGTTTGAATGAAGAAAAATGCAAAATAAGTGAAATGGTCAGAGATATCGGCAATGATTACACCCAAGTTAACATTCCGGTTTAAATTTCTGTCAAAATTTCGGTTCAAGTTACTCCATATGTGATCATTAAAAGATTGAATTTGCTAAAACGGTGTTAATTTTGGTGTCTTTCTTTATAGAAGGGTAAAAACTCGTTTGTTAACATTGCGTTAATTAAAATTTTTGGTTATACTATCATTAATTCTCAAGAGGTCTTTATTCATATTTTCTGCAATAACTGTTTATGCATCTTTTAAGTTATTATTGTACATTGATTGGAGGTAGTCAATAAATTGCAAACGTCTCCCGTTAGGAGAGTGATATAAAACTATAGTGGCCTGGTTTCTAGGCACCACTTTTGTAGGCTCCCAATTTGGCGCCAGGCTTTGATCTAACTAGTAATTTAAGTAATTAAGTTGACGAAGAATGTAAGAGTATTTTGGTTCACCATTTGACCTTTCGATCAAAACAAGGAAAAATGGTAAAGTGAACGGCCTTTTCTTTTAATTAAACAAAACAAATAAATGTCACAGTGAATAACGTTATAATTGCTCGAATTGAAGGTGTAATAATAATGTAATTGAATTGTTGTTGGTATTAAATATTAATTACAACGAAGGACAAATGCACAGTAACTGAGAGTTATATTAGACTACTGATTGAATTATAAGAGTGCGCACAAATGAACTGGAGCCTTTTATGGTTGAAAAAGGGAATGACAAATAGGCCTAGGCGAGGGCTTATTGAGATAGTGCTACATCTTCGAATGGCACTCATCGACTAAAGAAGTTTGAGTGGTAAATCTTGAGGAGGTAAGAGTTGGTTGGCACGGAACGTTCTCGAGACAGACACCTTCTGTCGAGGGTCTGGTCCCGACGAATAAAAGGTTTCTCGTGAAGGCGGCAGAGAACCTTCGCACAAACGGTTCTTTCCACTGTCGTCCGATACGCACATGAGAAAAACTGTATGCCCAATAAGGAATGCATGAAGAGTACCGCTACAAACCTGTTATGGGTCTCTCCAGTTTTATGAACTACAAAAATTTTAAATAAAAATACATTTTTCTGGTGTAGTTTTATTCGCTACTTTTAAAAATAACATTATTATTTTTTTTGCAGAAAAGAAAAGAAATTATACAAATTTGCCTTTAAAGTACTATTCTTTTTTTTTAAGAAAAAGCTTCCAAACTGTTTTAAACGACGAACAAGGTTACTACAAGATTCTTCATATGTTTTTAACGAAATGTTATTAAATACAATATGAGCGCAAATGACAAACAAGATCCGTAAATATGAATCAAAGTTTGTGATATTTTCCGAAATTATTTTGTGGCGCCATTATAATGACGTCAGAAGAAGAAACAAAGAAAAAATTTTCGTCAAGTACTTTGAAAGCAAATTGTTATAGTGTTTTTCGTTTCTCCAAAAAAATAATGTTATTTTTCAAATTAGCAGATAAAACTACACTAGAAAAATGTATTTTTATTTAAACTTTTATTATTTTAGTTGCGACGACGCTTACTATTTCTCTTAAATGTATGAAGTTTTGTATCCATTTATTGAGTAAAAGGTCTTTGTGTCGTTTAGCCAAGTTTCACTTATAATTTACCTGGTAACCTGGTAGTAGTTCCTCGCATCGGTCTCTCTTTACACGAGGGTCACGCTAGTGGCTCCACCTTTTAGGCCTGGCCTGGTGGAGGAACGAGTTGCTCTCTTGCGATCTCCATCGCGCATAACTAGGCATACCCGGCTCATCCGATACCGTCCTCATCCAGGCGTCTAGTCTTCTTCTGAAGACTTCAACTTTGACACCAGTGGTGTTTCTGATGTCCTTCAGAAACTGGTTAAAAAGTCTTGGCCCTCTAACGACCAAGCTATTTTCCTTCAGAGTTGAAGGTGTCCCTTGTTTGGATTTTAGTTTGAGAACACTACACATTTTACATTTCTTGTTTTCCACTGTTGTTTCGGTGGTTATTGGGTTCAGTTTGAGGTTCGGTAGCAGTTTTTCTGTTATTTTCCATGTGTAAATTAGGATGTAACTCTCTCTTCTAAGTCTAATTTTGAGGAAATTCAGAACATTTACCAGCGATTTACAATATCTCGACGAACTCCTGAAGTTAATATTTATGATTGTAAATGTATTTTCAAATGCATCTAAGTTAGTTTATTTGAAATGGAGATAGACAAGGACTCTTTAAATTTAATTTCTCTACATTGCCATTTAAAGACCGTTCTCATCGGAAAGTGTGATTAACGCTCCCGCGCTAAGAGATGGAATGTCGTGGATGGAAGTCGACATTTGTGAATATATGGTTACAGGCAGAAGTAGGGAAAATTGTTTAATAGAAAGGGAAGAAGAAAAAAGAATATATATATATATATATATATATAATATATAT
>JAJOZX010003528.1:172500-242500 GCA_023014485.1 Bathynomus jamesi | reverse complement strand
TGATATTAATTATTATTAATTTTTTCAAAAAAATGAAAAAAAAATTTATTTTTAATTTGAAAATTTTTATTGACAAAAAAGATAAAACGTACATTCATTTTATTAAAATGCTAAAAAGAAAGGTTGTGGGCTATACCACGAACATAATCGATGATGTTCTCAGGATTAAAGTTTTCAACAATTCTTCTGATGCGTTGAGCAGCATCACGGTATCGCTTCTTTGGATTTTGTAGTTCTCTTCTAGCCACGTACTGCTCAATTTGAGCCTCGTTGAAACTCTGCTCTTTCTTCAGACAATCGATGAATTTCCAAATATTGGGGTGGTGAGATGCGACTTGAGATTGGAAAGCTCTGTGGAAATCGGGAAAATCGGGGAAAATTAGTTCACTGCGATTTGATGGTAGGGCTGGTGCAGCATTACTTTGTTGTCCGATACATCGTATTGTTCTTTTAATACTTTGCGTCATTGGAAGTTTAGGAGCAGCAGCCTGACTGCAATCTTCAAGGGCATTGGATATTATTGAATGAGGTGAATCATTGGTAGATTTAGCAAGCTGACGTATTTTTGCAACGGTTTTTGTAGCTTCAACTTCCGCGGCGTCTAATGTATGATTATGTTCACTGAAAGAGTTCACAATTTCGTCGTTAACGGTAGTTAGGCGAGCACGGCACTTTGTTTTGTGATATTTGTCGCACTTCCAATGGATTTTTTCACCATTTTATCTATTCTTATAAAACATATGACCATTGTCAACTAACTTTTTATGGCCTTTCTCTGAATCAATAAATTGAAGAGGCATTGTGGGTTACTGAACAGTGAACAATGTAAAAGTTCCAGGATGACTGCAATTTTAAGTGCGAAAACCTAAGACATAAGTTACTAAGATTTAAAAAAGGCAACAAACGAACAAACGTTTCAGAATAGCTTAAACTATAAAGGCACAAACGCAAGACTTAAATTATAAAAGTTAACAACTAATTTTTGTATTTAAATTATATATATATTTTTTTTAAATAATATTAGTAATAGTTTCTCTAGACAAATTGTATCTGTAGACAAATTATTGTAGATAAATTGTATCTGTAGACTAATTGTTGTAGATAAATTGTTGCAGACAAATTGTTGTAGATGAATTGTATCTTTAGACAAATTGTTGTAGACAAATTCGCCTAGAATCAAAAGAATTAGTTCAACTCCAATATACAGGGTGTACCAAAAGTCCCTATCTATTTAGCAAAAATAATGCTATTTTAAAAAGAATAAAAGAACAGCAGAACTAAATATTTGCATATATATATATATATATATCAAATTCAGGTATTAGCTTCGGCATGAGCACCATCAGTGTCTCTGCATGTCTCAAATCTGTCAGCTGCATAACGGAAGACATTCACCCCCATCTGTGGAGTTATTTTCCCCGCTGCGGCACTTTTTCGTTGCGGAGGCTACATTGACAGGACCAGTTTATTTTGACATGCTTCAGCAATTCTTAGAGCCCCAACTTTTTTGAACTGGCAGTCTCAACACGGTTGTATTTCAACAAGATCGGGCTCCTTGTCATTAAACAAACATCGTTCGAACTTAACTCATTGAACGTTTTCCAAGTCACTAGATTGGGCGTAGTGGAAACGGGCCGCGGGCGGCAAGATCTCCGAATTTGACGTCTCTAGATTTCTCTGCATGGGGTTTTATAAAGTCTGTGGTGTATAAAACAAGGGTGGCAGATCTGCGAGATTTGCAAAACCGCATTGCTGCCGCAGCAGGGAAAATAACTCCACAGATTCTGGTGAATGTCTTTCATAATGCAGCTGACAGATTTGAGACATGCAGAGACACTGATGGTGCTCACCGAAACTAATACCTGAATTTGATATGCATACACATATTTGGTTATACTGTTCTTTTATTGCTCTTAAGATATTATTATTTCTGCAGAATAGATAGGAACTTTTGGGACACCCTGTATAATTAAAACATCAAAGAATTTGAGGAAAATAAAAAAGTTAAAGTCCAAAAGTTTTTGTACATTTACTTACAGAATTATTTAAAATTTTGTGTGTTCACCTTTTGCTTGAATGACTTCAATAATTCGTTTTGGGTATTTTTTTACAAGGTTTTGACATCTCTCAGTAAAAATTTTAGCCCATTCTTCGGAAAAAAATTGTTGCATTTCATACAGATTCGGAGGGTTTCTCTTGTTGTCAGCTATTTTTCAAATCAAACCATAATTTCTCGATTAAATTGAGATCTGGGCTTTGACTGGGCCACTCGAGAAGTTTGAAATTCTTTTGTTGAAGCAATTTCATGATGCTCTTACTTTTATGTTTTGGATCATTATCTTGTTGCAGTACCCAATTGCGACCCATTCACAATTCCCGAACTGAAGACAATACATTTTCTTCTAAAATTTCCTGATATTTTTTCGATTTCAAGATTCCAGTGATGACAACAAGCTTTCCTGGACAAGAAATACTAAAGCATCCCCAAAGAAGCAAACTACTACCACCATGTTTAACCGTAGGAAGGATGTTTTTTTCCTCGAATGCAGTATTTGATTTTCGCCAATATACCGTTGCTCGTTGTTCCCGAATAATTCAATTTTGTTCTCGTCTGTCCAGAGAACTTTCTTCCAGAATGTAAATCCATCATTTTGATGACCCTTGGCGTACTTCAAACGAGCTTTTTTGTGCGCTTTTCATAGCGGAGGTTTTCTTTGTGCGACTTTTCCATGCAGACCATTCTTTCTCAATGTATAACGTACAGTAGAGGGATGGACATCGATCTTAGACAGTCTTAATGTTTGGCAAATATCACCAGCAGTTACTCGTGGATTTTAATCTTTTAATTCGTCTAGCTGTACGTTCTGAAATTTCGCAAGGTCGTCCACACCTTGGTAGAGTTTTATTGTTCTAAAGCCTTTCCATTTCTTTATAACTGCAGCAACAATCGTAAATGAAATTCGAAGTTCTTATTCTATCTTTCTATAATTCTTTCCAGACTCGTATGCAGCAATTACAGATCTCTTAAGATCTTTTTACCACAACTACCCATTGCTTAGATTTGTACAGTCATCCGTCTTCTATGAAAATTCACAGAGAAAATTCAAGAATTCAGAATTGCCAAGTCTGTAATCAGTAAACAGCCAACTACTGATAAAAATGTAAAATTCTTCAAGCCTAAGGTGGACACACAAAGTATTAAGTAATTTTATAATTAATTTTTTTTATGTAGCAAGGAGGGAGGCTAACGGCGAGCGCTCGCAAAAGTGATCCCTCCATAGAAGAAGAGAGCCGAAAACAGGGTCTCCAAGGCTCAACGATGCCACTTATTTTTTTTATACACTTTGAAAAGATTGTGTAGTATGTAAGATGCATGTATATGTAGTGAGGAATAGAGGGAGAAGTGTGTGTTTGAAAGCATGCTGGACTGCTCACAGGGTAGATGAGACACGGAAAAAGATCAGCTAAAGGGGACAGTGACAGGAGAAACGGGAGTTCCAGCACTCCCTATCTCCTGCCTAACATCCACCTCGGAGTACTTCCTTGGTCGATTGATGTCTACAATGTACAAAAATGTACAAAAACCTTTGCATTTTGACTTTTTTTACTTTTGTCAAATTCTTTGATGTTTTACATTATATGTTGGAGTTGAACTAATTTTTTTATTTGTTAAATTTTTCCAAACGAACGGTAAACTTTTCATGACTATCGTACTCATGGTACGAGTACAAAGGTAAGAACGAATATAACTTAAATATTTCTCTGTACAAATACTTATGAACGCTACTATATATTGTGTATATATAACCTTGGTTAAACTTCGTTCTGATTCAGCCCGATTTGTTCATTCTGACGAAGGTCAAGCTTGTCACTCCACCTTAGACCTACAGTTTAACATGAATCTGAACCACACCCCACCAGCAGCTCAGCGTCTTAACCACTAGGCTACACAGGGTACCCATTTACCTACCAACCAATTTTTTTTCTTTCATTGTGTGGAAGGATAAACAGCTGGATTTTGCTGTGCGCCGGCTGCCATCACCGGGTCTCAATCCCGGGCCGATGAATTCGTAGTTAGTGACGTTAACCACCACTACCGAGGCACACACAATACATACACACACACACACACACACACACACGCGTATATATATATATATTATATATATATATATATATATGTATATATATATATACAGCGTGTCCCAAAGAAATGTATACCCACTTTGTTCGATAATACCAGCTATGAGGATAATAAATATATTACTGTTTATATGTTTTTTAATAAAGAATTTTCTCCTGAATCTAAATATGTAATTATTTTTATTAAAATTTAAGAACAAAAAGTTACAGATGTTTAAATTAGAATTATTATTTTCGAGACTTCATGTGCGATATTTTCTAATATTTTTTTTTATGGCCTGGCCTGCCTTTTAACCGACTGTTTTGAGATACTTATGTTTAGTGCCTAGCTTAGCTAGCCATTTCGTTGAGTTCTAATTAGGCAAGACTACAGTTTTGCTCTAACCTTATCTAACATCTTATAACTCTGCGACGTTTGTTCTTTCTAACGACAATTTGAACATCTTAGATAAAGTGTCATTTAACCATGGAATTTGTAAATTTTTTGAATTAACTAATAATTACAACATTTATGCTTCAATATCAACACTAAACATAAGTATCTCAAAACAGTCGGTTAAAATATTAGAAAATATCGCACATGAAGTCTCGAAAATAATAATTATAATTTAAACATCTGTAACTTTTTTGTTTTTCAATTTTTAATAAAAATAATTACATATTTAGATTCAGGAGAAAATTCTTTATTAAACATCATATAAAAAGTAATATATTTATTATCCTCATAGCTGGTATTATCGAACAAAGTGGGTATGCATTTCTTTGGGACACGCTCTATATATGTGATGAATTTCACAATTAAACAGGTGAAATGAATGATTGATGCAATCTCACAAGGAAAAAGAAAGATGATTCCAAGGCTTTTCGTGTATTATATATATATATAAAATTTTAATCACGTTTTCTTGTCCAATTAGTTTTCTTTTTATCAATTTATTTACTGGACTTTATTCACAATTTAAATTTGAATTTCTTAAGAATTGAATCTTAAAGAAAGGTTCCTCTTTGCGTTTTCCTCGTGTCATAGTTGGATCCCACGAAAAATGTAGCTTCCCTCCTTCACATAACGTCCTCTGTTACAAAGAAAGTTAAACAACTCTAAAGAGTATATTATAATTAATAACAACAAATTAAACTAAAAAATTGTTTCGATGGTAAACAAAATATATATCGCGAATGAACAAAAAATCGTGCATCTTTTCAGGAAGATTGGTTCATTTTCGGCGTCATTCAGAAGAGTGACATTCCTTTGAGGCAAATTGATTAATTCGTATTGAGTAATTAACGTTTTAGGATTGAATTAATAATGATTATGTCGAACTGTAATCGGTTTGCATATAAGTGGGGCTCGTCAAACGAGTTGTTCATTGAGAGAGTTGCTGAGTTCAGAGCTTCTTTTTAATAGCATTATTTTGCACTAATGAATCTTATTGGGGATTTAAGTCCGTTTAAAAATGTCTTACGATCCGAATGCACGTCGATGGCGAAGGTTTTGCAAGGAGAACTATATGGATAATTTAATTTATTCTTATAGGAGGACAATATTTTACTGACAAATGACAATCTAAACCTGTAAAATTAGTTGTACGGAAGTTTCGAAAACTAATTTTGCATCAGTAAGTGATAAAGGATGATAAAAAAATGTTTAAAAAATATTTATGTAATAAGTTATTTCTGAGAACATCTTTTTGGATCACCCTTTATTTTTCTTTTTACAATAAATCAAATTCTATACCTTTTATATTTACAATCTAATTAACTGCGAATGAACTTCAATTTAAAGACACTATAATGTTTTATAGAAGATATTATATGAGTATTAACCATAGGCAGTTCATGTAATGTGAAGGAATGGGGCGTTTAGTGATAAAGGGACAAAGGACCAGATCTTAAAGGTGAGGTTATGTTGTTCAGGGTGACCTTTTTCCACTCGGTATCATTATCATTTCATTCTTCGCCCAAAAAGTGAGAAGCTCAAAGGAGGCAATTATCAAATCGATCCATTCGCATTTTCACTGTACGATTTCAGACTTAGACTCGAGCCCACATTTGCGTCAAGGTCTTTTTTAACCCATTCCAAATTAATAAACTCTTCCGAAGGAGCAAGTGTAGTTTACGTCCCCCTATGGTGCCTAGTGTAGTTTACGTTCCCCTACATTATCCTAGTGTAGTTTGCGTTCCCCAACTTTGTCCGCGTATACCTAATCAAATAAAACGTTAAAACTAACGAAAATATTACGACTTAACCTAACTAATCGTCAATTTATGTATATGTGTGCATATATATATATATATATATAATATATTATATATATATATATATGCACACATATACATAAATTGACGATTAGTTAGGTTAAGTCGTAAATTTTCGTTAGTTTTAAACCCATCTTGGGTGGGCTATGTCTTATGGGTTATATGTAAAATTCCGTAGTATATTGCACACAGTATATAGTATTAATACTAATATTGCATTAGTATTAATGTATTATTAGTTAGGTTTACCTAACCTAACCTATAGCAACTTTACCATGTGGCATGTTCAACCTGCGGTATTATTTATTACCTCTGGCATTTTTACTGCACACCTCTGGCATTTTTACTCATCCAATTGCCTTATTCGAGAATAAGAGTTCATATAGTTTATCAATTCTAGTTTAGCGAAATACAATTAACTCAATATTGGTTTTAAATTAATGAAAATGAAAATGTTTATTGGCAGACTATAGTCCATATGACAAATATTATTAATACAATGACAGTTCACATACTAAGGATAGAAATATATACAATTGATTAGAAATAATACTGTAATGTCGAAATTAAGTGGAGCTACAGACAGACGTTTTCGTACCAAGAATTCCATAGCTGAGAGGATAAACGGCAGGACTCATGGATAGCTTGGATAATCGGGTTGGTTGATTTTTTAATTCTTTGCATTAGACTGTATTGAGCACGTCTTGTTGCCTCCGGGAAGCCCGGGACATTGCGGGTAGCAAACATTTGCGAAGCTGAGCATCTCGGGGGTAATTTATGTAAGAGTCTAAAAGACTGCAATACAGTAAATAAAGATCATTGCAGTATACAAAATTAAACTGTTGGTGATTTATGTAAAAATTTAATAAAAAAAAAAGTCGCTTAATTACGATTATGTATAAAGGAGGTGTAATTTTTTAAAAATTAGTCTTAAAAATAAGTTTTTTGAGGACCGACTCTCATTGAAATTAACGAAAATTATCGTTAAAAAATTACTTTTATTTCAATAATGTTAGTAATTAATTTAATTACTCATTTGTGCTTTATTTTTAACTTGAGTATTCTACGATTAACGTGAATATAAATTTAATTTAATATATAAACAAAGAGTGAAGTTATTTGGCCAAACTCTACTTCATAATAATAATATGGTGCTACTGTAGTATGCGGTCTACCTACGATTGGTTAGGTTTAATCATGATATTTTCATTAAAACTAACGAAAATATCATGACTAAACCTAACCAATCGTCAAGGGCGATTGACAATGGGATGTAAGCAAACAATTAGTAAACAAGATAAGAAGCTATAATTAAAAGGTAGACCGCCGAATCGTAGGTAGACCGCATACTACAGTAGCACCAATAATATTTTGTGCTATTTAACCTCCCTCGTAACGACAAAAGTCACGTGACGGAGGGAACCTATATACAGCTTTACGCGGGATCCGAACGACCTTTCAACTTTTCAGGTGTTCCGTGAGATGATTCCTCATTTCAAGGAGGTCAGGCTCGTTGCCCCTCCTCTAAACTATCTACGGGTCGCTACATCATCTGAACGCGGAGGACGCTCACCCATCCAACTACTAACCAAACCCAACGTCGCTCAACCTCATCGAACTAACTGGAAGAGGTGTTGCGACGTGGTCACGACGTAACTCGACTATATTCGAATAATTCGTGCGTGAATGACTTGGAGACAAGAACTTCTTTGAATATATGACAGACGACAAGCAACTTTTATAAGGATTATAGTAAATTTACAGGATGAAGGTCTAACTTTCGACACATACCAACGATGTCGTACAAATCTGACATTAAAACATGTAACTGTATGAAATAGTAAAGTTTTATCCCAACTTTGGCGAATTTCAAGACAAAAAAATGTACTGAGAAAATATTTGGCATAAAAGCGAGAAAAATGAATAGATTGTATATTAATAATGATATTAATTATGATAATAATAATAATTTTTGGGGTTGTTTAACTTTCGTAGCATCTAAGGTCATATGACGAAGGGGGCCTACAGCTTTACGTGGAATCCGAACCAGTTCCCCTATCGAGGAAGACGGAGAGAATCACCTTAGTCGCTTAAATCTGAAGCCACATCCAAGATTCGAACCGAGGACCTTCAGATTAACAGCCTGGCGCTTTACCACTAAGCTATCCTGACGGGTTATATAGAGGGTGCCACCTTTTGCTAAAGCCATTACTGCATAGACACCCAGCACCAAAATGGCACTGTATTTCTATATATACTCGACTAGTAAAAATTTATTTGAATTAAACTATTTATATTTCAAAAGACAAAAACTAACATAAAAATCATAAAAATCATGGAGCACACCTTTTTGGCCCGGCCTGACCCAAACAAAAAATAAATAAATAAATAAAAAAGGGGAATCCGAACCCGGCCTGACCTGCGCCGATCGTAATTTTTTTTATAAATCCTGAGCCCGGCCCGTGCAATGCTCTAATTCCTAAATAACCAACCAACCTGTGGCTAAATATTTGCTGGTTTCATAAGGTGACCGTGTCAGGGGTCTAACCGGACTCTGGACGGTTGACAACCCGAGTGAGTAATAGTGATTAATGTTCATTTAATTTGTAAGGCCCAAATACCAAATTGAAATGCCAAGGAAATGGTGGGTCTGTTGTTAATATATATATATATATTATATATATATAATACACACAGACAGGGTGTATATATGTAAACTCGTTAACCTCGTTCAGGTTCCATGTGTTGGTCTCTCTTCACACGAAGGTCAAGCTGGTGACCCCGCCTCTAGGCCTGGCTTGGTGGTACCGTCCTGAGCCAGGCATCTAGTCTTCTCTTGAAGATTTCAACTTTGACCCCTGTAACATTTCTGAGGTCCTTTGGAAGATGATTAAAATGTCTTGGCCCCATGACAACCAAGTTATTTTCCTTCAGTGTTGAGGAGGTCCCTTGTCGGGCCTTTAATTTGGGAACACTACACATTCTGCCTTTCCTATTTTCCAGCGTTGTTTGGGTGGTAATTGGGTTTAGTTTGAGGTTTGGTACCAGTTTTTCGATCATTTTCCATATGTAGATTATGGTGTACCTCTCTCTTCTTCTTTCCAGTGAGTACAGATTTAGTTTACGTAGTCTTTCCCAGTAGTTGAGTTCTTTGCAGCCATCAATCTTGGCTGTGAAATGTCTTTGCGTTTCTTCTATATATGTACATATACAGGGCTATTTAAATTGATTCACCTGATTTCAAATGAGAATATTTTTTAATGTTACAAATACAGAGTGATTTGTGATACATCAACCAAAAGAAAAACTGTCCAAATTTTGTCTCACCTCATAGATGTTCTATGTGACTTCCTCTAGTTACACGAGCAACGTCGACACGATAGTCGAATTCCTCCCATACTCGCTCCAGCATGTCCGTTGTCACTGACTCTACGGCAGTAACAATGCGAGTTCGGAGCTCATCCAAAGATGTGGGCAACGGTGGCACGTACACAGTATCCTTAACGTACCCCCAAAGGAAGAAGTCGCACGGTGTAAGAACCGGCGACCTATGGGGCCAGCTGTGGAGCACCAAAACTGCAACACACAAAACGCCTTCTGCTGTGCGGACGCCATTTTCACACTGACTGTTTGTTGCTAGGCTAGGCCACGGCGTGACTTTGGAGCCCTCTCGCGGTGATCTTGTAAAACGTGGAGATTTTCTCTTTCATGTGGTGTATGCCCAGTTGATGCACGGTTGATAGGTACGGAAGTATTCTCAGTTGAAATCGGATGAATCATTTTAAATAGCCCTGTATATATACTGTATATCCAAATCCGCATTCGCCTTCACGCAATTTTCGTTAGTTTGCATTGCAGACGCCTCGAATTATTATCACTCCTGGTGCATGATTCTTCTGGAGCAAGATGCACCGCAAGTTTGTGTTTCCTCCATAAAGCAGCACAAATTTACCTGTATCATTCGCAGTCACACTTGTATTACTTCAGGTTTGCCACACACACACACACACACACACACACACACACACACCACACAGAAATATATTTATGAAGAGGTGGAAAGAATTCCAATAAAAAATTAGTTCTTAAAATGAAGTATTTATTAAAATAATCTGATTTTTAATATAAAAACTCAGCAAGGTGGTGACGATGATAATATAACAGTAACAATAATAACGATAATAATAATAAAAATAATAATAATAATAATAATTTTATGTGTTTATATATTTATTGTTCTATTTATACGTATATAATACAATAATAATAATAATAATAACGATAATACTAATACTAATAATAATAATATATAAAATATAATATTATATATAATGTAATCTAATATAATAATATATAATAGGGTGTAAGAAAATTAGCGCACTATAATAAGGTAATTAATATTTCATTTTCAGATTTGGCAAATTAGCGAAAGCGCCATACGTTAAAGCATTACACTTTATTTAATTACCAAAATTTTTTCAACATGTCCGTCTTTCGTTAATTTCCAGCCATATCCCCTCCCCCCATCCCCCCGAAATTAATTATCTTATGGTGCGCGAATTCCGTAACACTACGACAACGAAAGGACGAAGAGGGAAGATACGTACATGTAAATATACACACATATAATTATAAACGTACAGAGAGGAATGTGATCTTATGTGCACATTCGGTAAATGAGGCAAATTCTTCAGGTTTTTCTTTTTCTTTTTTAATCCGTAAATTATACTCTTGAGAAATTCCAAGGAAGGAGAGGCGATAATGAAGGCAGAAGGCAAATTGTCAGAGAAAAACCATCCTTTTTGGGTGTTAACAGATTCTGAGATCTCAATCAAATGTTCCTCGTTAGAATTTTAAGTGTTGCATAAATTTACATACAGGGTGTTCACGAAAAAATCGTAAAAATTTAGCTAATTTTAAATGGAATTTGTACGATTCGTTTGTGGACACCCTGTACTGAATAGGGAAATTACAAATTAAAAAATATTAAAAATTAAAAAAAAGAATATCAAAAAATACAGGGTGTTCAAAAAGAAACTCAACCCATTGGAGAATCGATATATCATTGTAACCTAACCCTTTTCTTTTTTAGTTTGGGTTGTGTTTCTTTTTGAACACCCTGTACTTGGAATTCATTGAGGATCACAAAAAGTGACATTTATTGTATATGGATTACTATGACAACTGACGAGTAATTAACGCATTAAGTAAGGATAATTTTGATGAATTTGAACAAATTTAATAGAGGAGTGAAAACTTTAATGAGGTAAGGAAATCCTTCACACGATAGGCCGACGGGCTGCTTGCTGTTGGTCAGTATGCATATAGGTTCGCGTAACGGTAAATTTGCGTATAGTATGTCAGGGAAAGATTTAACAAGCGTAGAGCAGGAAAAAGATTTAGGAGTTATAGTCACTGGTGATTTAAAAGTAGCGAAACAAAGTACAGCAGCGGTCAATAAGGCGAACAAAGTGTTAGGTTTTATAGCTCGAAATTTTGAGTACAAATCGCGCGATATTATAGTTCCACTTTATAAATCATTAGTTAGACCCCATTTGGAGTACGCGGTCCAATTTTGGAATCCGTATATGCGCAAAGATATAGACAAAATCGAAAGAGTTCAAAGACGAGCAACTAAGATGATTCCGTCGCTTAGGTCAAAGTCGTACGAGGATAGGCTTAAGGAGTTAAAATTGACAACACTCGAGACCAGGAGGTTAAGGGGTGATCTAATCCAGGTTTTCAAAATTATGAATGGGTTCGATAACGTAGATAGAGATAGCTTTTTCGAAATATCTCAATATAATAGGACTAGAAATAACGGGTGTAAGTTGACAAGTAGAAGGTTCGAGACAGCAGTTGCGAAAAACTTTTTTACGCGTAGAATAGTAAATAGCTGGAATAGTTTGCCGGTAGAAGTAATTAGTAGCACGTCTATAAACATGTTTAAAAATCGATTAGACGCATATGTTGATAGAAAGGGTATAGTTTAAGGTAGTAAAATTAAGGCTTTCTGAGGATAGATCCCACAGCTCAACACAAGTGTTGTGGGATATAGGGAGGCAGCGTCTTGGGTTAGGGGATACTCTCTGTCCTTACACACCCCATTTAAAGAGATTCCTCTGCCGAGCGGTGCCCCCCATAGTACTGTGAGGTATTGAAAAACTCATGATCTTCACTTGCCCCACAAACACCTTTAAATGGGAGACCCAAAATGGGTGCACACACATTTCTACATTACTGTACAGTCTTTACAGCCACACCTACTCTTTTTCTCGTAAGTGTATATATTGTAATGTATATGATTGTAAATTTTGACTTGGTCCGCTATCGATATGGACCGTGACTTGATGGATACCGTAATGAAATTGACTGGATTCTTTGGATCCGATATATTTGCATGTCCTTTATAAATAGATATAGAGTGTAACATATTTGTGGATAGTAGTCTATTATGACTTGATCCTCTGGATCAGAGATTCTATCTTTAGTTTTAAATCGATAATTAATTAGTTTTAAATTGATAATTATTTAGTTTCGTAAAAATTGGTCGTTGCCAATTTACCGGCAGTTTTTACATAAATTTCTTATGTTCTTGTGGTTCGGAACCCACGTAAAATTGTAGGTCCCCTCCGCCACCACGGAGGACATACACAATACACGAACACAGTTAGGTAGACCAGCCATGAGTGGATCCTAGGGTCTTTGTTGGTCTGAAACATTATAACATTATAACATTATAACATCTCGCGGTTCTACTCAGTGAGTACCATGCATTTCATCAAAGCTCCTGTCACTTAACAATATTGTGTTCTCGTATGTCGTTTACGTATTACGTACTTTTTGTGTGGAAAATGTGTACAATAGTTTGAAATAGAGTACTGTTAAAACTGCATAACTTATGTAATGGAATAGACTATAAAATACTGATAACGTCGAGCTACTGGAATGCATTATAAAAGTGAAAAACAAATAGTTATTTTGGTAATTATTCGAATAGTAATTCAGAGAGGATTGTTTGACAGCAATGCCCAAAAGATATTAAATTTTAATAGTTATATTTTTAGACCGGACTCATAATATTCAGAGTTAAATCAAGAATAATACCATTTATCAAAATACCGATTATAATAATAATAATAATAATAATAATAATAATAATAATAATAATTTGCTGTACATGCTTATGGAAATGGCTATTTCAACGGTATGTTATTTAAGAATTGTTTCGTATTACGTATGAAGTGTTAAAATGTCTGTTAACTGATCTGAATATTAGCGCGTGGTGTCGAAACGTCAAGGTGATTGACATCGAACATTCGATATAACGAATTTGTAAAGTTAAGTAGCATAAGTAACATAAGACCAGGTGGAAATGCAAATGGATAATTTGAAATTTATTAGAACTAAAACAATGACTGAATGAAATGAAAATAGAATGAGCTGAAAAGAATTGCAAGATAAGAAGGAAGAGGCGATGGACAATGGGCACTATTTAATTCTGTCTGAACAACACAAGGGTGTCCTATAGACAAAGGTGGGCAGTTGCGCCGCAAAAAGTTGCGGCGCAACTTGCGGCGCAACATTTTTGGTTGCGCTTGCGCTTGCGGCGCAACTTTTTAAAAAGGGTTGCGCTTGCGCGTGCGGCACAACTATTTCAGCAGAGTTGCGGTTGCGGTTGCGGCGCTACAAAAATCGTTGCGCGTGCCCACCACTGCAGATATACATTAAATGCAAAGGTGGGCAGTTGCGCCGCAAAAAGTTGCGGCGCAACTTGCGGCGCAACATTTTTGGTTGCGCTTGCGCTTGCGGCGCAACTTTTTGAAAAGGGTTGCGCTTGCGCGTGCGGCGCAACTATTTCAGCAGAGTTGCGGTTGCGGCTGCGGCGCTACAAAAATCGTTGCGCTTGCCCACCACTGCCTATAGATGGAAATAATACGCGTGAGCACGCACTCTCTTTGCTAGAGGTTTTAGAATTATAAACCCCCATACGGTTCTTTTTTTCAAAATAAACATGAAGGGGATTTTTTGATGTTGACGAGACAGTGTTGTTATTGTTGGAGGTGTGAGAAAAAGGATGGGACCCGTAGGAGTCATAAAACTTGAGACATAAAAAAAAAGGATTAAAATAAAAAAAGACGAAAGACTTATAGGTTTAGCCTTGGCGCTCCTGAAATAGAACCGAGATGAAATTTTAGTAAGAAAACAAAAGAGTCTCTGTTCGTTCTACTTCTTCTTTTATTCACTGGTGACAGCCTGTGAGATGAATAAGATAAGGTACAGTGCCAGTTTCAATTTGATCTGAGACTTGATAAACTAAAAATTGCGTATGAAGATTCTTGTTTAGTGTATTCTTATTGGGATTTATATGTTGCCACTGTTCAAAAAATATATTTTTTTTTATTATGCTCCAAAGTTAACATAGTTTCAGGCTCGAGTCTACATTTGCATTAATTAGTTTTAGGCTATTCCAGTATTTACGTGACTGGAAGCACGTAATTCTAATTTTGTATTCGTGGCATATATATCCGTGGCTGTTGCTACTCCAAACTGTTATTTTAAGATTTAGCCACCAAGGGTAAATAAATTCTTTTCGACCCGAATTCAGTCACCGGAAAATTTGAGTATAGGGGTTTTATTAGGCAATTTCCAATTCCAGTCGAAGTGAGCGGGTTGGGAAAGCGTGGAATGGCTAGAAGTCGGTTTCACCATTTTCATTAAAATTTCTGTAGTTGACACTAGACATTTAGAAACTAGTTTAGAATATTAGAATTGTTTAAAGGTAAGTTAAAATGAATGATTGATGTAAATATATTTCAATTACTTTAGATACGCTGATCTCTTTCGTTCAGTAAAGAAACCATAAAAAAAAATTCACATTATCCGCAATTAAACTGAAATAAATTCACAAAGTATCAAATAAATAAATGTCGATGTTTTTGTCAGTTAGTTTACATACCTAAAAATCAGTGATGGAAATGGGGAGAACACGCGGGTACACGGCGTGTACCTACTTCTCAATTTGCAGTTGTAACTGATGGAGTATCAGTAATGGTAGGACGAAATTGAGGGGTTGCAAAACTATTTCTTGATGACTTATATATAAGTCATCATTTTATATATATATATATATATATATATATATATATATATATATATACTGTATATATATTATATATATATAATATATATATATATATAGATATATACACAGAGGAAGACGGTTATAGTGTCCCATCCGGTTCGAGGCCATAAAGACACTACAGTATATCCGTCGGGACACTATATCCGTAGGATGACTTTTGTCTCGGAGAAAGTTATGAAAAAGAAATTTTGAAACACTTTTAAATGTATTATAATCTTTATTAATTAATTCATATTTAAAACACATTTAAAAACAAATATTACATCAAAATAAATTCACACACAATATTTATTAATTAATCCATATTTAAAACACATTTTAAAACGAACATATGAAAATAAAGTCACGCATTAAACATCGCATCAAGTTTTGCCTGCACTCGCTTTGTTTCCCTGTCCTTCCTTAGCTGTTCCTCCACAGTTCTTAGATTAAGGCGACCTTCAGATATTTCAATTCCTTCCAAAGCTGAAAATCGTCGAAGGACTGTAAGTGCATCAACGACTTCCTTCGTTGAAGGTGGGTTCTCTCCTTTATCGTCCTCTTCTTCTAAGTCCATTTTTGGGATTTTTGCATCCTTTTCCATTCTTACTTCTTTTATCAACGCTTTGTCACTGAGTTCTCCGTGGGTCTGCACCTCTTTTTCCACGTCAAAAAGTTGTTTAAAAAGACTCCGTGTTTAAGTGCTCAGGAATTGTAACACCGTCTAACGGATCAACAGTAACATCAGTCGCATCATTCCGATAGTCATTTACAGCATGCAACTGAAAACCTCCTTTTCTGAAACAATTTGCGATGGTCTCTGTTCGCACCAGTTTCAACGTTTCAGCAATGACGATGAGTGCTGTCAGGAGATCAATTTTCTTTTTTAGTTCTTCAAATGAAACGTTTGGATCTGTGGCGATCTTATCTATAATGTGTTGAAGCAGTATGAAACGGTAGTGAGTCTTGAGGTTCCTGATGAGTCCCATGTTCATCGGCTGCATAACAGATGTTGTGTTTGGGGGAAGAAACTCAAGCTTTATGTTTTGCAGGGAAATATCTGCAGGGTGAGCTGCGCAATTGTCTATAAGCAAGCATATTTTTTCTTCTTTTTTGCGAGTTCCTTATCCCTTTGTGAAGCCATGGCTCGAATATGTTTCCCGTCATCCATGCATTTACGGAACTGTCGTAAGAGACAGGGAGCTTTGTCAAATCTTTAGGAAAGTAACGTGGACACTTAGCTTTTCCTATCGCAAACAAGGGCCTTTTCTCAGATCCTGTCATGCTTGCACAGACGAGGATTGTGATTTGATCCTTAGGCAGCTTTTCTCCTTCCACCTTTGAACTACGTTCAACGTAACCACGAGAGTTGAGAAGTTTGAAGAAAAGTGCTCTTTCATCAGCATTGTAAACGTCCTCTTACTTATAAGATTCAAGAATTGCTGGCAGTTTTTCACTAAGCCTGACGCCATAACATCTGTAGATTTTTTCTCTCCGTGTTCAACTTTGTAAACAATGTTGTGTCTTGCTTTCCATCGTGTGAACCACCCGTCGTTTGGCTGAAAACCTTCAATTTTCATAGTTTGGGCAAGATCCGCAGCCTTTCGACGAAGCAAAACCCCACTTGGAAGAACGCCTTGTGCCCACCTTTTCCTGAACCATAGAAAAAGATCTTCTTCAAGCGTTGAAAATTTGCCTGAACCATTTCGCTTCTCAATGGCGTTTCCTTGTCCACTCTGAAACCGAATCTAAAGATCACTTCTTTGCTTCCAAATTAAATTGACTATCTGCCTGTTCACTCCAAACTGCTCAGCAATCTGCTGCCTTGTATTTCCTGGCTGCTTGCACACAGCAATTACGTCCATCTTTTGTGACAGTGTTAAACACTTTCACTTTCTTTCCATGGTCACGGAGAAAATTTGTGCGTGTGGAGGGAGGTGTTTACAACACTGCACCAATCTGAAATGACAGCATATGGTTTATCACAGCCATGTGGCAAAGATCTCAAGCTCACAACTGCTTAGACATACATGTCTCAAGGTCACAGCTTTCCCAGTTGCCAAGTACTATAAATGAAGTATAAATTTACTGATACGGTAATTTTAATTTGCAGGTTGGACACTATAACCGTCAGTTGGGACACTATATCAATAGTAATTTTGTATGCATGAAAAAACGGTTCCCTGGGTTTGGGACACTATATCCGGTGAGACTATATCCAGGTGACACTATAACCGTCTTCCTCTGTGTATATATATATATATATGTGTGTGTATGCTCCTTTTCCCAAGTGTGTACCTAGTTCCTAAAACCCATTTCCATCACTGCTAAAAATACAGAAATTAAGATTAACTGCAAGCATGAAAATTAATCACTATATTCAACCTTCTTTATAACGAATTGTGGACAATTTTTTTCAAGTACAAAGAAGTTACTCAGCCTGAAGAAGCAAACAAAAAGTTTTTTCTTCAAATGAAACAAAGTTTGGTCAAACACCACTAATTTTTTAACGTCATGTAGTATTAATTATATAAACAATAGAATAATGCAAAGTACCTCTATTACAGTAGTAGAGAATGTAGCTTTTGTTAAGATCTTATATAGTCTTTGTTTATCTGTATACCCACTTTCCCCCTTGGAAAAAGAAAAACGAAAAGGACTAGGCCAAAGAGATAGGAAAATAGTAATATCCTCTCCCCTCTTCTTTTCCTCTCTCTCTCTCTCTCTCTCTCTCTCTCTCTCTCTCTCTGAACTCAAGTAGAGTCAATTAATTTTCAATTACATTCGTATGTTCTTGTAAATTTAAACTCAGCAAAGCGAAGCCTCAGCGGTGTATGACCATGCTCTCCTATTACTCCCGCGCTTTATATTATGCATACAAATTCTTTAATTAAGTACAATAACCATAACCACACTGCAGAAGATGAAAATAAAGTCTCACCGTCTCACCAAGCGTGAATAAATTTTTTGGAGTCATCCCGAATGACTCGTCAGTCTAAGGCTCGTGACTTTGATACCAGGTGACGCGAGTTCGAACCCCACTGGGTTCCAGTTTGTCATTTTATCACATTTTCTTTATCCTTACAGTGAGATTATTGCATTTAGATAATTTATAATTTGAATTAATGTTCCGTTAATGTTACGATCCTGTTTTTTTCTCAGGTCTCGAGCAGTCTTTGAGCAACGCCCGAGAAAAGGAGATTCTACTCCCGTGGGGCGTGGGAATAGTGGGACACGTTGCATCCACGAAGGAGGTGATCAACATCAAGGATGCTTATCAGGTGCACAAATGAAAACATTACAGTTAAAAGTCAGTACTTTAAATTGCACTTAAGTTAGCTCTGTTCCAATCGAAAAGAAAAGTAATCTCTGAGATTTACCTTTCCCGACTACGAAAGTGTATTGATCTGAGACGAGTACTCCATTGATTAACCATATCTTCATTACAACCAGTATATCGTGCAGTGTCTCTTTTGATCTGTTAGTTGATGGGAATTTACTGTATTATAGTTGGGACAAACGAAAGCGTTCTTTACTTTATATTGTTTTCGCTTCAATGAACTGACACGTGTAAATTCACACGATTAACGGTATACTATATATATATATATATATATATATATATAATTAATAAAACCACGAAGGAAAGGAAACACAAAATGGTGCTCAAGCGCTTTCGTCTAAAACATCCTCAGGAACACTGAAGTACATACAAGGGTTACAGCCTATATATAGGTTACAGAAAAAAAAAAAAAAAAAAAAAAAAATATATATATATATATATATACACACATATATACCCATATATATATATATATATATATATATATATATTATATATATATATATATATATATGCAATAAACGGAGAAGTAAAAATAAAAATTAAAAATTAAAGGATTATCAGAGAGGCATACAGATTTGTAAGGAAAAATATCGATTTTTAGCACAAGATCAATGAATTATAAAAATACAAATTTATACTGGAAATCTGCCCGGGTTTTAACACTCTGCCTTTTATGGTTAATTTCGATGTATATAAAATAAAATGAAAATTAAAAGTTAATAAAGTAGCATAATTTTCATATATATATATATATAATATATATATAATATATATATATATATATATATAAGCGTGTAACTAATTCACTCTTTAGACATACTTGATACGTCATAAACACCATTTTAAATATAGCACATATTTTGCGCGAAGAAGTGAAGTGGCTAAAATCCATCAGCAGTCCAGATATGGATCGCAGTTCGCGTATTAGTGACACCTTCCCTAGCGAGAGTCTAGTATTTTCAACTCTCTTCTATATTTTTAATAGTTAGAAGCAATCAGGGACAGGAAAGTATGTCAAATTTATAATCCCAACCATACCGTGATAGACTACATTAAAATAACTACTGATATGTAATTAATATTTTAAATTAAATTAATAATTTAGACTTAAACATCATCAACTCGAGGGAATATGATCGTAGGATATATTCAACAAAGGTTTCATACATTATTTGATCCCTTTGAGATTGGGTATTTTATTATGTACTTAATTAAATCACATTTTAATCTAATTTTAGATAACTTGATAATGTATATTAAAAACGAATCATCATAAATTTCTCTTAATTTTCAATTAATATTCAACGGTAAGCGTTAATATGAGATTTAGATACGACAAAAGTGTCTTTTTTTGGGTGGGGGATTATTTAATCACTTTGAAGTTATTTTAAATAAAATTATTTTTAAGCAACATTAAAAAACACCGGGTTTTTGAGGTGGGCGGTTAAAAAAAACAACAGCACCAATCCCCCTCTAAAACACATCTTATCAATACAGGGTGTGGCATAAGTCGGTTTACCGAAAATAACGGAATCACCTTGTGAAGAATAATATTTATCATTTATTACAGATGTAATGTGATTATTCAATGTCGGGTATAATCAAAGATAGAGTTTACGGCCAGAAACCTCGGGACTTCGATCACACGATGACTTTGCTACGCCAAGAGTTCGAGACGTTGAATAATAACAAAGAACTGTGCCGTGATATTTGTTGTTCAGTGGTTCAGAGCTGCAACGTATGTATTGAACATGATGGAGGACACTTTGAATAATTTCTGTAGTAAATGATGAATATTATTCTTCACAAGGTGATTCCATTATTCTCGGTAAACCGACTTATGCCGCACCCTGTATATACCCAGGTAGCATGGTTGATCGATCGACCGTTGATGTATGGTTGCTATCATTGAAATGTGGTTGACATTTGTGACAGTTCACAAATTAATATTGATGTACTGTTGATGCAAAAATATATTGATAAGATAAAATGCAATCAGTATTTCCAAAATATATTTTGCATGAAGGTGAAAATATACTGTTGTTTCTGTATTTACTGAATAATGACCCAGGACGACTCGGTTTCAACGCTGAAACGATATCGATATCGAAATTTCTGTCATTTACAGAAGGTTGACAAAAGAAAATAGACACCTTCGGATTTTCAATAGTTTTTGATTTGGTAATAAAAATCAATAAATTTAAACTTTATTCAGAAAAGAATAAAAGTGAGAGAGTTTTACAATTGTTAGATATTTGTTATGACATTAATATATTCACAATACTTTCATTTGAATATAAATTGAATATAAATATGAATTGGAAGCATGGAGGCTTTTTAGGCAAAATTAATGGCATTTAGCTTACTTATTATATAAAAATAGTGAAAGTGGCAAGTAAAAGTAATGGAGCCAACAAAAAGTAATAATAATATCAATAATAAGAATAAATACAATATAAAATTTACAAAATGTTACATGATTTTAAATTAAGTGATTTATTGTATATTTAGTAGAAAATATTACATAAAATAGTGAAAGTGGCAAGTAATAGTAAAAAAATAATAATAATTAATAATAGCAATAATAAAAGTAAATATTGACTAATAAATAACCTTTATTGATAAAATAAATACAGTATTTTTACAATTTAATTGTAAAAGTGGACTATTTTTTCAAAATAATTGTGAAAGTGGACTATTTATTTTATTTAAAGTTTACAAAATGTTACATAATTTTAAATTAAACAATTAATTATATTTAGTAGAAAATAAATGCTGCCTAATAAAAAAAAAAAAAAAATATATATATATATATATATATATATGAAAAGAATAGATTACGAAATTAAAAGTGCTTAATTAAATTAGCATATTTTAAATAGTTGAATACGAAATGGGAACTTCATTACTGTGGTAAAAATGACAGTAGTGAACTTATACACCAGTCGGAGATAATGAAGTGCTTTTTTAATGATTTGCGAAATACATTTAGTGCTGAAGCCTGCCTGATATGCGTGGGAATTGCATTCCATACATCTGCTCCTTTGAAAGAGAGAGCATTTCCCGCAGTTTCTATTGTATAGTTAGGTTTGTGTATAAAATCACTGGGCAGTTTGGTGTTATGACGATGGTGTATTTGATAGAGGGGGTGATTGCTCTTTGAATGGGTGATGTATGTTGATTTTTATTGATAACTTTGAACATATTAACAGCAACATTGAATTTGTATAAGTCATTTAGTTTTAAAATATTTATCTCTTTAAACATTGGGGAAGTGTGACTTTGTCTGTTGTCATTATTCGAGAGAGTTCGCAGACATTTTTTATGACTTCCAAAGGATGTTTTATATATTTCTTTGAGCTACCCTATGTTGTAATGAAATATAATCATTGCGGATGGATGAAAGAATAATATAGGATAAGGAGTGCGTTTTGAGGAAGGGTCTTTTTAAGTTTAAATAATATGAAGAGAAATCTCGATATTTTGGATTTGAAATGTTGTACATGATTTTTGAAATTTAGTATTTCGTCTAAATTAATGCCAAGTACTTTACAACCTCATTCACCTTTGCAAAAGTAGTATTCCCAATTTTTATTTAACAATTTGTATTAATATGTTTTGTGGTAATAATCATATAAGATGACTTTTGTCAGGTTCGATAAAAGTTTATTAGCACACATCCATTTATACATATTTTCTAATTGCCTGTTCGTTTCATTAATCAGAAAGTCTGAGTGATGATGGGAAGAAGTAAGTGTGGTATCATCTAAAACACAATGCAAAGTCTTCTTATCATTATAAGTTTTACCAGTTCATTCTTTTTTGTGATGCTCCTCGATTGCAAAAAACTTTTATCCGCCATGTTGAAGGCTTGATAGCCACGTCATTATGAAGTTTGTTTACATACACATAGCCTAGGCTAGGCCGAAGATAGTTATCCTCGACTTAGCTGCTTCTATTTGGTGAATTTGTGCGAATCCAGTCGTAAATATTCTTTGGAAAACATTCTTCATTTCTAATTCCTGTACATTTATTTCTAAACGACCCGATCGCGACTTTTGGTCATCCCTATATATATATATATAATAATATATATATATATATATATATAGAGAGAGAGAGAGAGAGAGAGAGAGAGAGAGAGAGAGAGAGAGAGAGACAGACCCAAAAAGGTATTCCAGAAATAACTTCTTTCATAAATATTTTTTTTATGTATAATAACGCAGACCTTGCACGTAGTAAAAACTAACAAATTTTTTCATTGTTCGTTTTATTATGGTTGGGTTCTGTATTTGAGAAGTTCCTAAGCAAACACCCATGAAAAGAGGGGATAGATATGAGAAATAAGCCAATATACTCTTACAAATACAATGCTGGTTTATATATCTTTTAAGTGTATTTAATTAACTCTGTATCATGTTAGTTATTTGATCTTGTTGTGATAAGCAGGTAATGGTAAAGGGTGTTCCAAAATTCTTTACCGGTTTTTTAGGGGGGGGGGGGGGGTAAGAAAAAATATTTGATAAGTTTTGAAAACCTGACAAACTTCATTAACGACCAATATTCTTTTCTTGTCTTTCCACCGCCAATTTAACACGATTTTCAAAGGAATGCACGAGTCGACCAAGCAATTCATTTTAATCCCGATGTTTTGCAAAGCTTTTTTGAACACTCAGACTATCATTTCTCTTGAATTTTGGTCTTGGGCTTCTTTGAATATTCCAGACCGCTACTTCAACTCGATTTTGAAAATTGCACGCAGATTTTCGCACGAATTTAAATCAAATGAGTTTCCAGGTCATCATCCGAATATAATTTTTCAAAAATTGCTACATTTAGGTTTAACCTTGATTTTTGCAGATAGAAAACTATTTCATAGTATCACAGTGGATAAAATGATTGGATGTTGGTGCAGACTACTCGAGTTTATCCCGAGCAAGAACAGAGTTTTCATAAAGTAAAATAAACTATACGATGTATTATATAATAAGTTATGTAATAAATGCAATGAAGTCTAATACAGCTCGTAATTTATTATAGTTTCCGTTTGAACAGTTCTATATGAAGAGAGAAGACGAAGAGAAATATTTTTGGGAAACTAATAATAATTTTTAAATATAAAATGTTGATGGGGAAATAAATAGCCTCATGTTTTCATAGCTATTACAAAAAATACATAAATGGAAATAATAAAAATAGGTTACCCTATCTCCAACGCATGCATAGTTAGCACTATAAATGACTCAGGTAGGAAGTCATATCATAAAAATATATGAGGGGCGACAAGCTTGACCTTCGTAAGTGAGAATCATCGCACGGAACATTTGAAAGGTTGAAAGGTATATATATATATATATATATATATAAGAATTTTAATTTTTCTACGCTTCACGATCCCCATCAAATAGGGTACATCCTCTTTCATCACTTCCACAGTTGAAAATTCTCGGAAGAAATCAGTTCATTTAATACAGGAGCTTTTTATGTGGAAAGTCCTAAAAATATTCTTTATTGTAGAAGACTGAATATGTATATAAGCATTAATATTTATCAGCATAAAAGATCAAATGTAACAATCTACAGCTTGGTTGAGCGTGGCATCAGTGCTTTGCAAACTATAATTTTTTTCGCTACCGCTGTTATAAAGATACAAAAACACAAAGTTTACTTGAAATATAAACTATAATGACAAAACGTATGACTGGAGAAGTGTAACTAATGGCGTGCTTCAGGGATCAGTTTCAGGACCAGTTCTTTTTATTTATATCAACGACATCGACATTGGAATTAGCAGTATAATTTCAAAATTTACAGATTGGACCAAATAAGAGCAGATTTATTGAATCAGAATATTTAGAATGATGTTGCCTGACCGGCAATCGGAAGGTCCTGGGTTCGATTCCCGGGCGGTCACCTCATTTTTTCTTTGTTCGTTATTTCTCTTTCCACGTGTGCAGAACACTCCCTATACTTACGTCGTTTCTATATATATATATATATATATATATATATATGTTATAATGTTATAATGTTTCAGACCAACAAAGACCCTAGGATCCCACTCATGGCTGGTCTACCTAACTGTGTTCGTAATTGTGTATTGTGCATGTCCTCCGTGGTGGCGGAGGGGACCTACAATTTACGTGGGTTCCGAACCACAAAGCCTTAATTTTACTACCTTAAACTATGCCCAATCTATCAACATATGCGTCTAATCGATTTTTAAACATGTTTATAGACGTGCTACTAATTACTTCTACCGGCAAACTATTCCAGCTATTTACTATTCTGTGTAAAAAAGTTTTTGGCAACTGCTGTCTCGAACCTTCTACTTGTCAACTTACACCCGTTATTTCTAGTCCTATTATATTGAGATATTTCGAAAAAGCTATCTCTCTCTACGTTATCGAACTCATTCATAATTTTGAAAACCTGGATTAGATCACCCTTAGCCTCCTAGTCTCGAGTGTAGTCAATTTTAACTCCTTAAGCCTATCGTCGTACGACTTTGACCTAAGCGATGGAATCATCTAAGTTGCTCGTCTTTGAACTCTTTCAATTCTGTCTATATCTTTTCGCATATGCGGGTTCCAAAATTGGATCGCGTACTCCAAATGGGGTCTAACTAATGATTTATAAAGAGGAACTAATATCGCGCGATTGTACTCAAAATTCCGAGCTATAAAACCTAACACTTTGTTCGCCTTATTGACCGCTGCTGTACTTTGTTTCGCCCACTTTTAAATCACCAGTGACTATAACTCCTAAATCTTTTCCCTGCTCAACGCTTGCTAACTCCTTCCCTGACATACTATACGCAAAATTACCGTTACGCGAAACCTATATGTAAAATTTTGCACTTATCGACGTTAAATCTCATTTGCCATGTGACTGACCAATCAACGATTTTATTCAGATCTTCCTGGATTTTATCTCTATCTTCGTCATTAATCGCCCTACCACCCAGCTTCGTCTCATCCGCAAACTTTGAAACTGTACTAACTAGGCCGACATCTAAATCGTTAATATATAAGAAAAAGCAAGGGGGCCCAATACAGAACCCTGAGGAACGCCACTCGCTACATTAGCCCAACACGACTCCGCTCCATCAACGACCACCCTCTGTTTCCTACCTCGCAACCACTCTTCTAGCCAATTTATTAGTACACCCCTGATTCCATGAGCAATGTTCCCTCTAAGGTGTGCGCGTGTGCGCGCGCACACGCGTTGTGGAACCCGCGCACACAGCAAAATAAAATGCGCAAAGGCTCAAGCGTATCATGAGTCACGACAGTAAATGAAGTAATTTCAAAAATATACCGTTACACAAGGTCTGACAATTTGCAGCAAATACTCTATAGTCGCTCTTTTAAGTATTAACCCCTTCCGCCCGACTTCGCCGACGTCCGCGCAATTACGCAATACGGATTTTTTTACTCTATGTTATTTGCATTTTTCTTTTATACATTAACGCATTGATATAAACCTTCTTTCTTATTTTTGCATAAAAACGAATAGTAATTATCTCATAATTCATAAAAAAAAATTATTTTTTATTTTATTCCTATTTTGCGAATGGATAAAACATATATTAATCTTGATAGTCTATTTTAAATTGCTAAATGCTAAAAATTGTTTTGAGAAATGATAACTAAAATAGTAATTTTCAATTAATGTTATTTTTATTTTATTTCTTTATTTTGTCGAATTTTATTTTACTATTTTTTATTTTAGTCATATTTTTAGAATGGATAAAATGTTTTTCTTTTTTAAGAATATATAATACTGTAAACAGTTTTTTAATATCCATTTAATAGTATCATAATGTTCAAGCTATCACCTTATGGAAATAATATTAAGTATTTAATATTTATATATATTTAATTTTGAAGATAATAGCGCTCAGAAAAGTTTGCACAATTTTTCACCATCTAAATACACTACATCAACCGCCCGATGACTATCGTAAACGTCAACCACGCTTTGAAAAAATTCTAAAAGATTAGTTAAGCAAGATTTGTTTCGTCTAAAACCGTGCTGCGTATTTCTAACTAAGTTATGCAATTCTAAGTGTTCGACTATACGATCCCTAATTATTGATTCCAGTAGCTTACCTACAACAGACGTTAAACTGATTAGCCTATAATTTCCCGCCGCACCTTTATCGCCTTTCTTAAAGATAGGTGTTACGTTTGCTAACTTGAAATTATCTGGTACGCACCCCTCGGAAATAGACGCTTTAAAAATCTTTGTTAGCGGCACAACAATCCTTTCTTTTAATTCTTTTAGTTGTATGGGATATATGGAATCCGGCCTCGGTGATTTATGGATTTTCATTTTATCAATGTAACACATTACCTCCCCTACACTAACCACAATATTATCCAAAATATTACCATTATCAAAAGGTATTATGTCTATGACCGTAGAGATATTCATTACATCTTCTATAGTAAAAACTGACGTAAAAAATTCGTTTAGCAAGGTAGCTATTTCCTTGTTTTCAGAAACTTGATTTCTGTTAACATTTTTCAACAGCCCCAAGACACTTTTTACTGGATTTCTATTGTTGGCGTATTGAAAGAATCGCTTGGGTTTTCTTTACCGTCACGAGCTATGGAGATTTCAAATTCGCGCTTGGATTTTTTTATTACTTTTCGCTTCTCGCCTTAAATATATGTAGTTGTTTCGTAACCACAAATTGTCTTTATCGCACTTATGTAGCCTATAAGCCCTATCTCTACTCTTTATAATGTCTCCTACTCTAAAAGTAAACCACAAGGGCTTGTTGTTTACTTTCGCACGCTTAATTTTGTACGATACACATTCCTCATTTATAGTCCTAAATACTGTTTCAAACGATTCCCACATTAGTTTTGCGTTGGAGATCCCCATTACGTTTTCAATTGACGTGTGACAATTTATTTCGAAATTTACAAAAGTCTGCGTGCTGGAAGTTAGGAATTTTAGTCGAGTTAGCTGGTTTCGAGTGACTTACTGAGAGGACAAACTCTACCATATTGTGATCGCTATTGCTTAACGGTTCTATTACTTGAAGATCCGTGATTAGCCTATCATCCGTAGTTACTACTAAATCTAAAATACTGTCCAACCTCGTAGGTTCCCTAACCTTTGAATAAGAAAGCTATCCTCGAGAAAATTAACTAAACGATTACCTTCCGCGTCTCCCTGCATTGTATCGTAATTCACTTTGGCACAATTAAAGTCACCCATAACTAAAGCCTGCTCACTAACTATTATCCTCTTTAGTTCACGATATAACGCTTCGTCCGTATCAGCTGTTTGATTTGTGGGCCTATATATAACCGCAACAACAAGTTTGAAATCGTTCAATTTAAGTTCTGCTGTAGTCGAATCTATCGGTTCTGGAATTGTGTGCTTTACTTCTATAACGTTCGCAATATTATCTTTGATATACAACATAACACCGCCTCCTCGCGGTTTTTAATAAAAAGTCTATAACCTCTAATTTCATACTCCCCTACAAAGTCACGTGTTTCATTGCTAAGCCACGATTCATTTATCGCAATTAAATCATAGTCTTTACAAGCAATTAAAGAAAAAAATTCGTTTATTTTATTTCGTAGGCTACGAGCATTTAAGGATAGAACCTTCAAATTGTTTATAATTGCGACCCCTTCGCGAGCGCAGGGGAAATTTATGGAAATTACGCTGGGACCGTTCGAGTTACGGCAGCCTGAAAAGAAGAGACAGTATTATGAAATAGTCTTCCTAAATGCGCAGCTCCACCGTCATTAAGATGAAGTCCATCTCCGAGGAACAAGTCCCTCCTGCCGTAGAAACTGTTCCAAAAATTTGCAAAATGCACTCCTTCCTGTTGGCAAAGAGACTTTAGGTTATTGTTGAGATAGGTCGCCTTGCTGTAGAAATCGCTACGTTGGATAATTCGAGGTAGTGTACCTGTTAAAACAATCTTATTAGTTTTTTCCTTTAGTCGCTCTAGTACAGTATGTCCCTGTACCTAGCCAGCAGTTCTTCCGATCTAGAATTTAAAACGGTATTAGTACCGACATGAATAACATACGTTGTGTCCTCAGAGGTACCGTCTGTAAAATGGTCAACACTATTAGTTATATCCTCCACCCTTGCACCAGGATAGCAGTAACGGCGCCTACGACGAGGGTTTCTCCCACAAAATTCCTCGAGCTGCCCTCGAACAATGGAATCGCCAACGAGTTGTATCTCCGGTTCATCAGCATCTTCGAACCCTAAAACAGAAAACTTATTGTTTGTTATTACTGGTAGACAAGTCTTAGGTTTTCTCACTGGTGCTCCATTACGCACTCGAACGAAGGGTTGGGAACTAGGGGAAGAGAGAGGGCTATTAGTACTATTTATATTATTAGTAGAAACTGAGGCAGGAGGGGTCATAACTGGAGTCTCAAGGGATTCTAATTTTGCCGTCAGGAGCATCACGCTTTCTTCAAGCCTCACCCTGGCCTCCCTCTCACGCTCTAACTCGTTCCTCAGGACTTCCATGCTTGAGCACCACCTGCAAACTAACTGTTCATTATTATTAGTCATTGTAAACGCGTAAGCGGAAAATTTCCCTTCAAAGCGACTGCAAGTACTTGACTGGGGTGCCATGCTCTTAATTAGTTAAAAAAACAAAAAATAAAAAACGAGCGTTTGGAAATTAATAAATTACAACATAGGTCTACTGCGTGCTTATTGTGCCGTCACCTGCGCAAACCCGCAAAAATGTTCCTGAAACGCGGAAACAGGTTCTTGAAACACAAATTTATACTAAATGAATATATAATTAAGCTACCGACGAAAGGTCTGTAAAAGAAGAAGTATTAATAGAACTTATCTGTCCGCTATTCGACCGACTTTTTTTCTTTCCGTTTTTCCTTTTTCCCACGGTGGGTGACCACACTCTACTTGTCCTCCGAAGGAAGGGAAAATGAACCTTATGAAACCTCGTTCTCTGATAGATTTGAAAAACAAGAAAGGCAAACCAAGGGAATTTTAACCTTATGAACCTCGTTTAGTAATAGATTCGGGAAACAAACAAGGCAAGCCACATGCACTAGCCTTGGTTTAATCAAATAATATAGAATGAATAAAGTCAATAAATAAAATATATTCGTTAATGAATGATTAGTAACACGAACTAATTTAGTTAAGAATGCACCAAACACTATTTTTTTTAAAGACACTTCAACGAAAACCACTTATTCAATTGGTAACACTGGACACTCGATAAAACACGTCTGTTCACAAGGAAAGACTGATCACACACACACACACACACACATATATATATATATATATATATATAAACGAAGACAGTGCTTTATCTGATGATTTAACAGAAGTATCTGAAATATTAAGAGCTCAGTACGGATCATCTTTCAGTATCCCAAAAACTGACAAACTGATATGCGATAGAAACGCATTCTTTAAAGAAGAACTACAAGGGGAAAGTATAACGGACAGATGATATTACACAAGCTACTGTATAGGTAAACTAAAAGCACACTCAGCGGCAGGACCATTACAGATGGAATGCCACACTGATCAAAAACTGCACGAATGCAATCGCTGAGCCCCTATATTGGATATGGAGACGATCACTAGACACGGAAGAAATACCGGGCATCCTGAAGAGCACGAACATAGTCCCAATATATAAAGGAGGAGATCGACCCGAGGCCAAAAACTATAGGCCAGTGTCGCTTACATCTCATCTCACTAAAATATTTGAAAGAATAGTTAGACAAAATCTATGACTTTTTGGAAACTCAGAAAAACTTAACCAGCATGGGTTTCGGTCAGGCAGATCATGCCTATCACAACTAATGGGAATCGTGTGATTGAGGCTATGGTTTAATTTTACTGTTTGTAATTTATGCTGTAATCTGCAGTTTCACAAATTTTATTCTTTGCTAATTTTGTAAATTTGATTTTATATTATTATAGCCACTGAGGATGGAAATTGTAAGTTTTAGAAAAGTTTGAATTAAAAAAAATAAATTATATCCGCTACAGTATGACCCCTCATTTTCATTCAAAGACTAAGTTTCCCTACGAACAAGACTATCGGGAAAAAGAATATACAGGGTGGGCCGTAAGTTTCCATACATAGGAAAAATTAAACGTTTGTTTTTATGTTTCAGATACCCTAAGAATATACGTTTGACGTAAGATCTTGTTTACTGATGAAGCAAATTTTTACGTCAATGGAGAGGTTAATCGGCAAAACATACGTTATTGGAGTAATGCTAAGCCTAACTGGCTGAGTCCGACGAAGATGCAAGGTGCCGGTAAAGTGATGGTGTGGGCCGGGATATGGAGTGACAGAATTATTGGACCAATTTTTGTCAGTAGAAATCTTAATGCCGAAAGGTATCTTAACATGTTGCAAGAAGAGATTTTCCCATCCCTGCTAAACGAGGAAGGTAACTTCCCAGTTTACTTCCAGCAAGATGGAGCTCCACCTCATTATGGTCTTCACGTGCGTCGGTATTTGGATCAGCAGTTTCCGGATGCTTGGATTGGTCGGCGTGGTCCTGTGGAGTGGCCTCCCAGATCCCCAGATCTCACCCCCTTGATTTCTATCTTTGGGGGCACTTGAAGGCCATGGTGTATCAGGAAAAGATACGAGACATAAATCATCTAAAGGAACGTATCACCAACGCCATTACAAGCATAACGTCAACTGTACTAATGCGTGTTCATCAACAGTGGGGAACACGTATTGAAATGTGTTTTCAAAACAATGGCAACCATGTAGAGCATGTATATAAATAAAAATGGTTGTCCATAACAAAATGTTTATTTTCCTATGTATGGAAACTTACGGCCCACCCTGTCGTATATATATATATATATATATATATATATATATATATATATATATATATATATATGAAAATTATTTCACGAAAGTAACACGTGAAAAATATTTATGATGAATAAAATCACGAAGAAAAGGAAACACAGAATGGTGCTTAAGCGCTTTCGTCTAATGACATCCTCAGGAGCACTGAAGTAAATAAAGAGTTCGAGACTATAATTATATAGGTCACAAAAAAAAATATATATATAATATAGAAATAAAAATTGTGGGAGGCATCAAATCATTCAATAGTGGCTTGAAACGCATTCTCAAAGATCATAAGGACTTAATTCCGCTTTTCACCTCCACTTCACCTTCTCTTCCCTACCTTTACGATCTTATTAAAACCCACAAACCTGGCAACCCTATGCGCCCTATTATTGGCTTGGTGGGCTCTATTACCTATAAACTCTCCAAATGGCTTGTCAAAGTCTTGTCCCCCATTCTCGGAACTATCTCTGATTCACATGTAAAAAATTCCATGGATCTTACTGAAAAATTTAATAATGTACACACTGAAACCAACGATAGATTGATCAGTTTTGACGTTTGTTCATTGTTTACAAAAGTGCCGATTGACGATATCCTTGACTTTCTCTCCCGAGAATCACATAAGTACGAACTGCCACTACCTGCACACATCGTTTTGGAACTTATTAAGTTTTGCATCAAAGACTGTAAATTCACTTTGCTTTGCATCAAAGACTGTAAATTCACTTTGCTTTGCATCAAAGACTGTAAATTCACTTTCAATAGCGGGTATTATCAACAGGTTTTTGGGATGGCCATGGGCAACCCCTTGTCGCCCTTCCTCTCCAATATTTATATGGAGTTTTTCGAAATTACTTACATTCCGAGAATCCTGGGGGTTGGCATCCCATGGTTGCGGTACGTCGACGATATTTTGTGTATCTGGCCCATGAATCGTGACCTGGATGACTTCCTCCTTCAGTTAAATGATCAAGTCCACTCCATTAAGTTTACTTTAGAAGTGGATCAAGACAACTCAAACCCGTTTTTGAATGTGCGTGTACATAGGGAAAGCCCAGGTTTTAAGTTTAGTATCTATCGGAAAAAAACAAGCAATTTGTCCTACGTACACTTTTACTCTGGACATGACACCCCCATTAAGAAGGCTATATTTTCTTCAATGTTTCTCCGCGCTCTTAGGATCGCCAGTCTGGAATACATCGTCAAATCGATGCCGAATTGGAAAAAATCAACGGTATTGGAAGTGATCTGTGCTACCCACCTGCGTTTATGGAATCTTGTCTTAACAAGGCAAAACGAACCTTCTATGGTGTGAATAATAACACTTGCCCTTTGTCAAAGAATATTTTAGTACTTCCATTTTTCCGGGGCTTTTTAGGCATTGCTAATGTACTTAAACTTTTGGATATTAATGTAGTATTTTCATATAACAATATTGTGAAAAATATCATAATAAAAACTAGCCCTACCAATAATTCAGACATTATCCATAAAATTGGTTGTAAACAATGTGATTCCTTTTACATTGATCAGACGGGAAAGGATTTGCACACGCGTGTAAAACAGCATCAATATTCCGTTAGAACGGGACAGTCGTCCAGTGCCCTTTTTGTCCACTTGTCAGAGTTATCCCACTGTATTGATTGGAATAATACTTCAGTTTTGTTTCACTCTAGCAACATTGTTTATAGAAATATTCTTGAGTCTGCTATTATTATCCAACTTACAAATAACTTTAACATGAGCCAAGGTCTTTTTCAACTTGATCCTTTTGTTTTGAATTCGTTCAGAACAAATTTAGACAAGAAGGGCAGAGTGTTAAAACTTTGGTAGTTTTTCCTTATAAATTTGTATGCTCCTCTTACAATTTTTATTTTAAATTTATTTTTATATTTTTTTCTTTTTATTTTTTGTGACCTATATATCATTCAGCCATTATCTATAAAATTGGTTGTAAACAATCCATTTGATCTTGTGTTGAATTCGTTCAGAACGGATTTAGACAAGAAGGACAAAGTGCTACAATTGGTAGTTTTCCTTACAAATTTGTATGCTCCTCCCACAATTTTTATTTCTATATTTATTATATATATATTTTTTTTTGTGACCTCTATATTATAGTCTCGAACTCTTTATTTACTTCAGTGTTCCTGAGGATGTCATTAGACGAAAGCGCTTAAGCACCATTCTGTGTTTCCTTTCCTTCGTGATTTTATTCATCATAAATATTTTTCACGTGTTACTTTCGTGAAATAATTTTCATATATATATATATATATATATATATATATAATATATATATATATATATACTGTAGCGGATATAATTTATTTTCTTAAATTCAAACGTTTCTAAAACTTACAATTTCCATCCTCAGTGGCTATAATAATATAAAATCAAAGTTACAAAATTAGCAAAGAATAAAATTTGTGAAACTGCAGATTACAGCCTAAATTACAAACAGTAAAATTAAGCCACAGCCTCAATCACACGAAACGAACCCATTAAAAAAAAAAAGTTACGCGCAACAGTTTAGTTTAGAGAGTTTGGTAAAGGGAACTAAGTAATTAAGTGGTGTTTCAGGACTGAATGTAAAGGGATGCTAACAATATCCATAGCCTAATAAACAACAACCAACCAAATTGTTGTACATCCCCTTTTTACTGCATTCGTTTAGTCTGATTAAGGCCGTGCTTTGGTAAAAAGTTCGTTTCTTGCAAAGCCGTTCTGAAATATTTGTGTTTACCTTCTTTCAACTTTATTGTTTGCAATTTATTTTGTAAACACTGTAATTTTTACACAATTTTTCCTTGATAATTTTTTAACCTCGATTTTATTTTATAATTAATAACGATAGAAACTGATTTTCCGAAACATTTATTTCAGAAATAAATAATATCAACTACAACATGAATTCTCATTTTCATTATATATATATATATACAGGGTGGGCGGAAAGTAGCTCCCTATTTTGGATTGGTAAAAAAATACGTATATTATCCATTTATTTCAGAAGAAATAATATGAAAAGGTAGGCATACATGGTAGGTTTTCTCTAAAATTCAATGTGGGCTCCAACTCTTTCCACCAGCTTCTGGAGCCGCCCAGGAATGGCGTCCACTGACTTTATCAGGAACTCCGGCGGGATGGAGGACATGACTTCCCGAATTCGGTCCTCCAGTTCTTCCAATGTCCTCGGTTTGGTGCGGTAGACTTCTTCCTTTACCCACCCCCAAAGAAAGAAGTCGCACGGTGTCAAGTCGGGGCTCCTGGCTGGCCATTGATGTGGACCACGACGACCCATCCAACGCCCAGGGAAGTGGGCATCCAGCCACTCACGGACAACAAGAGCGAAGTGCGGAGGGGCGCCATCTTGCATAAATATCAGATCGTCGATGTTCTCCCATGTGCTGACAACCGGCCAGACCTCGTTTCGCAACATAGCAAGGTACCGCTCAGCATTCATGGTGTTGCGCAGAAGGAACGGGCCCACAACCTGATCTGAGGTCATACCACACCACACCGTTACACTGAACCGATTCTGCCGTTTTTCAGCGGTAACCATGGGATCCTCTCCTGCCCAGTAGTGGCAATTGTGGCGGTTGACACTTCGCTCTTGTTGTCCGTGAGTGGCTGGATGCCCACTTCCCTGGGCGTTGGATGGGTCGTCGTGGTCCACATCAATGGCCAGCCAGGAGCCCCGACTTGACACCGTGCGACTTCTTTCTTTGGGGGTGGGTAAAGGAAGAAGTCTACCGCACCAAACCGAGGACATTGGAGGAACTGGAGGACCGAATTCGGGAAGTCATGTCCTCCATCCCGCCGGAGTTCCTGCTAAAGTCAGTGGACGCCATTCCTGGCGCTCCAGAAGCTGGTGGAAAGAGTTGGAGCCCACATTGAATTTTAGAGAAAACCTACCATGTATGCCTACCTTTTCATATTATTTCTTCTGAAATAAATGGATAATATACGTATTTTTTTACCAATCCAAAATAGGGAGCTACTTTCCGCCCACCCTGTTATATATATATATGTGTGGTGTGTGTGTGTGGTGTGTGTGTGTGTGTGTGTGTGTGTGTGTTGGTGTGTGGTGTAAGTATGTTCTTTCTGTAATGTTCTCTTGCGATATCCTTGACACAGGATCCAAGATTCGACGCCTCGGGGACCAACGCACTGGTTATCGCACCATGAGCGTCCTTTGCATGCCAGTATGCAATTTTGAAGGGGATGTAATTGGAGTAGCGGAAATTATCAACAAGAAGGCACCAATGAATTTACACCTCAAGACGTTGAGGTATGTATATACAGTATATATAAGCGTTTTATGGCTCCCACTGTTATTATTAATTCAAAATTTTGAATAATACTTAAGGAGACAACGTTTTAAATTATAATAATAATAATATAATAATATTATTATTATTATTATTATTATTATTATTATTACTATTTTTGAAGGGTGAAAAAATAGCAAATATTCTGACTTTTCCAAAATTTAACAAGAATTGGGTAACGATTTCTTTGGCTGTAATGGTAGCAATAAGGTATCATTGCTGTTGATGAGGTAATAATATAATAATAATAGTAATAATAATAATAACAATAATAATAATAACTGTATGAGTTTCTATTTTAACGCGATTCTTACATACAGTTTCCCATTTTCCTGAATATCTTCCTGAATATCTATTTTCTGTATAGAAAAATGAAAAAAAATCATTGTTTTCAGGACCACTTATGATAGAAATTACCGTAATTGCTTTCATGATTATTTTTTTCATTACATATTGATGTTTCGTTCACAAACAGTACAAACATCCCACAATTCCTTAAGAAATGAACAGAGAATTTGTATGAAGGTTAAATCGATGTAATTAATAATGTCTGCTGCTGATCGAGTATGGTACAGAATAGATTTATGAAAGACTAATATTTGTGATATGGTTTGAGTATGTGGACAGTACAATATGTGATCATTTTAACATATTGATTCGAAATGTATTTAGCGTATCGGACAGTTCATCATAAGTCCTGTTTGATACTAATGATTATTTTTTGCCCTTAATCAGTGGAGATTCCATAATTTTACAAAGTTTTATACAGTCTATCGCGTGATGTGCATTTACAGTACTTTAAAATTTAGAGAAATACCTATAATTTTTGTGAAAAATTTTGCTGGTAATGTCGATGGAGTTTGTTTGGTCGGTTATCTATATGTTGGAGATTCTGTTTTTAAGTCTGACTGTAGTGTACCGGATATACTGTAGATGGATGTACAGTCGGGTTCCGAACAAGAACGAGAGAATCGATTACTATACGTGGTTCAGACCCTCTTCGTTTCTTCGTTTCTATGATAGTTCTCTCGTCAAAAGTTCATTTAAAAAGTTTCTTAATTTTGTTGTAAGAAATCTTTATTTTTTTATTTTTTTTTATTTTTTATTTTTTTGTTGTTGTTTCAGTGTATTTTAAAGATTTTCTTCCTGTCTACTTTTGTGGCATTAGTTTGTATATGAAAAAAATTCTTTTCCTTCCAAATATGCTAAACAAAAACAAAAACGAAGCTTCTTCAAATATTTTGTCCCAAAACTCCATTCATATTTGATGGTAAAGCATACATTCAACTCAAAGACGTTGCTGTGGGAACCCCACGGAAGCCAACGTCTGCTGATTTCTATACAGGGTGATCCGTTTGGGTATGGATAAAATAAAATTTATGTGAAATGGAACCAGTAACATTGTATAGTTTAATATTTGGCAAACAATGCTCACAAAGATGGCAGATTGTGACAAACCTAATTAGTCTTCAACATGACCCCCCCCTTCCGGACACGACAGAGGTCATAACGAGAGGCTAATTCTTACGACCACCTGCATGTGGTTTAGTGATAGACCCCGTTTCTTGAAATCTGTGGTACCACTGCACTATGGAGCCGTATTTAGGAGCTTTTCGAACACCATACACACGGCGAAACTCACGCTTGTACCAGTCACACTCTCAAACTTAGCAAACCAAATGACACACTGTCGCACATTGTTGTGCATTCGCCGCCATCTTCGAAACTGGCGTATGTCTCATAAGTCTGAGAGCAGAAGGTGCTCGTACGTCTGGCTGCGGATACATAGCCTATTACAACTCCCACATTTTATGACCACACGTGCAACGATGAGCGCTGTATCACTTCTCGGTAGATTTTTACAGCGTTTTTATTTTATCCATACCCAAACGGATCACCCTGTATATCTAACTGAGAAAATGAAGTAAAGAATGAGATAACCCATATACAGGGTGTCCCAGAAGTCTGGACTCATAGGGAACATAGACGTTATATTTTTAAAATGAAACAAACACATTTTTAATGTGAGTTTTACATATTTCAGGAAAGAAAATACCCTGATGGCTCAGTATACCAATCAAGAGAAGGTGGAACTGGTTTGCTACATGTTTCCGGAAAATGCCAGAGGGAAGCATGTCAGTTATTTCACGAGCATACCTTCCTCTGGCTTTTTCAGGAAACATGCAGCAATACCAGTTCCACCTTCTTTTGATTGGTATACTGAGCCATCAGGGTATTTTCTTTCCTGAAATATGTATAACTCTCGTATGTTAATAAGACCCGTATTAATGGTTCTACTCATATTAGCGATTTAAGAACCACTTACAAGAAAAAAGTATAACATAATTTTTTCATGTATTTTTTTAATAAGAATTTTAATAATATTTTAATAAGAAATTTAATTATGTTTTTTAGAGTATAATAAACTGATTAAAATTGTACGAAATTAACATATGTAAAATCTAATTGTTTGAAATATAAATCACTAATTAGCAACCTTGGAGAGAGAGAAAAAGAGAGATGGAAAATTGTGCTGGAGGCATATACCCAGGCAGTCTCGGACACAGTGATATAAGAAAGTGTTTTGTTTGGTAAAGATGTACTTGTGATTTAAAGTTAACTAGAAGCTCTCTCCACGATCAAAATGTTAGATTATAAATTCGCTCTCGCTTTCCCCCGTCCTGCGTATTATTTTTAATTAAAATAAAACCAGAAAATAGTGATAATCGTCGGCATTTTCCCACTCCCTCGTTTTGTTAAAAAAAAAAAAATGTTCGCTGCAGGCTCCATCTCATTCGAGAACTGGCCACGCTACCCGTTTATAAAATTCACAAATCAGTGTAAATAAGTATTGAGGGTGAAAATAATTCAAGATTAAAGAAAAGTAAGTAAAACAAATATTTTTACTACAGTTTACATAGGGATCAATAAAATACACTGTCGGATCAATAGAAACAGGTGTACGAGTATATATATATATAAGAGTTTACCCCAAATATACTTCACATTCACCTGAAAAACTCGCACTAGCTATAATCAAAACACTTATTCACATACAGTCTTCGAATTATTTCAGTCTTCAACCTTTCTATTGGGAAATAAGAAGAAGAAATTCAATCAATAACGCCTTTTCTCAAGTTCATAGGAAAAAAACAAAAGAAACAATGAATAGACTTTACAAAAAATTTCCAAGCATGAGAGAAAAAAGAAAGAGAAATAAATTTTTTTTGTTTCCAAACTAAGAGTGCCACGAATACGGACAAGAGGGAAATTTTTAAATATTGAAACAAAATATCTAACCAAGAAACAAAAAAATAAAGATATTTTTCGTATAAAGTTAATAAACTTTTAAATGAACTTTCGACGACGGGAGCTAAGAACAAAGACGGTCTCAACCACGTACTGTACTCGTATAGTAATCAATTCTCTCGTGCGAAACCCGATGGTTTGTCGATCCATATCTGATATCAACGCTACAAACTTTAAAATAGAGCCCAGTAAAGCTTGAGGGCCAAATAAAATAAAATAAATAGTTCAACATGACAATGGTTCATTCTATGTTAAAATTATTGTAACATTGCACAAATTGTATTTCTGTAATACTTAATTTTATAAACAGATTTATTGACTGATTGAATGATTGATTGATTAACTGATTCTTCAACATAGATAACCAACCAAGCAAAATCCATCGATATTACCAGCAAAATTTTAACAAAAGTTGTAGATATTTCTCTAAATTTTAAGTACTCTACATGGAAATAACACGATAGCCTATACAGGGTGATTCATAAGGCAAAAGTAAAGAAAAAAAGACCATATAAACATAGGTCGAGAAACCCGTAGGTTTCGAGCTATAGCACGCGACAGAAAAATGAAACTCCTAAAGGAAATATCTCGATGCTGTGTATCCTGACAGGTGGATAGGGCGCGGTGGTCGTATTTCGTGGCCACCTCGATCACCAGATTTAACGCCTCTTGATTATTACTTGTGGGGTTATTTTAAAAACCTAGTTTATGTTACAGAAGTCCGAGCACGTGATGAATTGTGGCAACGAGTTCGAGACAATTGCGAAACGATCCGCGATGCTCGAGGAATTATTTAGTGTCAGACAATCACTGATACGACGTGCTGAGGCATGCATTCAAGAAGTAGGAAAGAATTTCGAACATTTACTTTAATGAAGCAAATGTATCACACTGTGTATTTGCATAAAATGTAAAAAAAACTAGGAATTTCATTTTTCTGTCGCGTGCTATAGCTCGAAACCTACGATTTTCTCGATTTATGTGTATATGGCCATTTTTCTTTACTCTTCTCTCAAGAATACACCCTGCGATTTATAATACATATTTATGAATCACCCTGTATAGAACTTCTTAAAATTGCGGAATCTCTACTGAATAAAGGCAAAAAATAATCATCAGTATCAAATGGGACCTAGAATTAAATTCTCCGATACACTAAATACGTTTTGAATCAATATGTTAAAACAATCATATACCGAGCCACATCAAAGATATTAGTCTTTCATAAATCTATTCTGGACCATACTCAATCAGCACCAGACATTATTACTTACACCTATTTAACCTTCATATAAATTCCCTTTTCAATTCGTAAATAACTGTGAGGATGTTTGCACTGTTTGTGAACGAAAACATCAGTATGCACTGAATAAATTAATCATGAAAGCGTTACGAGTATATCAGTTTCTACCATAAGTGGTCCTGAAAACAATGAATGGAAAAAAAATCTAGGAAACTGGAAACTGTATGTAAGAATCGCGTTAAAATAGAAACTCATACAGTTATTATTATTATTATTATATTAGTAGTAGTAGTAGTAGTAGTAGTAGTACCATAACGTAATTTTTTTCTCCTTTCAGCTTTTCCGCCGGTATTTAACATTTTGTGGCATTGGAATCCAAAATGCTCACTTTTCGACATGTCCGTCAGGGAATATAAACGTAATCAGGTAAATAATCAACTTTCCTTCTGTAAAAGATGACTCTATACTAAGTCTATAATTGTAAAAATTAAACCATAGATAAATCTTTTTGATTTAAAATTTATAATTGAATGTAATAATTTTGATTTGTAGAATTAATAAATTAGATATCATCGCTAAATAACTGTACTTGGTAAAGGAACTGACCATAGAGACATTACTATTTTAAAAATCACATCCTTTACTAAGAGACTTATTAATACTGTCGTTTGGAGGGAGAAAATTTTAAATTTCGTAAATACTTCGTACCTATTTACATTACTTAATTAAAAGTGAAATTATGCGATGAGCACTGTTAATTTTCCTTAAAAAATTATATAGAGTCTGGTTTTTTAAAGCAGCAATTGATGCTAATGACAGTAAATATATAATAGATGATTTAATATGTAATAAAGTCCTTTTACAGCTCTCTTTCAAACTTCGCTGTATACACAATGCAGCTTCTCGCTCATACTGTTACCTCAGCAAAAAATGTCGAAGAAAATGTAATTTTACTCTTGCTTTTGGTGATATGATAAATTCACAATTGCTAATTCATACCTTTTAAATCATTGCTGAATCATACTGATTGATGGATCTTTATAAGAATTTTATTGGCATTTTAGTTTTATCGAGTTTACAACACTTTTAGAGAGATATTCTAAGCCATGTATAGTGCCAGTGTATACTAAAGGTTTCACTAAAGGATCTCACATCCTGCGCCTTCAAGTGGACCATATGTACTACAATTTTCTTAGTTGAGTTTTATTTTAATAACGAACAACCAACAAAATTCGTTTATTCTTCTACAGTAAGAAGGTATTATAATATGATGGTATACGCGAAATGTTCAAAAATAAAATTCATGAGAGAATAAGTAAAAGAATAAATTACTAAAAGAATAAAACATAGACATCAGTTAATGAGCATAAACATCACATAGAAGAATGACAAAAATGTAATGGAATTTGTAAGGAAGCATTAGGCAAGTATTAGAATTTCTGAAGATCTTGAAAATTTAGTATAAAATTAAATTAAGGTTTTAAAATTAAATAATTTATAAATATAAAACTTTATCCGACTTGTTACTTTAAAGAGTGAATCTAAACTTCATTTTACATTATGAAAATAATATTTAAAAAATAGTGATAATAGCTTTAATAACCCAAAATAAACGTTAAACTTAGTTATTTTGAAAATTAATAAAATAAGAAATCATGAAGTCGCTTCTTTAGAAGCCGCACTGAAGATAGTTTGGATCACCTGAAGATCCGTCACCCCAGCCGTTTTTAGTTAGCTTTATAAGGCTAACTAACGAAAATATCACCCCCACCCCCTTGTAACGTTCCGTAACGCTAGACCAGACACCCCACTAAGATGTTATGTAACTTCTAATAGGGGGTGTCAAGTTTTAGCAAAACTAGCGTTACATAATTTTTGAACGGCCCCTTACCGCTATGACAAGCTTGGTGATCTACCTTACAACTTAATCGGAAAGATATAATTGGAGAGAACTAGCATGAAATTTGAACTATCATATTACGAACAATGATTACAAGTGGACTGAGCTATAACATGTAACACCTGTGCTCCTCTCATACATTTTATATAAACCTTCCTAAAATAATTTCTCTCTAGAACATTTTTTCAAAATTTATTCAAAAGTTTTTCAATAAACTTCTCCCCCTATACCAACTGTTTACTCTCAGCCCATTTTACCCCCAAATTTTCGATTTGAATTTACAAACAAAAGTAGCATAAGAAATCTATTTTTACTTATAAAGACACCTACCTAATGTCCTTGTCTCGTTCACTGTCTGTACATTGAGAGTGTTCTCTGTCAGGGGACTTACACTGGTACAGCGTTTACAACCAATTTAAATTCAGAGTGGATGAACGTCGTGCCATCTGAAGTAGAACCTCATATCCTTTAACAAACTATCGACCTAATTTTATTTTAGTTTACCGCATTGAAGATGATCTCTTTCGAAACCGGTTTGAAATAAAATTGGTAAGAACTCCTATTATCCTCTTTATTATCATACTAAAACTGGACACATTTCTAGCCCTCACCAATTACCTTAAAAGATGATCATCAGTAAAAGATACTGAATCGTTTTTGATGCCTCAACGAAAATACTGTAATTAAATATTTAAGAAAGTGTTAATGGCTTAATGCGTTTGCGTTCTAAAAATGTCTAAGTTGTCGACTTCATGACTTTCTTCAAGAAGGTTTGTAATCTTAAACAGTTCCAAGTAAACTAGAGAAAGATTTTGCATTTTTTGTATGACCGGGGCTACACGAGCGACTTTGTCGCTGCGACGAAGTTGCAACTCTGACGCAGCGACAAAGTCGCTCGTTTAGCCTTGACCTATAAGTAACAATGTTGTAGAAGTTGGGCGTAGACCGTAGACGTTAAGATGAATTTGTTAAATATGTAACGTCTTTCGTAACCTAAACGTTTTACAGTAAAATTTTTACGGATAAAAGAGACGTTTTTAATGTACTTCCTTCTATAAACGTTTAAATAATGAATAATTTTTAACCGAAATATTTATCAATTCATTCAAATTTTGAATACCGTGATGTAAAGTCTGAACTGAAACGATGACGTTTATTGCATTGGTGATGTTGGACGAAAATGGTCAAGTATATGAACTCACACACTTCAGATGCGTGTCTTTACGAGTTCCTAAATATACTCTCCTCTTATTTCTTTTACGAAGATGCTCCTTCAACTTGCTAAAGGCATTTTCGAGGAACAGACATCACTTGACCGTTTGGTTACCAAGATTATGACGGACGCTACTGACATCCTCAAGTGTGAAAGATGCTCTGTCTATCTTCTGGATTCACAGGTAATATTTACTTGCTGCACCTACCCTTCCAAAATTATTGCCTGGAAAGTTAAAAAAAAATATAATTTTGGTACATGCGGTGCCTTAAAAAAAACTCATACCTTTTACCATTAATGTTTTGGAAGTGGTTTATGTATTCATGTACAGGGTGACCATAAGTCCCAATCAGTTATAATTAAAGCGAAAATCCATCTAGCGGATTTTAAAAAAACTTTTAATAATCAATAAATATTCTAAACTTATTATAAACTTTTTACTTTATTTGATTTTTGTATTTTCGCTTTAATTATAACCGATCGGGACTTATGGGTCACCCTGTGTCATAATTAATAAATCTATTATGATGTTATATTGTCACACTGAGTGTAAAGACGTCACAAGAATATTCCATAAACAGACAAAAGCGAAATGTAAGGGGAGAATGATGAAAATTAGAGAAAAAGGCTAACGGTAACCACAACAGCAGTGTAAAGCGCAGAAAGTTTGTTTCCTTCGGGACAGAGACTGCGTCTGAATCTCGCTACTTGTTCCCCTCTGCCTAGAATAATTGTATTATCCTGGCGTATCCTAGCCTTTTCTTTTCTATCATATTCTACCTTAGCCTACCTTTGTCTATCCTACTTTCTCTTTCCCTATTCTGGCTAGAACGTGACAGTTTGGTGCGCACATAAATATACACGCACACAAACCCCGTTAGAACTTTGTCCCATTCGGCGCGCAATACACACACACACACACACACACACACACACACACACAAACACGCGCGCACTCTGAAACCCAAGACTTTATCCAGTTTCGAGTCGCTTTGAACGTACCTGGGAAAAAGTTTATAAATAATGAAATTACTTTTGTGAGTCAGCTCTTGTACATTCAAATGAAGAGCATATGTTTTGTTTTCATATGAAATCCGAATATTATTCCGACGAAACAGATTTAATTTAGTTTGGAAATAGTTTTTGGTGAAATAGTAAAATTTCTTACGAAAAAATATTTATTTATTTTAACCGTAATGTAAAATTTAAAGGTTTTGTAAAATTCATAAAACACCTTTTTTTCATAATTAACATTTTGTTATTACAATACATCGTGCGTATAGTGTTAAGTAGGAAGTATTTCTTTATTACTAATTAAAGCATTTTTTGTTCAGCCATAATTAAAGTAACAAAATGTTTTGTTAAACCTCTAATAACAAAATAGCTTCGTTATAGTGAATAAAAAATGTTGTAAAACAAAAAGGATTTTTTGTACTAGGAGTTTAATCAGAAAAAAAAGAGGAAAAAATCCAGAAGCAAATGCAATTTTTACAGGAAAGTGGAAGTGCTCAAAATGCCTATCCTGAGAATTTTCCAAATAAACACATTTTCATGGAGGTAAAAGTTAAGAATTAAAATTTTTACCTTATTTAGTGAAGAGAGGATTTAAATCATGTGATTTTGAGTGTATATATATATATATATATATATATATATATATATATATATATACACACTGTGTGTATATATGGGAATGAAGTCAGAATGGTTCCTTGAGGTTTTTATGATACACACAGACCGTGCATGGAACAAGGAATTCTGGGAAATTTAAATCCACTATAGTCCGAATAAGTAATGGTAAATGACAAACACTATACTTTTTCTTTTTCATGATGTTAGCCCGACGTGGGCAACGGGTCACTCGCAAAGAGGTCCCAAAAATATAGCTTCCCTCACCAGCTATCTGCAAAGTAGATAGGATCCAGCTTTGGGACAGAATCTAGGGTTTAAAGCAGCCTAGCTCCGCTATATTTAGAACCTCATTATAAGCAAAAGACTCGTTGCATTCACGTTGGATTGAATACATCAAGAAAAAGCGGGGTAACTATTATATTTTTAGCCAAAAACCAAAACTTAAACTTCAACTGGCAGAATTGAGCGTCCACTTTTTCCATCATGAAACGGACATGTTATGTGCCTTGAAAAGTGGACGCTCAATTCTGCCAGTTGAAGTTTAAGTTTTGGTTTTTTGGCTAAAAATATAATAGTTACCCCCTTTTCCTTTGATGTATTCAATCCGACGTGAATGCAACGAGTCTTTTGCTTATATTGAGGTTCTAAATATAGCGGGGCTAGGCTGCTTTAAACCCTAGATTCTGTCCCAAAGCTGGATCCTATCTGCTTTGCAGATAGCTGGTGAGGGAAGCTATATTTTTGGGACCTCTTTGCGAGTGACCCGTTGCCCACGTCGGGCTAACATCATGAAAAAGAAAAAACTATAGTGTTTGTCATTTACCATTACTTATTCGGACTATAGTGGATTTAATTTTCCCAGAAGAGTTCCTTGTTCGCACGGTCTGTGTGTATTATATATATATAATATATATATTGGCGACAGAATCATTCTTAGGGAACCAAAGTCTAATAAGGAACAAGAAGACCAAGACAATGGCTCCAAACATTTATTACAGATGTTTCAACCCCGAGTGAAGGTCATTATCAGTTAAAAACGGTATGAAAAAATAAAAGTTAAAACAAGGATATAAAATAAAAGAGTAATATAAAAATAGTTAAAAGAACGATAAAAAATAACACAATGGTATTATATAGATATACTGTATATAAAATGTAAATAAAAGCTTACCAAAAGTGAACATGATCACAGATCACTTGCAACAGAAGGAATAATATAACCAGAGAAAAAAATGAACAGTAATAGAAAAGGGGCAGAAAGTAGTTGGTTGGTTGGAAGAAAGTCTCTAAAGTGAATAATTTAATAGATATGTTTTGTGTATTCAGGGAAGGGGTCAGATTCTTAATGTATAAAGACTGATTTTTCTGTCAAGTTCACTAGATTCGTATGATAAGATAGAGAGCTCATTAGCGTTTATTGGGTGATCGATCAGCTAATTCGCTGTGATTGCGAATAGCAGAATATTCCGGATTAGTCAGGGGACAAAAAGTCCGATGGAAAAGGCCCCTATGTTTATCGATTCTCTGTCTTAGTTGCGGGCCGGTTTGGCCCACGTAACGGGCATTACAGTCTGCACACGTGCAAACATATATAGTGACTCGTTGGCACTATAATAATAATAATAATAATAATGTTAATGATTATGATTGCTTGGGGATGGGGTCACCATTGATCTTTGCAGAACAAATAATGTTATTAATTAAGGAAATTAATAGAGTGAATTTTCTTCTTTTATTAAACAAAATAAATGAGATTTATGTAAAACAAATAAACGTTGCAGTTGTTTGAATGAAAGTTCAGTTGAAATGTATAAATGTGCACTTGAATAATGATTTCAATATTATATAACGCGCGAGGTAATGATATTCTTTATAAGCACACCGGACAAAAAATTAGTCACCCCTCTCAGAATGTACCTAATAACGTGTGACGGCGCCTCTGGCCTTGATAACCGCACGAATCCGGCGAGTTTAGTATGCGGAGGTACGCCTGCTGGTTCAAATTCATCGTCACTGGAACGAGAGGGCCCATTACGTGGTACGAAAAACATCCCCAGAACATCACGGAACCACCTCCAGCCTGAACAACACCTTCGACGCATTTAGGATTAAAGGCTTCATTGGACCTGCGATGTACTCGTCGCTTCCCATCATTGGAGAACAAACAAAAACGGGACTCATCGGACCAAATTACACGTTTCCAATCTGCCGCAGTCCAGTTTTTGTGCCTCTGAGCCCATTTATAACGTGCCAATTTGTGACTTGCTGTTAACAGCGGCCTCTTCCGTGGTACCCTGCTCCAGATGTCCATCGCATGCAGTTCTCGTCGCAATGTCCGTTCGGAAATTGGTCGCTGGAGAACCTCATTGGTTTCTTGGAGCAATTGTTCTCTGGTTTGAAAACGATTTGCAGTTACTAGACGAGAAACATGGCGGCGGCCCCTATTGTCGAGAATTGTTTTCCGGCCACAGTTACGCCGTCGATTGTCAGTTGATTGCGAACTACACCACTCTTTGTAAACTCGCTGGACAGTACGCGTTGACACACCAACAAATTGGGCTACTTCAGACATTTTGTGTCCGTGGGCTCTGCCAAACACGATGGCTCCTTTTTGCCACTGAGTAACGTCTGCCTCACGACCCATTTTGCAGACTATATCCATCACACTTTGTTCTTCACCACCCCACGAAACAGATCTGATCCTGTGTGCTACGTCACCGCTACTTGTCACTTACCAATGCTACATCAGCGCCCTCTGTGTGACCTTGAACTTCCTACTATCGGTGCTATTAGGGGTGACTAATTTTTTGTCCGGTGTGCTTATAAAGTTCGGTGAATGACACCAGGCGAATGGGGCCTGTGACAACATTGTTTACATGATGAGATCTAACGTGTCACTGGAGTTCTTCAGAGAAGAGAAGTCGAGATGCGATTGAGGCATCGTGCCCGAGAGTCCCTTCAGTGGCGTATCCTGATCAGCTGCATTGGCTTATCGTACTTATATATATATATATATATATATATATATATATATATATATATATATATATATATATATATATATATTAAACAAATCAATAAAGAACACAAATGAAATAGACAATTAAATGAACGTATACAATTCAGGGGTCCCCAACCCTGTGCCCGCGAGCACCATGGTGCCCGCCGACCCTTTTGCGAGTGCCCGCCACTGACTGACTACGATTGATAAGTTTTTATTTAAATTTTTAATAAAATGTTAAGTATGTTACATATTTTAAATATTTAGTTACTAAATATTTAAAATATGTAACATACTTAACATTTTATTAAATTTTAGTAGTTAATTACAGAAACAGATGCTCATTTATTTGAAAATAATTATTTCTTTAGAAATAAATTAAGTTATCGTTTTGATAATTTTTCTAAGATTCTTAGTTAGCCCATCCTTGTTTTTTTTTGTGTATTATGTTCATTATTTTCCATAGGAATTAAATGTTTTTTTGTGTATTATGTTCATTATTTTACATAGGAATTAAATGTTTTTTTTTGTGTATTATGTTCATTATTAAGTCCAACTATAAATTTGCCTTGAAAAAGTAAATGGTGCCCGCCGCACTACCAGTAGTCTTGAATGTGCTCTTCGGCACAAAAAGGTTGGGGACCCCTGGAGCATTGTTGTGCCGCTAACAAAGATTTTTAATGCGTCTATTTCTGAGGGGTGCGTACCAGATAATTTCAAGTTAGCAAACGTAACACCTATCTTTAAGAAAGGCGATAAAGGTGCGGCGGGAAATTATAGGCTAATCAGTTTAAATCTGTTGTAGGTAAGCTACTGGAATCAATAATTAGGGATCGCAACTATAGTCGAACACTTAGAATTGCATAACTTAGTTAGAAATACGCAGCACGGCTTTAGGCGAAACTAATCTTGCTTAACTAATCTTTTAGAATTTTTTTCAAAGCGTGGGTGAAGTTTATGATAGTCATCGGGCCTTTGATGTAGTGTATTTAGATTTTCAAAAAGTGTTTGACACCGTACCGCACAAAAGACTCATTGAAAAAAACTAAGGCTCATGGAATCAGGGGTGTAGTTATAAATTGGATAGAAGAGTGGTTGCGAGGTAAGAAACAGAGGCTGGTCGTTGATGGCGCCGAGTCGTCTTTGGCTAATGTAGCGAGCGGCGTTCCTCAGGGTTCTGTATTGGGCCCCTTGCTTTTTCTTATATATATATTAACGATTTAGATGTCGGCCTAGTCAGTACAGTCTCAAAGTTTGCGGACAACACGAAGTTGGGTGGTAGGGCGATTAATGACGAAGATAGAGGTAAAATCGAGGAAGATCTGAATAAAATCGTTGATTAGTCAGTCACATGGCAAATGAGATTTAACGTCGATAAGTGCAAAATTTTACATATAGGTTCGCGTAACGGTAATTTTGCGTATCGTGTGTCAGGGAAGGAGTTAGCAAGCGTAGAGCAGGAAAAACATTTAGGAGTTATAGTCACTGGTGATTTAAAAGTGGCGAAACAAAACACAGCAGTGGTCAATAAGGCGAACAAAGTACTAGGCTTTATAGTTCGGAATTTTGAGTACAAATCGCGCGCTATTATTGTTCCTCTTTATAAATCATTAGTTAGACCCCATTTGGAGTACGCGATCCTATTTTGGAATCCATACATGCGAAAAGATATAGACAAAATCGAAAGAGTTCAAAGACGAGCAACTAAGATGATTTCGTCGCTTAGGTCGAAGTCGTACGAGGATAAGCTTAAGGAGTTAAAATTGACTACACTCGAGACTAGGAGGCTAAAGGGTGATCTAATCCAGGTTTTTAAAATTATGAATGGGTTCGATAACGTAGATAGAGATAGCTTTTTCGAAATATCTCGATATAATAGGACTAGAAATAACGGGTGTAAGTTGACAAGTAGAAGGTTCGAGACAGCAGTTGCCAAAAACTTTTTACGCATAGAATAGTAAATAGGTGGAATAGTTTGCCGGTAGAAGTAATTAGTAGCAAGTCTATAAACATGTTTAAAAATCGATTAGACGCATATGTTGATAGAGTGGGTATAATTTAAGGTAGCAAAATTAAGGTTTTGTGGTTCGGAACCCAAGTAAAATTGTAGGCCCTCTCCGCCACCACGGAGGACATGCACAATACACAATTACGAACAGTTAGGTAGACCAGCCATGAGTGGATCCTAAGGTCTTTGTTGGTCTGAAATATTATAACATTATTATAACAATTTAGGAATAGTAGAAACTGAATGTTGAGGCTGAAAAAGGTTTAGCAGAAAACGGTTCAAAGAGTTATCAAATAGATGTATTATGTATAGCTTACATTATATTACTCTTTTACTTTATATCCTTGATTAAACTTTTGTTTTTTTATTCAGGTTTTCACTGATGACGACCCTCACTCTGGGTCGAAACGTTTGTAATAAATGTTTGGGGCCATCGTCTTGGTCTTTTTGTTCCTTAATATATATATATATATATAGATATGTTAAAGGAATTTATTAAATTTCATAGATTTTTTATCCATTTAATTTTAAAATTTTAACATAAACACTATAAAAGTTTGTTTACGGAAAGTAGGAGTTAAAATTTTTATTTCCTTATTTCCTTTCACTGCAAATAAAAATTAATTCAAATGACTAATTTTATAATAGATTATAAGAAGATGTATACTATTTGTTCGGCGGGACATTATCGACACTCTAAAAACTAACACACTAATTTAACTTAACCCAACCTAACCTATGACCTAATTTAATGTAATCTCACCCAAAATGAATTGTCGATTAAATGCTAGATAGAGAGAATAACGTTAGGTTAGGTTAGTCTTTTAGAGTGTCGGCAGAATGTCCCGTCAACAAAATGGGTTCAGATCCGAATTTCATTAATGAGAAAAAAGATGAATAAGCTGAGATATTTTTGTACTTATTTTACCTTCAATATACAGGGTTTCCACAAAAGAACCACACAAATTTAGTTTATTTCAAATGAAATTTGTACGATATTTTTTGTGGGTACCATCTCTTTCAACCTTTCAAATGTTCCGTCCGATGATTCCTCATTTCACGAAGGTCAAGCTTGTCGCCCCTCCTCTCCAGTTGGCCTGGTAGAGTAGAGAGTTGGTTTCTTTTGTTCTCCACCTCACATAGCTGCGTACGCACGGCTCATCTGGGATTGTTCTGAGCCAGGCGTCTAATCTTCTTTTGAAAATATCCACAGCAACACCACTCGTGTTCCTTAGTTCCTTCGGCATCTGGTTAAACAGTCTTGGTCCTCTCACAACAAAACTATTTTCCTTCAGGGTTGAGGATGTTCCCTATCTAGCCTTTAATTTGGGAACACGACACATTCTTCCTTTTCTGTTGTCCACTGTTGTTTGTGGGGGTTATAGGGTTCAGAGTAAGATTAGGGGCTATTTCTCCATTAATTTCCAAGTGTAAATAATGGTGTACCTCTCTCTTCTTCTTTCCAGTGAATATAAATTTAATTCACGTAACCTTTCCCAGTAATTTAGTTCTTTGCATCCATTGATCTTGGCTGTGAAGCTTCTCTGAATCCCTTCTAGCTGATTAATGTCTTCTTTTTATTATATGGGGATGTTAGGACCGAGCAGTATTCCAACTTGGGTATGAACAGTGTTTCCAATAGATAAATCATTATATTCCTTTCCCTTCGTTTAAAGATTCTCGGTATCTGTCCAGTTATTCGTTTTGCTCTGTTTACTGCTATCTTATTTTGTGTTTCAAATTTCGTGTCATCAGTCATTACAACACCTAGATCTTTTGCTTCACAATTTCTCTGAATTTCTTGTTCATTTAGGGTATAGTATTCCATGGATTTTAGATCCTCCCTTCTTCCGTACCTTAACAGTTGAAATTTCTCAGTGTTAAATTTTATAGTGTTCCCTTCCGACCAATTGTAGATTCTGTTCATGTCTGTTTGTAGAGATCCTATATCCTCTGGGTTTCTTATTTTTCTACTAATCTTTGTTTCATTGGCAAACGATTTTACTGTGCTGTAATTGATGATGTTCTCATCTATGTCAGTTAGCATGATTATGAAGAGTAATGGAGCTAATAATGTTCCTTGTGGTACTGAGCTAAGGACTTCTGATTTTGATGAAGATATTCCATGAACTGTAACGACTTGCTTCCGCTCACTAAGGATATTATATATCCATTTTTCTACTTTTCCTGTTATTCCCATATATTTCAGTTTATGTGCTATGATTCCATAGTCACACTTGTCGAACGCCTTGGCAAAGTCTACGCATATTACATCATAGTTTTCATTACTTTCAAGTGTATCAATAATGTTGTTATAGTGTTCCATTAGTTGTGATAGGCATGATCTGCCTGACCTAGGCTGACCATACGTACCGTTTTGAACGGGACAGTACTACGTCTACCTAAATTTCTGTATGGGTTCTGTCACTGAAGAATAATTGTAAGCTCAATATGTTTATGTACTTACTTTTTCATGAATACAGAATATTACATAACCCCGTCCCTTTTTTGCCATCCCAATGTCCCGTTTTTGTCTCAAGGAAATATGGTCAGCCTAGCCTGACCGAAATCCATGTTGGTTATCATTTATTTTTTTTCTGAGCTTCCAAAAAGTCATAGATTTTTTTCTCTAACTATTCTTTCAAATATTTTAGTGAGATGAGATGTAAGTGACACTGGCCTTTAGTTTTTGGCCTCAGATCGCTCTCCTCTTTTATATATTGTAACTATGTTCGCTTTCTTCAGGATGCTCGGTGTTTCTCCCGTGTCTAGTGATCGTCTCCATATCCAATATAGGGGCTTAGCGATTGCACTCTTGCAGTTTTTGATCAGTGTGGCATTCCATTTGTTCGGTCCTGCCGCCGAATTTGCTTTTAGTTTCCCTATAGCTTATGTAATATCATCTGTCGTAAAGTCGAAGTCCGTTATACTTTCCTCTTGTAGTTCTTCTTTAAAGAACGTGTTTCTCTTTTTGAGATACTGAAAGATGATTCATACGGAGCTCTTAATATTTCAGATATCTCTGTTAGATCATCAGATAAAGCATTGTCTTCATTTTTCGAAGGTCCGATAGTGACGTGATTTTTCGACTTCCTTTTTGCAAAATTATAGAAGTACTTTGAGTTAACCTTTATCGCTTCTATAATGTCTTCTTCTTCTTCTTTCTCTGCATGTTTCTCAATTAGGTTCTGTATGACACGATCCATACCCTGCAGTTTATCGTTTAATATTTTTCTGATGTTGTTGTCTCTGTAGTTTCTTAATTTTACAGTCACTCTTTTACTCTTGCAGAACATTGACTTCTTTTGTCTCTCGAAACTGCTTCGTTTTCCTCTTTGTTGCATTTTTGGGACATATCTTTCGATCATTTACAGTGTCTTCTCCTCTAAGGTCATTAGCATCGCTTCCGTTGTCTTGGTATTAAAGATGGTTTTCCAGTCTATTGTTTCCATGCTGGATGCAACACCTTCCCAGTTTATAGCTTTGGAGTGAAAATTAAAAATTTTGAATGTGCTTCTTTCTACAGTGTGTGTGTTCTTTCCTTTCCTGTTGCTTTTATATCGGTTGTTATTTCAATAATGGTGTGATCAGATATTACAGTTGGGGATGTTTCTATGTTATCAATTAGGTTGCTGTTGTTTGTAAATACCAAATCTAGGCAGTTGTTTTTTCTTGTATTTTCTGTTATTTCTTGTATTGACATAAATTTATCGGCTAGAGCTAGGAGCATTTTTGCCTGCTCCTGGTCTTCCCGTGTGCCCCCCTTGTCCTGGTGTATACATATATTTTTTCCTATCCTTTTGTATTTCATAAATGGAAAATTAAAATCACCACAGAGAAAAATATTTGAGGTTGGAGAGTGTAGATCTTTTACCCAGTTTCTGACCTCTGTAATAGAATCTGAGAATTTTGAAGTTGGCGTGTTCGGGGGTATATATATTACAATTAGTGCCATATTTAATTTTTTTACTTTTGCTGCTCTACATTCTACGTAGTTGTTTGAAGTACTTATATTCATTTCTGCTATATGTTCCTCGCATGTATAAATAGCACATCCTCCTTTACGCCTTACTGTTTTGTCGGCTCGGAGTATATTATAGTTGTCAATATGTATTTCTTTTTTGTCATCACAAAACTCACAGTTTTCACAGTTCGCCTGGCAGTCCTTTAGATAGGTTTCCAAGAGGCATGCAAAGTCTGCTCTGGTTTCTTGCATGAGCCCTTTCAGGTATGTGACTTTGTCCAGGGAATGGTTTGGTTTAAGGTCCTGAATGTTGGCTAGGATTATTTTATTTTTTTGCCTTCGGTTTTACATATGTGTAGTTCCGATTCGTTTTTCAATGGTGGTGCATGTTTCGTTGCCTTGTGATCCGAGAATTTTCCTCTCTTTATCTTTGTCGATACCTGTTGGCCCGATATCGCATGGAATGTCTTTCTGTATGCCTTCTGTACGGCTCTCGGATCCCTGTATTTGTCAGTTGGCTTTGTATTTGCTGGATGGTATTTAACAGCTGAATTGTGTTGGTTACATCTGAAAAATTATATAGTTTTCTTGTACCTCGTGGAGAATGGACTCTTTGTTTCTCTCTCTGTATTAATATCAAAATAAGAAGGGAATAACTTCTCAGCGGCTTATTCTATCTGCACCTGAAAGCGTATAGAGTATCCGTGAATCCGTTCATATAAATTATAAAGTGAAATTCATTGAATGTAAGAAAGTGCAATATAGTTTACACAAATAAACACAAGTTCAAAGTATATATTTACTCGAAACAGTAGACATTTGAGAAAAGTTTGGAATAAGGCAGGAAAAACCCAAACCCTCGTGACCGACACCCAGCGAAAGAAAAAAAAAATTTGTGTGTGTGTTTTGAGCGACGACGGTAATAAATAACACGACCATGGGTTCAATTTCTCACCTAATTTGCAATTTGTGTAATTTAGAAACAATTGAAAATGCGTCAATCAGGTGTGATTTCTGTCAAAAACTGCACGACTTTATCTGTATGAATTGGGATGATACGAAAATATCCCTTGTGTCGAACGCCAAACAAATCACGGGGATCAAGTTTCTGTATGACGCATTGACGCATGTACCGAGACTGTAAACTCATTTGCAGTATTTAAAGAAATGGAGAATACGAATACGAAAACGCTAGAAAAGGAGAGAATAATAATTGGAGGAGAAGAGGACCGAAATGTCCCAGAGCAAAACGGTATGGATGAGAGAGGAACAAATGAAAATAGAACAATTGAAAATATAACACAGAAAGAAGCCACAACTGTAAAAGAAAGAAAAGAAACAAGTAAAATCTGCGATATAGTAAAACTGCCTAATGGAGATAATGAGAAAAAAACGACAAAAACTAAAAACAGAAAATAAACTGCCGACAAGAACCAGAAACGTAGAAAATAATAATGATAATAATAAAAATAATAATAATAATGATAACGATAAAATGACGACCAAAACTAAAAATATGGCGAATAAACCTTGTATTTATTAATTAAATTGCATAAAACCATATACTTATATGCTACGTATTTATGTATACAAGTAGTTTATCCGATATAATAATAATAATAATAATAATAATAATAATAATGATAAATAAGCACGAAAAATAGTGAGTCGGAATAGTTTGTGAATCTCATTCATGCCTTTCTGCATCTCATAATTAAAATGATGATAATTATAATTATCGTCAGCTTTAAATTAAAATTAAAATTATTCATTTAAATAATAATAATAATAATAATAATAATGATAATAATAATAATAATAATAATCTTATTCAGAAAGAACACATTACATTATACATTACATCCATACTGGTTTACACAACGTTTGGACTAATGTTTAATTTTTATAGTTTAATTATAGTATTCTTATCTGAATATTCCGTTGGGAAGCATGACAGCTTTTCAGCCAAATAATAATATTACAATGTTTTCATTCATGGATGTTATTCATACATATGAGATTAATAATTATATCACTGTAGTCATTTAGGAGTCATAAATTACGTGATTAAGGCGTGGTTAGTCGAGTAGGACTAGTTGAAGATAATAATAATAATTACAATATTTAGGGTTATTTAACTTCTTTCATAAAAGCAAAGGCTATGTGGTGGAGGGGACCTACGACTTTACGTGGGACCCGAGCCATCTACGGGTTGCTACATCCTATGAATGCGTAGGACGGTCACCTATCCAACCATCGAACAGACCCGACGTTGAGAGCATAAACGGGTGGTGACAGTCCAAGGAGTATCATCATCAAAATTGGAAGCGAGCCTAGTACCACAAAGAACAGTACCTGCTCCTCTATTATTCATAATCATGGTAATCGATGCAGACAATTCGAGTAATCAATAAATAGTACCATACTTTGCTGACGACATCATGAAAACCAAGAGACAAATTAAACTATAAACCTAGTTGATATACAGTCATTACAAATGGACACGAATAGAAATATATATAGGGGCGGTCAGAAGATGACAATATAGAGATAAACACCATCAACCAATCAGAAAATTCAAATACAAAACATGTAAAAGTTATAATGACCGACGATGCGAAATATGAGATGCAAAATAAGATAGCAATAAACAAAAAAAAGAAAAAGCAACTCAACAAGTTTTGAGAACCGTTAAAATAAGGGACAAGGATTTAACGTGGTGTCAAGATGATGAGCGACTTTGCAAATGTCATAACAAAATAAGATAGCAATAAACAAAAAAAAGAAAAAGCAACTCAACAAGTTCTGAGAACCGTTAAAATAAGGGACAAGGATTTAACGTGGTGTCAAGATGATGAGCGACTTTGCAAATGTCATAACAACAGATGCCAAGCAAAGGGACTATCTCCTTCAAGCTGTGGAGTTCAACAGACGCCGCTTTGACAGCTTCAAGAAACAAACTGGGAAAATAATAGAGAAACTAGTTCTTAATCTCAAACTGAACCCAATAACATAGGCGGCGAAACGGGCGGGGGGGACCTGGGGGCCGGCCTCCCCCTCTTAAATTGGCAGAGGAGGGCCAGGGCCCCGGCGAAGATATTTTGCCAGCGAAGACATTTTGACATTTTAAACTTTGAAAAACAAGTTTTTCAAAGTAAAAAGTAAATAAACATTTACTTTGTGTTTATGCTATGTAACATATTTCGTAAATTGTAAGTTTATAACTGTAGCACTTTAGCATATCCACGCAATCTAGTAAGTATGCTAATCAATCCTACTTGGACCGCCCCCCACCCCCAAGATTGCGCGCTGACGTTGCGCCGCCAGTGCCCTATAACCCATCCACCACTCAAAATAAAGCCTTCTGAATTAAGAACTTATAACTTCTTTTTGAGGGAGCATTTTAGGGAAGTTTTTTTGGGTATCAAAGCCTCTTGTCAGATGATACAATAACGCCTTTTAATGATACATAATTTCTTTAGATAGAAAAATGGTCTTCAAAACACCTTTTTTGACTGATTTGAGACAACAGAAGATAATATATCTATGTACAGAAGGTTGCGGGAAGTCTTTGTTTTCTGTGAAACAACACTGAGAAATAGGAAAGGCAGGGTGTGCCGTGTTCTTCAATTGAAGGCTAAACAAGGAACATCGTCAAAACTTAAGGAAAATAACTTTGTGGACAGAGAGCCAAAACTATTTAATCGTTTACTTACAGAAATTAGGAATACAGCTGATGTCGCTGTGGACAATTTCAAAAGAAAACTAGACACCTGGATGAGGACAGTCCCAGATGAGTGGGTTGTGCTTGGCCATGAGAAATTGATTGCTTAGGAGAGCAACTCTCCCTCACCAAGCTAGTTCTGGAGGCAGGACCATGAATGATGAGAGATCACAGCAAGAAATTTTTTCAAAGTTGACATATATATATATATATATATTATAATATATATATATAATTCCTAAATACAATATTCGTACTCATACAGATGTAATATCTTAAAAGCGTACTACAGAAAATAAAACGTTAAAAAGTTTGAAGTTAAAAAATGTTTTAAACTAAAAATGTAAAAACTTTTTAAAACTGAAAAGAGTTTTCAGAACTTTGTAGAAAGTTTGCTCATCAACTGAAGACATGCAACAGGATGAGACTAAAACACAAACTCATTCTTGTTTTACAGTAAAAATATTTTCGGAATTGTTTCATCGCGTTCTTAACGGCAAGGTCACGTGACGGAGGGAACCTACAACTTCACGTGAGATCAAACCATCTAAGGGTCGCTACATCATTTGAACGCGGAGTACGACCGCCCATCCAACTACTGAGTAGTTCCAACGTCGCTTAACCTCGCTCATCTAACGGGAAACGATGTTGCGATATAGCCACGAGGTAGCCTTCTCGCGTTACAAATAAGATTCGCAAAACTGAGTTTGTGAACCCCCGTGAAGATTAACGAGGATGGTAGGACAATAACGTGTTCGATGCACACCAGACTAGTAAGCTAAGAAGAAGAGAACATTGAAAACCTATAGAAAATTTGAACTCAACAGCGAATGAGCTGAAAGTTGGCCAATAAAAAAGTAAAAGAAAACTTTGTAAAATATATTTACCTTAAAAATGTGTTTAAAAATAAATGTAAAAACTGCGTATGAAAATTTATTTTCCCTTTTGTTTCTCTGTTCAAGTTAGTAAAACTTTCGCGCAAATATATTTTTAGCTCAATAATCAATTTGTCATTTTGATAAACAATTCGTTTGAAAAATCTTTAGAATTGAGCTAATTGCGAATGTGAGCCAATAAAAATGTCTATAAATTTGTAATACCATTAGTAATATTTTCTTAAGTAACATCTAGATGACATTTTCTATACAAATATCTAATCACATTTTATCAACACTGAATGAGTAAGTTTTGCTTCTTCTATTACCAAATATTTCATCTTCTTTCTTTGAACTTCAAGAGTCAAAACATTCTTATCATTTTCGTCCTTTCTTTGCTCATCACTTTCGAGGCAGAAGGAAGATGATAATTCTGTGTGTGTGTGTGTGTGTGTGTGTGTGTGTGTGTGTGTGTGTGTAATGAAAGCCATACATTAAAAATCTTTAAATGGACAACATATAGTTGTTGTTTTCCCCGAGTATGGTGTCTCCATAATTTAAGACATAAAATGATACATTTCAAGACTAATAAAGTTAATTTCTTTATGAAATTTTTAAAACTAAAAGTAAAATGAAGGGCAAAGAAAGGGAAAGTCCGCTACGTGCCATGTCCCTGAAACGGCGTGTAGCAGACTTTCCCTTTTTTGTCCTTCAAATTTATTCAAACTTTTAAAATTTTCCCTTTTGCTGCTCGTCGTGTCATTACGCATTCATTTTACGAGTAAATGACATTTACAGTTAGTTGTTTACGTGTTTACATGTATTTGTCCGCATTATCTTTCCCGTCTCCTTAAACTCATTTCCACTTAAAAACTCTTCTTCGCCCCAAGACTGCCTCGAAAAGAGAAGAAAGAGGAACAAAATCGTTAAAAGCCCTTGAGGGAACTGGAAGCTTAGAGAATAAGGACTCATTTAGAGAGAGAAAGGAGGCTAAAAGAGAGAGGAAGAGCTTCTCTCTCGATCTCGAGGATTGTGAAGCCTTTATTGATACGAGACAAGTAAGATTAACATTACACGCTTTATTGTGGTCATATATATATATATATATATATATATATTTAATTTTTAATATATATATATATATATATATATATAATATATATTATATATATATATATATATATATATATATATATATATATATATTCATTAATTTAGTTTAATTTTTAATATATATACCTGATTTTGACAGGTATAAATTGAAAGCGAATTAAAAAGTTAATTGGTATAAAATAACAATTTTCATAATCCAGCTCGTAATAATAGAAATTAAAAACAAATATAGGACTAAAAAAAAATACAAATAATGCACGTAATAAAACAAGTAATAATAAAAATAATAATGAAAATTATAAACAAAATTAGGACTTAAAAAAATACACGTAATAGACAAACAATTTCAAACTATGAAGTCCATATACAGTATATATATATATATATATATATATATATATATATAATATCAATTTTTTTTTAACAAATTACGTCATACAAAGCACCGCTTCACCCATACACCCATTCAGGATACGACAGCACGCAGCATCATTGCCAAATACATAGAGGATCAACGCGGTTTCCGTATATATATATATAAAATCAACACTAACAACTCAACACTTCAAACGTTTCGGAGAAATGTTTCTCTGTCTTCAGTAAAACTATAACCAAATTAGTACACTAATAAAATTAATTCACTATCACAGTATCACTTAAAGGCAACATCATAATAAAATTGTAACTGCCAAAATTAATTAAGTAATTGAGGATAAAAATTCTGAAATAACTTTCTTTTAATTTTTATTAAATAAAAACATGAAAAAGAAATGCAATATTTTGCGGATGTTACAATTATTTAAAACATGATTTTCTTTTTATGACATGATTCTAAGAAGCTTAATTTAAAGATGTTGCTCTCTACACTAGAATGTAGTTGATTCTTTCCCTGTATATTCCAATTGTTGATACACAATGGGTGACTCGTGAGTCTTGCGTCCATGTTTAAGAAATTCTTGCCTCAGTGACGAAATTCGTATAATTGAGCAAATATGGGAATCCCATAAAGGAGTGTTCCACGATAAATGTTGCGCGAATGGTCATTACCCAAATCCGTCAACGTTGCCTTCCTATATAATGACGTCACAAATGCGTTTTAGGTCCTAGTGATTAAGACGTAAAGAGAGAAACAAAAGTTGTTTTCTTCTCGAAATGTCCGTTTTGTATTAGCGTGTTACGCACTTCGGTATTCGAGAAATTTCCTTGCCTCATTTTTTAAATTTTAGAAAAAGGTATCGTACACATATTTCCCGTAAACCTTTGGTTTAAAATTTATAACGCAGTCAACAAGTCACCAAAATGTTTTCAAAATAAGAATTAAAAATGTTCGTTATGTATATGTAGCCACCAGACATATTACAGATACCATTCCATGTCCTTCATGCCGCATATTTAATGTTTCATTAAATAGGAATGTTATCGCTCGTAACAAACTGTAATAATTTCTTAAATATTTTCGAGGTGAGGTCGTGAAAGAGGTTGTTTGTTTATGAGAAAGTTTCTCATTTAGAAGAATATTTGCGAGTAAAAACATCACGTCATTACGCATGTACGTGCTATCAGTGTTTAGTAGATCTCTCTAATAAGTTTCTTAAACTGAAAACAGTTCTTGATATTAAAATCATTTCTAGTAATCTAACGATAGCTTCGACGCTGCTAAGAAGAACTCACCGAAGTTATACGTATTTCGTGTCGACGATATAAAACGTATTGGATTATCTCACGTATGAATTTTTGGCAACCTGGATATAAAGTTCTTGGAACGGAGCCAGAAGAGAAGAAATGGTTATAAGTAATGTCTCCGATGACATTGGTATATTTTTAAAGCGCTCTCAAACCTATTTATCTTCAAATTTTAAAATGTGTGACATACTGAGTGCCGGAATTCCTTAACTGACTCTCATCAGATGAAATGAGTCGATTTATTAATATAATCGTCTTTATTCCCCGTGACTATACAGCTTTAATTCCCTTTATATAACTGCTTCAATCGCATAACACTATTATCATCGTGACCTAAGAGCTTTAAAATTTTAAAATCTTCACGATTAAAAATGGAGGAAATATTTTACATTTTTTAAAGTTAGAACACTTTTAAGCGCTAATTTGGAATGTTAATTTTAACCTAAATCCAACTTTTTTTCCTTTTTTTTTTTTTGACAACTGTCCAAGTTTCGAAACAAGCTTTAATTTCTAATTCAGGACTCATAAATCGGAAATCCATTTTATATTTCGTAAAATAAGATCTAAACGTAGCCGCTCAAATTCATATTTTTCGTTAAGAGTTCAAATGTTATTCAATAAATTCATAATTTCAAAATAATTTCAAAATTACTTTTAAGAATATCGATAGTCAAATCGCTAAAAAATGCAACTTTACTCATTATATTACTGTACACTTACAACTAAATCGGTCTTTTTTTTACTCCTTAATCACAAGAATTACGTATAACACGTTTGTAACGTTATTATATAGGAAGGCATCATTGACGAATTGGGGTAATAATTATTCGAGCACTATATATGACAGAACGCTGGTTATATATGTATAAAGTTCTTGGATGATGCAAAACTTTCGGCCATAGCTTTATAGACCATAATTAGTTTGTAAATATATTGCGGGAAACAAAAGAAGAATCGTCATAGATATAAAGTTAATCCCATTTAAAACTCTCTTAAATCCTTAAATCCTTAAATCCTCTTCGGGTGGATGCAGAAAAACGAATGAATGAATTCATTCGTTTTTCTGTATCCACCCGAAGAGGATGCCAGTGGGCATCGAAACTGTTGCGAAAATAAACTCCGTCTATTAGTGTGGGTTTTATTGTCACATTTCGACCTCCACGTGAAAGTGAAGTTTTGCATCTAATCGTATATATATATAGCGTATGCGAGAAGTCTCACTACCTTATTGGATGCACTGAGGACAATGACATAGGTGTGGGTTTTATTGTCACAGTACGATTAAATATTGAAGACTTTTCCGTTGAACTGTAACTTTTAGAATCACTTCTTTGTCTTTGCCGCAAGCGTACTGCACGCTCTCTCGTCTTCTACGGACGTTTCCCAGATTTCTGATCATTACCTTATTTTCAGAAATGAGAGAGAGTAAAATGTGTTGTGGTAAAATGTCATGTATACCACCCAGAAGAGGAAATTTCATACTTCACAATAAGGTTTAATTAAATTATGGGAGACCTAATTTAACCTTTTCAATGATTACTTTATTAATACGGACTCAAATGAATGGAGTTTTTTTTTGTTTTGTTTTTCGCTGTTTCCTTTAACTTTGATATTTTTTAGGTAATTCTTTCATTAATAATAATCTCTCATTTTCCAATTAATATGTAACCTCATATCTGTTTCATTATAATCACAATTCTTTGTTAATAATAATAATTATGATGATAACAATGATATTATTACTATTATTATTATTTATTATTATTATTATTAGTAGTAGTAGTAGTAGTAGTAGTAGTACGTAGTAGTAGTATTTGTTAAACAACATACAGTATATTTTAAATAATTTATTTCATTTCTTATATAGTCTGACGTACCGTCCCCGTCTCATGTGCTGAGTCATAAGGTAAATGCTTATACAATTTTATATATATATATATATATATATATATTTTTTTTTTTTTAAGTGTAAAGTATATTTTAAAGTTTTATTTTATTTCCACAAGAATTCACGTAGGCCAACAGTATGTATTGGAATGAAGCCTTTTTTTTTTAGCATATGAGCTCATTATCTTATTGTGTCCACCACGTGACAACTTTATTCATTTCTGCGTTAGTTGTTTTTCGTCCTTCGTCTAAATGAGGGCACTGAGATGGGATTCAATGCTAGAAAAGATAACAAGGACTGAGCATAACTTTAATGAGACACAAATGAAACATCATGTTTATCCTCGTCATAAAAGCAAATAATTTTATCTCTTAATTATTTCGGTTAACATTTCGCTTAACATTTTCTATTATTTTGTTATATTAAATTATAAAAAGATAATTAATTAATTAATTAAATCTGATTAATACTTATTTGCGAGGAAGAAAAACGAAACATCTGCGCCAACGTATGAAAACTTTCCAGCAGCGTTTGTACAACATCCGCTCTCATAATACTAAATTATAGCTTTTAGATGTTGTTGAACTTCTTTTGTAACATCTAAGGTTATAAAACGCGGGGACTTACGTTAGCTTTTTTGGAATCCGAACCACTGCACCCCACCAGAAAGACACAGGGAAGACCCAGAGAAGCTGAAATCGGAAGTCCGAGCAAACACTGCGTCTGCTCTATGAATTAATTGCCTATTGTAGGTTTTTATGCTACAGCATTATTTCATTGTAATGCGCATGAAATTTAAAAATAATTGCATTCTTTATGCGAATAATCTCCACAACCAGAAAAAAATTTCAGTCGTCCATTTGGGACTTAAACGGAGTCTACCGCGTGGCCAGTGTCGTAACACCACTTTTGGTAGATCAGCGAAATTAAACGACATTGGGTCTTGGGGCCGTCCTCTGCGTCCGGATTATGAAGCCACCCTTGTTTTGGATTCCAAGCAAAGTTGTAGTCCCTTCCGTCATACGCCCTTAGATATTGCGAAGGAGGTTAAACATTGCCATCAATACAATGGGACTTAAACTAGCGGAATGACATTTTTTAAGGTTTACTTTACTAATAACGTAATATTGGTCTTATTTATATCAATAGATTCCGCGTCCAATACAATTAACTTTTTTGTTTCTATGATATAAATGAAGAATCAATTCCCACATCGTTTATATCTATGTGGCTAATATTAAGTTTCACGGAAACCAGATTACACTAGGTTAGGTGGTCGTTTCAGATAGGTTAGTTATTTCTCACGCGACCAATTTCGGCCAGTCACGAACTTTGTAACAAATTTTGACTAAACGAAAAACTAGTCTCCACGAAACTTAATATTTACCATCTATGTTTAAAAGGACAGTAAATAAGTTTAATTCTTGCTAAGTATAACTCCGAAATAAGTACGTGTACGAAATATCCGTTTCTTATAAATTTTGGAGACGTTTTTTCATAAATGTGGCTTAACCCCAAGAGGAGGAAAGTGGATCAGTGGTTGTTATTTATTATATCTTAGGAACTTCACTCATTTATTGGACCACGTTTAGTGGTTCTTGTTTATACGAGTAAGTAGTTTTGTAGTTTTGTCTTTGAGGTTACTGCTTAACATAAGTGTCTGTTTTTCTCTAGAAGCCTAAAGCTTCGGCGGGTTGACCGGGCCAATGGGATTATTTTAAAGTTACGTTGTATTCGACCTTATTTCCAATAATTTCCAAATTTAAGATTCCTAATTTTTCTTTTTCTTTTTTCGCTTATTGTTGCTGTAATTACAAACCTTGGTTAATAATTTGGGCCAAGTTAAACTGATGTAGTTATATCTTCACATACATTTCTTCTGGGTTAATTTCGTTAGTGTTCGTCGGCAATATTTTTCTTGTTCGTGTCCTTATGTACCGGTACGTTTATATATATATATATATATATTATATATAATATATATTATATATATACTCAGATACAAAAATCGTGTATACGTAAAAAATAAGTATGTAATTACAAAATATGAAGCATGACGACATTAACATCTAAATTAGTTGACATGGAAATGTTACATATGTATCTTGCATCACAGCAATCGTGGAAATTTGTGCGTAACTATTATTATTTTATACCCATTTCACATTTTAGATACGTCCGATCTTAAAATGTTGTTTCCGAACTAAAGAAATCGTACATACGAAATTATCTTGTAGTTTATAAGTTATATTAATAGGGGGCGCGGAGGTAAACAGAACGTAATTAAGCCTTTCCTCGTCTTGGGTCATTTTATGAGATTTGTGAATACGCTTCAGTATTTAGACATTCACTTCACCCTTTACGTCATCACCTTTCCATCATTCGAGAGATTTGGTGAGCATTACGTAATATAAGAACGAATTTCAGCAGAGGATTCACCTGTCAGAATATTTACGTTCCTAACGTACTGTACATTCTGCTTTATTATACATTCTATACAATGTCGTTTTACATTTTCAGTATCACTTATCGATGACGTGACACGCACGTTCGCCTTCATTTGGAATATGGTAAAGCATTTGCAATTTGGAAAGATACTCTTTGTTCTCCGCGTACAAAATCTTTAGAGAAATATCATGTACATTATTACATTTATATACACATTATGGTGGTAATGCGCATGCGTAGATCACATTCATTATTTCTAGTACAGCATTTTAAACAAGCGTAGATTTCGGAAGGTAACGATGTAAGGTCCGCGGGTGGATATCGGGAGGATATTTCAGGCGAAGATAAAATAGAATTCTATATCATAAATGACGTTCGTAAATCGGATTAAATTCGAAATTAACTGAGATTCGATATTATTCCAGCTAAATGATTCAAGACTGGATTTAATTACGGTTAGTATGAGTCGATTAATTCCAGTTAGATTTAATTACGTTCTGTCTACCTCCGCGCCTCCTATACATTACAATATAACCTATAACCTATGTACGATGTACGATTTCTTTGGTTCGGAAACAACATTTCAAGCTCGAACGTATCTAAAATGTGAAATGGGTATAAACTAATAATCAGAGCTGGGCATTTGCGGCATATTTTGCGGTACTGCGGTACTTGCGGTACCACCGCACTACCACCCCGGGCCCCCATAACGCAGTACCGCAAAGGATCGCTGAAAGTACCGCAGTACCGCTACCGCATTCAAATTTCCGCGTACCGGTTTGGTACCGGTTTGGTAGTGCAGCAGTACCGCAGTACCGCAATATGCCGCAAGTGCCCAGCTCTGCTAATAATAGTTACGCACAAATATCCGCGATTGCTATGACGCAATATACATAGAGTATGTAACTTTCCATGTCAACTAATTTAGATGTTAATATCGTTATGTTTCATATTCTGTATTTATTTATTTTTGACGTAGACACGATTTTTGTATCCTGGTGTGTGTGTATATATATATATATATTATTTACGTCATATTTACGCATTGCTGATACACATATTTTCATATGTGATAATGATAATTCAAACTGAGTACCGAAATTAGTCACTGATGCTTAAATAATAATTTTCTTTTCTCCCATTTTCCCTCTTAAAAATAAAAGGAATTATATTTTCTTATTTCGTTCCAGCCTCGAACCAACATGAATTTCCATACTGCTTTTGAACTTCGCTCTTGCAAAGGAAAATCAAGGATTACAGCCAACCCCAGCGCAACTTTCTGCATCCCCACACGCCGCACTCGCTTGCTACGTCTGTTGCGTTAGAAGGGTTCGTATTTCCATAACTTATTCTTTGTCTGTGAGGAAATTCGAAGACACTAAAAATTATTCAGTTCCTTAATGCGTACGAACGTGAGAATTTGAATTAAGAACCAAATAGATTCACCGCTTTAGAATTGGTTTTCACTTTAAGCAAAGATACCGTTTCTAACAGGGTGTAGCCGTTCTAAGACTCGTAATATGAGGTGAGGATGAGATGCGAAAAATTTACTTCACTCGTGGGCTGCATAATGTATAAGAATGGACCTAAGAGTGCGGGACTAACTAGATATTAAATAAATATTAAATTTACATGTGAAATTTAAAATACAGGGCGAGTGGTACGACTGAAACGAGCTCAGCAGAGACTGATTGTGGAATTAACGCAGAGTTTCTGGAAGATGATTTAGAATTTTGGGACGTAGATTGGATTGGATTTTACATTATTATTATTATTATTATTATTATTATTATTATTATTATTTCTTAGTGAAGGTCCAGTTCTTGATTTCTAAGTTAAGTACACTTCCTGCCAAAATCTGGTCTAATCGAAACAAAAAAAAAGGTCAAAATCTCACTGCCTTTTTTCGACTATGATTTTTCACTTCAAATGAGAAAGGAAGCACGTCACTTTGACGTGTAATGTTTCTGTGCTTATTGAATTAATTATCCTTTCCTCCACCTAGCAAAATATATACAAAGTGAAACGAAACTTAAATAATTCTTTGAAGCTGATCCGTAATGACTACTATTTTGGACTCATTTCGTGTTCATTTGAGTACGTTGCAAGCCAAAATATTTAGGCGTGAGACAACATCTATTGGAGAAAGTGTCAGTTGATTCCTTTTCAGTTTATCTTCATTTACTGAATGTTATTAAATGCAATTTAATTCTTTCAGGTTAACGCAGAACAACGTGTTAAGAGTAACCCAAATTTTAGCATTAAATACATTACAAATAAAGTGAAGCCAACTCTCGGTCTCATCTGAGTGGACTTCGAACCTCTCTGTCTGCCACTGAATAACATTGCGAGCCGCGATGTTATTCAGTGGGACACGTGATGACTTCATAAAAAATGTTGTATACTCTTTCGCATTGTATTTTCCATTAACGTTTAATGATAAGATTGCGTATATTTATGGGGGGTTCCATTTATCTTTCAATATGTATTTAAGATCCACATTTGGAATGCTGTTAATAATATTAATAACTTATTAAGTTATAAATTTTGTACTCCAAATTTTTACTTAAATTTCAACCGACAAGCATTAATTGCCTTAACTCAGGAAACTCACCGCACAAATTTAAATTCCTACTTCGTGCATTCTCACTGGCAGACCACGGATGGGAAGCCGCCTCAGAATTACTAATTAGTAATTTTGGGGGTCTTTTCATTTTACATTTTTGGCGAACTTTTAACGAATATATTTTTAAAATTTAATTTAGACAATCAACATTAGCGATGTACAAGGATGGTTAGGATCTCCACTCGAGGATGAAGGACTCCTGACTTTCAGTGTACTCACCATTCCCATCTTTAATTCTGCGAGACAGATTTTGGGAGTAGCTCAGATGATTAATAAGGTAAATCATATTTTAGATTTATTAAATATTTAGGAAAATAGTGATTGAATTGAAAAATTATTTATTAAAATTCAACGTGTGTGTGTGTGTGTGTGTGTGTGTGTGTGTGTGTGTGTGTTTTTTAAACACTTTGCATACAAAAAGTTGAAAATATGAACACTTTGACTATTTTAAAAAAAAATTTAATTTTATTCTTTTTAATTGTTTTCATTTTTCAAATTTAGTCGCATGAAAAAAAATGAGGAAAATTTCAAATTTAATTTTGTGAAATTTTGTACTTCAGCATTTTTTTCTATTTTTCTGCGCATTAATTATTTTCAATTTTACTCCTATTTGCATTAATTTTTCGCTCTCATTATGCATGAATTAACCTTTTCCAGCCCAGATGATGCCATTTAGAATCATAAGTTTAAATTGTACCTGGATGAAAAATTAATTTGAGCCGGAGAGGGTAAATATAATGTTGACTACATTTCTTTTAATGTTAATTTTCAATCCCACGTGAACTCGTTCTACACTTTTATAATTTCATCTGTATTTATCCGTTTTCAATTTGGTTTAGCATTTTAATCTGCATTGATTTTATACTTCTATCCAACCAGGAGAATGGGTTGCACTTTAGTGAGTACGACATCACCACTTTTGAAGCATTTGCCACTTTCTGCGGTTTAGGAATACAAAATACTCAAGTCTACGAAGAAGCTTGTACGTATATTGAGCAAATTTTATGTCAGTGTAAATTTATAGGTACGATAAAAATTGAAATTGTGCCGAGAGAATGTTTACTTATTTATTTACTTTTGGTACAATTACCGAAGATTTAGTCAATGCACGTTAGTTACGTATACGATATTTTGATGTACGATAACGAACTTGTATGTTATGAGGATAAAAAGAGAATGTTACCAAATCAAATTTTGGTTAGGTCATTTTAATTACGGAGCCAAGAATTTCTCGCATTGTGTATAGATGCTGTCTAAGTATATCTTTACAATTTATGAAGAAGTTATAACTAA
>JAJOZX010003528.1:0-167500 GCA_023014485.1 Bathynomus jamesi | reverse complement strand
CAAGTAAGATTTCGAAACAACTGAATACTGTACGTCCATATTTAAACATATGAAAACAACTAACTCCATCATTTTCTCTGCCTTCATGTCTTATTTGAAATTTTAATATGGAGCTTCCTCAGGTGTAAGTAATAATTTAATTAATAATTTTTAATATTTACTTTTACTGAGTGATACCAGCTGTGACCCTTGTTCACATTAAAAAATTATTTCACCTGAATAGAGTCAAACGTGCACCCATTATTGCTGTTACAGCTGTGCTGTCGTCAAGAAGCGCGTTTTGTCCTTCGTAGGTTAAAGCCACTGTTGGTTTGAGTGCAATCTAAATTATTTGATCACAATTCCATTTCCAGGCAGGAAATTAGCAATTTTCTATACATCTAATACTGAATTTAATACAAATTGCGAGTGATCTCTTTTTTAATTGACTTTAAACTTTAGAAATAAAAGAAGAGAGCACATGCACCATTCACTCTTAACAAACCGTCAAGCTCCGTTTACTGTAGTATGTTTGACACACTAACTGGTAAATATGAAGTTGCCACTTTGTTGCGAGATACTGCAAACCGTAAAGAGTATCCTCAATGAACTGACATACAAGTTTTATAATTTTTTATGGTTTAAGAAAAAATGTTCATCAGCTTCTGATCTGAAATGGCTAAGTTTTAAAAAAATGTTGGTATAAAATTTAGGGATTTTTCCTTTATAGCACCTATAGTTTCTTCTTTTCAATTAGTAACAATTTTGACAGAATATTTTCGTTACAACTAACGAAAATATCACGACTTAAGCTAACCAATTGTTAAGGGCGTACAGTTGACTTAACCGGGCATTCAATTAACCTAACCGGGCATTCAGTAATTGGTGCTACTATAGTATGCGGTCTACCTACGATTGGTTAGGTTTAGTCATGATATTTTCGTTAAAACTAACGAAAATATCATGACTAAACACAACCAATCGTCAAGGGCGATTGACATTGGGATGTAAATAAGCAATTAGTAAACAAGATAAGAAGCTATAATTAAAAGGTAGACCGCCGAATCGTAGGTAGACCGCATACTATAGTAGCACCCAATAATTTTCCCATAGGTTTAATGAAAATATCACGACTTAACCTTAACCTTACCAATAGCAGTGTTGGGAGTAACAACGTTACTAGTAACGCCGTTACTTTTTGTTAATTAGCTGTTAGCTCCTCCGAACGAGGAGGAGTATCAGATGTCAATTTTGAAAAACTAGTGTTCCTGAAATCGAACAACACATTCCTAAAAAATCTGCAAGATTAGGTTTTTTTGGACAAGCCATTTTTTTTTATTTGATTTTATGTTTTAATATTTTTTGTCATATGGAGTATAATTTGGTATTATTAAGGCTTTTTTACTCTTTAGTCTTTTCTTAAAAAAGTAACGGCAGCGGTAACGATAACGCGTTACTTTTTCATAGAAGTAACTGAAGCGGTAACGACGTTACTTTTTTATTAATGTAACGGTAGCGGTAACGCGGATCAAAACATTTTCTATTGTACGCGACGAATTAAACAGAAAAAAGCAAGCGGGTTAGGCGCTGTTAGGTTAGGTTAGGTCAGGTTAGGTTTTTGTTAATATCCCAAATACATTTTTCTAATGTATTTTGGTGTGTTTGGTTCATATATGACCTTCATTTCTAGCGAAAATGAACCAAAACATAGTAAAACTTTAATGTTTCATAACTTTGTTTCGGTTCATTTGCGCAAGATATGAAGGTCATATTTGAACAGAACACACCAAAATACATTAGAAAAATGTATTTTGGATATTAATTTCAGTGTTGGTGAAACATTCAATAATTACCTAGAAAGTAACGTGCCCAACTCTGCCAACTAGATAGGTTAATTGAAGGCCCGGTTAGGTTAATTGAATGCCCGGTTAGGTCAACTGTACGCCCTTGACGATTGGTTAGGTTAAATCGTGATATTTTCGTTAGTTTTAACGAAAATATTCTATGTCAGAAATGTTACTAACTGAAAAGAAGAAATTGGGGTGCTATAAAGGAGAAGATCCACATTTACTATAATCTATAGAGTGGGTTTAGTTAGAAAATTATTTCATAAATATTTTATAGACTTTTTATAATGCTTCCGTTATAAGTTTACGCTATAACTCATTTTCTTTAAAGTTAATCAAAGAATACGTAAAGTATGGGGTAAACTAATAATTTGTTATTTTATTGTTTTTTTCTTTTTAAATAATAAATTATTTTCGTCAGTTTCAGAGTCAATAATTATGACTGAAATTAAAAAAAATTTACTCTAATCTATGTGGTGATTTTGCTTAGAAAATTATAATTTCATAAAGCTTTTGTGCAACAAGCTAAGAAAATTTTTTAAACAGTTTAAGCTATGATCTTTTTAAAGTTTATAAAAAACACATAAACGATAGGCCGAACTTATATATACACGGTGTATATATATATGGATCTTGTGGGTTATAACTTATAAACCCATCATTTACTTAATTTTTCATATAATACAACAACCCACAAGATCCGGTTTTACTTATGTAGAATTTAAATCTGAATCTATTTTCTTCTATGGTATAATTTTCCCATAGAAGAATCAATTGGAGCTATTGAAGAATAGGGACCCCAGCCTTCTTTAGTTAGGCTTATAAGACTAACTAACGAAAATATCACGACCTAACCTAACCAATCGTTAGGTTAACTGTACGCCCTTGACGATTGGTTAGGTTAGGTCATGATATTTTCGTTAGTTAGCCTTATAAAGCTAACTAAAGAAGGCTGGGGTCCCTAGTCTTCAATAGCTCCAATCAATTATATATAGAGGGTTATATATACATAATTATATATACAGAGGGTTGACAAAATTAAATAGACACCACGATGATTGTCCTCAAGAATAAATGACAAAGTTCATCATTGGAATGCCAGAACGAGCGTCAGCTTTACATACTGGAAAGTGAAAAGCAACACGATTCTAAATATATTGATTTAATAAACTTATTATTTATTAACTTTTATTATCCACTGAAAAACAATGGAAAAAACAAAAGTAGCTATTTACTTTCGTCAATCTTCAGTGTATATATACAGGGTGCGGCATAAGTCGTTTTACCGAGAATAATGAAATCACCTCGTGAAGAATAATATCACGAGAAAATTATTTTTTAGTTGACGGCACCGTTAATACCGTCAATTATCTGGAAATTTTGCGGAACACGGTGTTGCTTGCACTTAGAAACCATCATAATTTTGAAAATATAATATGGCATCAAGATGGTGCTCCACTGCATTTCGTAAGAAATGCTCGTGCATTTTTAAACGCTAATTTTTGAGAATGGATAGGACGTCGTGGGATAGTCGAATGGACTCCTCGGTCACCGGACATAACCCATGTGATTATTCAATGTGGGCTATAATCAAAGATAGAGTCTACTGCCAAACACCTCGGGAATTCGATAACATGAAGACTTTGATACGCCAAGAGTTCGAGACGTTGAGTAATAACAAAGAACTGTGCCGTGCTATTTGTTGTTCCGCGGTCCAAAGATGGAACGTGTGTATTGAACATGATGGAGGACACTTTGAACAATTTCTGTAATAAATAATAAATATTATTCTTCACAAAGTGAGTTCATTATTCTCCATAAAGCGACTTATGCCGTACCCTGTATATACAGTATATAAGCTCTTTTGACCCTTCTTTGACTCAAACTGGGTCCACTTATAGCCTCTTTGCTCCTTTAATCTTATTTTTCAATGCCTTGGCTTAATCCTTCGAGCATCGCAACCTCGCGGTCATTAATGTCGATTTCTAGAACTAATTATTGGATTCTAAAGATTAAATATAAAACTATGAGTTGGATGACAAATGAAGGAATGAAGAATGAATACGATGAATACAATGAAAGAATGAAGAGAAAATGAGAGTAAACAAAAATGAGGGTTAAAAGAATTATAAAAATCTAAATCCGATGCAAATCTAAAATCCCGATGCCGATATAGCACACTCATTCTCCGAGGATCAAAGTGGAAACATCCTATCCTCCCTTCGGTGCCACGAGAGGTGACGCCGCTGCAAGTCCCCGAGATGGGACACTCCATCCGACTCGCGAGTGTCACACAATCGAGGGAACAATAGTCATCACAGTTGGGCCAAGAGCTTCTCTCCATCAGATGCCCGTGGGTAAGGCGGGTGTGGCCAATTCAAAGGCAGGCAAGAACAGATTTCTACCGTAGGAACATATGGGAAGTAATTTCAGGGACAGACCATATCCGCGACCTCTTGTTTAGACTAACAATAGCCACTCAGTGACACTGTCAAATGACGGGAGCTGTAGCTCGAATCCCTGGAAGGAAGTCATCGTAAGAAAGAGGGCGACCAACCGCAGAGGAACGGGAAACCGTGGACGGTGCGGACTGGTCCGCATCCTTATTTCCCTTAATAGCTACTTGGCAGGTATCCAACCAAAGTGCTAATAGCCATCATTCAACTACAGCAGTACCCAAATCCCACCTCTTTGCATCTTTTTCTGTAGACGCTATTGCCTAAGCATATTTTCCAAATTCCTCTTTAAGTGACTCGAAGGAGGAACATCTGTTGAAAGGACTGCATATTGATATCTCCGTCAATGTGAAGTCCTCGATAGGTTCTCGATAAATCAGAGAATGAATGTCAGAAACACGCTGAACAATTATGTATTCTAAATCAGAAAATGGAAGATCTTCAAAGAGAATAAAGGAGAAGACGGATAAAAACTGCAGGAAAAAAAAGAAGCAAAGTGAGCATCTCTAACAAGCCTAATACAAGAATGTCATACTAATTAATTATTGGTCCAGGAAAACCTGCTCGGATTAAAAATGAAACTTTAAAAGTCAATCGAGGCCTGATGTAGAATTCTTTGAATTACTGTTAACCCAACGGTTATTATCGAGTCCTCGAGACGAGGTCGTCCGAAAGAAAACCACGCCTATAAACCTATTAGAAACAGAATTGCCATTTTAGCGATTTTGTCGCTAAATTTAGCGACTTTTGATGAGTTTTGGCTAATTTTTTTAACTTTAGCGACTTAGCGTAATTTTAGCTACTTTTTGTCGAGCTGCCAGTCTCGTTCATTCCTTTGGTTTGTATGACCTTATAATATATTTGTGTGACATAGCCTTTCTTTATATAAAAGGACCAATGAGCAAGAAATATAGTCAACGTTTTCGAGTAGAATGTCTCCACATCTCATCTGGCGACTTTTTGGCTTATTTTTGAAGTGATTTGGCCACTTCATTTTGGCGACTATAATTAGAATAGTTATCTATAGTCATTTTAGCGTGAAATTTTATAGTGAGAATGAAAATGGAACGATTTAAAAATTGCCTCCTTGAGATTCTCGCTCGCGGATTTCTCACTTTTGGGCGAGAAATGAAATGGAACGACAATGAGTGGGAAGAAATCACTCGTACTAATAAGTATATCACTTAATAATAATAATAATAATAATAATAATAATAATAATAATAACAATAATTGAATCTAAGTATTCCCAAATATAAAAAAATAAAATAAAATTTAAACTTTAGTAATAAATCTTAACTGTATGCGTATAATTAATGAGCGAAATATGAGTGCAATTTTTACTCAAATATATCAACTCAAGCTGTTGGCAATGCAGGCATTTGCCTAGGGCGGCAGATAGCTGGGCGCGGTAAAATGTCGGACAGGAAGGGGGTTGGTTTTTTTTCAAACAATACATATGTACATAAACATTTTTCATGTAAAACACTGTGATAATTGTTCAGAATGCATGTACATGTAGGAGAAGGGGAGGATGAAGAATGGGAACAGCAAATTTTACGTAAAAAATACACCTAACTTGCATTGATTATATATATATATATATATATATATATATATATCCGGATCAATGAAAGAAAGCCACCCCAGCCTTCTTTAGTTAGCTTTATAAGGCTAACTAACGAAAATATCACGACCTAACCAACCAATCGTTAGGTCAACTGTACGCCCTTGAAGATTGGCTAGGTTAGGTCGTTATATTTTCGTTAGTTAGCCTTATAAACTAACTAAAGAAGGATGGGGTGGCTTTCTTTCATTGATCCTATATTCGTACAACCCATACAGGGTGAGTCAAAACGTTTTACCACTTTTCTGTCAACGTTCATAGGCATATCAAGTGGTAACATTTTTTTGATATATTACATAGGAATATATATTTATAATGTATATATGTTTGAATGTGAAGCTTGATTTAATAACTATATCCTATACAGATATATTAAATTGTCCAAACTGAATTTCGTACAGAATTTCTTTAAACACTTTTGGAATTTCCATCTGTGAAACATTTTAATATTACCCTGTATTTGCACTCATTAAATGATAAAAAAACAAAGTGAGAAATAAAAATTTACAATATATATTCTATACCATCTCTGCGTACAAGTGTTTTACGTACTGGTATATCGACGTCTTTTCTTACTGCTAATACTACTTTTGAAAGACCTTAAAATTATAAAATAGCTTTCAGTAAATAATTTATGATTTCTAAACTTATGGTAAAGAGCAGTTAAAATTTGAAACGAAACGCCGAGCCTCACTATTGTTTTTATTTTTGTTTTCTTTATTAGTTTTTTTTATTTTTTTACCATTTTCTTGTCTTCTTTTAACTCCTAATTTGTTTAATAACACTGGTATGCATATGAAATTTTTTTTGTCTGCTGTGAGGGTTTTTTCAACTCATATTATATAATTCGACCATGCTGAATTCGAAAATGACATTGGTTTTCCTCAATCAGGTCAGGTTTTTTCTCTATTGGCCATTTATTATAAGTCCAATTTTATCCCCAAATTTATTGATTTTTTTAGCTTAAACACTGTAGATACGAGTAATATTATAAGAACACTCGTGAAAAATGAAAACATTGTGTGAATAAATACTTTTATTCATACAATGAATATGGAAAAAAGTTTATTGAGGAAGGAATGAAGTTTTTTTGGCTTTCCGTATGTGTTTTTCTTCGGGCACGTCTCGCTTCAAACACCAGCAATAGTCCGCCAGCATATTGATATCCCAGTTTCCCTGGTACCTCTCTTCCATTATTTTGATATCTTGGTGAAATCGTTCACCCTGTTCCTCACTATAATCCCCGCAATTTTCAGGAAAATAGTCCAAGTGGGACCACAAAAGTGCATTTTTATGGACATGCGCGACCCATGAGCTTTGAAAGCTTCCATCAAGTTTTCGACAACGGACTCGTATTCTGGACTTCTACGCTTGCCAAGAAAATCAGTGACAACTGATTTGAATGCCTGCCAGGCATTCTTCTCAGTTGGAGTCATTGCGTTTTCGAACTGAGTATCCTTGATCAAAGTTCGAATTTGAGGACCATCAAAAACCCCAGCATTTAGTTTAGCATCAGATATATGAGGAAATTTACTCTCGAGATATCGGAATGCTGAACCCTCCTTATTCATTGATTTGATGAAATTTTTCATCAAGCCCAGCTTAATATGAAGTGGTGGGAGCAAAATTTTTGTTGGTGGTACAAGGGACACTGAAACGACATTATGGGACCCAGGTTCAAAATTCTCTCTGGATGCCCATTCATGCTGTGCATAGTGCTTCTCATCCGCTCGGCTATCCCATTTGCAGAGGAAACATGGGTATTTCGTGTATCCCCCTTGCATTCCCAATACAAATGCCACAATCTGAAAAAAAATGAAAATATTTAAAGAATTTAGAGAATTTGTTCTATCAGATAAAAAATCTATGCATTGGACTGTATCACTTCTGTGGGGAAGTTAAGTGTTGTTATACGCTCTCAAATAACCTTTGGAAAAACAACATAGTCAATAGCAATAGTTTACTTATGATATTAGTATTACCTTCAAATCTCCACAGATCCTCCAGTTATGTTGGTCGTATACGAGAGCATCCAGTAAAATTTTCATGTTATCGTAGCTCTCAGTAAGTTGTACGGAATGTGCTACAGGGACTGATGCAACCCTATTCCCAATGTTGAGAAGTACTGCTTTCGAACTTCGTTTAGACGAGTCTATAAATAGCCTCCATTCTGATGCGTTATATGGCAGGCCCAAGGATTCGATTAGCCCCTCAACATTGCAGCAGTACACTAAGGAAGAGGTATTTTCGTGCACTGCAAAAAACTTGCGAAATTCTTCCTCTCGTTTCCTATACCAGGAGAATGTTGTTCCCGGAGCCAGCAAGTTGTCCTCTCGAAGTCGTGAGCCCAAGATCTCGGCAGCTAATTTGGAAAGTCCTAAATCCCTGGTAAGATCATTAAGTTTGGCCTGGTTGAGAGGCCTCGGCTCATTTGAAGCGGTATTTTGAGGTATATATACGACTGGGACTGGTCATTGGCATTGGTCATTGATTCATCATCAGAATCATCGAAGTCCAGGGTTTGAGGTGGGTCGGGTATTGGAATTCCAGGACCATAGGGCACAGGTCTCATAGCAGAAGGAATGTCAGGGTATACAACAATGTGTTTATTCTTCGTGTTAACTCCTGAAAATAGAAACACAGAAACATGGATATAAAACTTGCATATGAAATAGAAGAAGCATTCAGACTGAATGCTTCTTCTATTTCATATGCAAGTTTTATATCCATGTTTCTGTGCTTCTATTTTCAGGAGTTAACAAGAAGAATAAACACATTGTTGTATACCCTGACATTCCTTCTGCTATGAGACCTGTACCCCATGGTCCTGGAATTCCAATACCCGACCACCTCAAACCCTGGACTTCGATGATTCTGATGATGAATCAATGACCAATGCCAATGACCAGTCCCAGTCGTATATATACCTCAAAATACCGCTTCAAATGAGCCGAGGCCTCTCAACCAGGCCAAACTTAATGATCTTACCAGGGATTTAGGACTTTCCAAATTAGCTGCCGAGATCTTGGGCTCACGACTTCGAGAGGACAACTTGCTGGCTCCGGGAACAACATTCTCCTGGTATAGGAAACGAGAGGAAGAATTTCGCAAGTTTTTTGCAGTGCACGAAAATACCTCTTCCTTAGTGTACTGCTGCAATGTTGAGGGGCTAATCGAATCCTTGGGCCTGCCATATAACGCATCAGAATGGAGGCTATTTATAGACTCGTCTAAACGAAGTTCGAAAGCAGTACTTCTCAACATTGGGAATAGGGTTGCATCAGTCCCTGTAGCACATTCCGTACAACTTACTGAGAGCTACGATAACATGAAAATTTTACTGGATGCTCTCGTATACGACCAACATAACTGGAGGATCTGTGGAGATTTGAAGGTAATACTAATATCATAAGTAAACTATTGCTATTGACTATGTTGTTTTTCCAAAGGTTATTTGAGAGCGTATAACAACACTTAACTTCCCCACAGAAGTGATACAGTCCAATGCATAGATTTTTTTATCTGATAGAACAAATTCTCTAAATTCTTTAAATATTTTCATTTTTTTTCAGATTGTGGCATTTGGATTGGGAATGCAAGGGGGATACACGAAATACCCATGTTTCCTCTGCAAATGGGATAGCCGAGCGGATGAGAAGCACTATGCACAGCGTAAATGGGCATCCAGAGAGAATTTTGAACCTGGGTCGCATAATGTCCTTTCAGTGCCCCTTGTACCACCAACAAAAATTTTGCTCCCACCACTTCATATTAAGCTGGGCTTGATGAAAAATTTCATCAAATCAATGAATAAGGAGGGTTCAGCATTCCGATATCTCGAGAGTAAATTTCCTCATATATCTGATGCTAAACTAAATGCTGGGGTTTTTGATGGTCCTCAAATTCGAACTTTGATCAAGGATACTCAGTTCGAAAACGCAATGACTCCAACTGAGAAGAATGCCTGGCAGGCATTCAAATCAGTTGTCACTGATTTTCTTGGCAAGCGTAGAAGTCCAGATACGAGTCCGTTGTCGAAAACTTGATGGAAGCTTTCAAAGCTCATGGTCGCGCATGTCCATAAAAATGCACTTTTTGTGGTCCCACTTGGACTATTTTCCTGAAAATTGCGGGGATTATAGGAGGAACAGGGTGAACGATTTCACCAAGATATCAAATAATGGAAGAGAGGTACCAGGGAAACTGGGATATCAATATGCTGGCGGACTATTGCTGGTGTTTGAAGCGAGACGTGCCCGAAGAAAAACACAGACGGAAAGCCAAAAAAAACTTCATTCCTTCCTCAATAAACTTTTTTCCATATTCATTGTATGAATAAAAGTATTTATTCACACAATGTTTTCATTTTTCACGAGTGTTCTTATAATATTACTCGTATCTACAGTGTTTAAGCTAAAAAAATCAATAAATTTGGGGATAAAATTGGACTTATAATAATGGCCAATAGAGAAAAAACCTGACCTGATTGAGGAAAACCAATGTCATTTTCGAATTCAGCATGGTCGAATTATATAATATGAGTTGAAAAAACCCTCACAGCAGACAAAAAAATTTCATATGCATACCAGTGTTATTAATGAATGCTTTGGCCGAGGTCACCAGATCTTTCAGATCAAAGTAATGTTATTAACTAAGTTATTAATTAGGTTGATTGATAGACTGAGTTTTCTTCCTTTTATTTAACACAAATAAATTGATTCGAATGATTTATGAATGGGACAGAAGATTGTTTACATTGGAAATACTGTAATGTGTACACTTGAATTAATGCTTACAATGTGACAATTAATAACGCGTGGCAATGATGATCTTTATATAAAGTTAGGTGAGTGATATTAAAAGGCCAATGAGGCTTTGCACGAATGATGTTTACATGATGGTAACGCGTAGATCACTAAATGGTTTTCGGAGAGAGCCGAAGGTGGAGAGGCGTCCTGCTGTCCCTGTAACGAAGTTGAGAGGCAATAGACAAGGCATGAAACCTCGCGATGTGACGTCATTTTAGTCTTGCTTGTTATGACGTCATCTTTGTCGAGTTTGGTTTGATGAGTTATATCGCATTGTTGATGGCATGTTGATAAGTGTTTTGGAATACGTCTCTGTCAGGTCCAGTTGGCTTCTACTCGTGCACAAACCTATTCCATACACACAAATAACAATTATTTGACTTAGAGGAAACATGTGCTCTAAATATAACACTAAACTATACGAAATTAAAGGATAGCAGAGAACTTTCACTTTAAACCATAATAAAATAAAACGATATAAACCAGTCCGCTTGCGATATTTTAATTCTGATCTTTTATGGTGTAATTCCCATTGGGACCCAAAACAACAAACTTAAATAATAAAATTTAGTTTGTCTGAACATTCGAGGAACTGCAAGAAAAAATAAAACCATAAAACAACGCTTATTGACCTTTTATGGAGCCAATTTCGTTAAATCGCATTGCTGGAAGTCTCCTTTTGGGCGTTTCTTATTATTTCATTTGTTTTTGGTCTTAAATGAGAGCCATACATTCCTTGAAAATTTCTTCGTATAAAAATGAAAGTCAAGAAATAAATGAAAAATTAGGTAGACTTAACAAACTGGTAAATAAATTATCAATTTGAAGTTTGGGAAGGAACAAATGACATAAAAAATTTGCCAAAATCTCAGAGATACTGATAGAGGTATTTAATGAAATCCGCCCTGTAACAACCATGACCCCAAAAAAGACAACGTAAACCCTGATTAATTAAACTTCTCTTTCACTCCATTCGAGAAAAACATCTAATCTATAAACGTGAAAGAGAAAATACTTATAGAATCAGATTACTTTATTAAAAAACGTAACATGTGAGTATTATTTACAGTACCAAATATGAAGAAAAAAAGGGGAATCCACGTGATAGTGAAAATTAATTAATGAAACTTTGCAAAACGAGACAGTACAAAATTCAAATTTAAATGTAAACAGTGCCATTTATAACGAGCCTTTAGATAAAGCCAGTCAAGTGAATAACTACTTTGCTACCATTCGTAAAACCATAGCCAAACACGTATCGCCTTCCACACACAATTATTAGAATATCCCTTTACCCAAGCTCCTTGTACCAGGACAAAACTTGTCCCGATACGATGACGATACGTTTGTCGTTTTAGAATTTAGATGAAGATAAAAATGCGGAAGAACTACAAGGTCACTTAAACACACTTTTACCATCAATTAATTTTACTTACGAAACTGAATCGAATAGAAGCTGCATCTTCTCGATGTGTTGGTTTGCAGAAATAACAGGCAAAGCCTAACTTAAACATTTATTGACAAACTACCATTCGAACACATACATTCATGCATTTAAAAAATGTGTCTCAATTGGTTTGCTTTTGAAAGCTTTTAGGATCCGTGACGAGCAATTGTTGATAAAGGAATATTTGAAAACAGCTTTAATTAAAGAATTAAGTTTTTCCAACCATTTTATTGATAGAGCGTTGTATTTAACAAAGAAAAAATATAATCCTAACAATAGAACAAGAAAGCTGATGAGGTGTATTTGAAGGTACATTTTGTTATATAGATTATAATATAAAGAAATTTATCACGGAAGGATAACACGCTTGTAACATCAGTTTTTAATAATTAGGGAAAAGTCATTAGACCTCAGCTAACTAAAGGCAAAGGCAATGAAGGCTGTATTTATGACATTCCTCGCCGTAATTGCCTTAACAATTATAGGTAAAACTATAGATATAAAAAGAAGGCTCAACATCGATATACAGTAGTCCAACAACTGGAAGGAATAATAGTTGTCTGATTAAAGATAGAGAGCATTTAAATAATCTAATCAACATTGATGGAGTTGAGATCCTAGAAAAAATTTCCATTCTGGAAGAAATAGATACGAGTCATTTTGTATTTATTTCTCGGACAACTTTAATTCAAATAAACCCGCATTCGAAACGGATAAATTTGTCTACAATACATATATTGAAACGCACAAAATGTAAAATTCGACAGAAGCATGATGCTGTCCATTTGTATCAGTCAAATATATAATAGTTGTGTTTTATTTATGCGTTCAGTTATGCTTCTGATAGCGTGGCGTTCAGTGCTCTTAAAATTTAAAGCTATCCAAATTTTATCCTTAGTTATATATATATATATATATATATATATGCACTAAAATCACAAAATAACACGTGACCTTATTAATAAGCAAACAACCACAAGGAAAAGGAAACACAAAGTCCGAGCGCTTTCGATATATTCACATTATCAAGGAGGAACAGAAAATAGACGGAGATTACAAAAGTAAATGAGTTAAATAGACAAGCAAAAAATTCACAATCGGCACCTCAAATTAAAGGCCTAAGCCCTCTAAAGATTTTTTCAATTGATAACATAATCTGTAGGCAGCTAAATTACTAAATATAAAAAAGAAGTAACTGTATAGATGAAATTAGACAAAAAAACCAATACAGAGAACAAAAATTATTATAATGGTTATTAACACTAATATTTAATTAAAACAGGCAATTAATTGGCAAGAATTTAATGAAAAACAAATAGATAACGTAGATAACAAATAGATAACATAATCTGTAGGCTGCTAAATTACTATACAGATGAAATTAGACAAAACACCAGTACAGAAAACAAAAATTATTATAATGGTGGTAATGACCATTATAATAATTTTTGTTTTCTGTACTGGTGTTTTGTCTAATTTCATCTGTATAGTAATTTAGCAGCCTACAGATTATGTTATCTATTTGTTATCTACGTTATCTATTTGTTTTTCATTAAATTCTTGCCAATTAATGCCTGTTTTAATTAAATATAGTGTTAATAATCATTATAATAATTTTTGTTCTCTGTATTGTTTTTTTTTGTCTAATTTCATCTATACAGTATACTTCTTTTTTATATTTAGTAAATTTAGCTGCCTACAGATTATGTTATCAATTGAAAAAATCTTTAGAGGGCTTTAAGGCCTTTAATTTGAGGTGCCGATTGTGAATTTTTTGCTTGTCTATTTAACTCATTTACTTTGTAATCTCCGTCTATTTTCTGTTCCTCCTTGATAATGTGAATATATCACGAAAGCGCTCGGACTTTGTGTTTCCTTTTCCTTGTGGTTGTGTTGGCTAGGTACAGGGACTTACTAGAGCGATTAAAGGAAAAAACTAGTAAGATTGTTTTAACAGGTATACTTCCTCGAATTATCCATCGTAACGATTTCTACAGCAAGGCGACCTATATTAACAATAACCTAAAGTCTCTTTGCCAACAGGAAGGAGTGCATTTTGAGAATTTTTGGAACAGTTTCTGCGGCAGGAGGGACTTGTTCCTCGGAGATGGACTTCATCTTAATGACGTAGGAGCTGCGCGTTTAGGAAGACTATTTCATAATACTGTCTCTTCTTTTCAGGCTGCCGTAACTCGAACGGTCCCAGCGTAAATTCCATAAATTTCCACTGCGCTCGCGAAGTTGTCGCAATTACAAACAATTTGAAGGTTCTATCCTTAAATGCTCGTAGCCTACGAAATAAAATAAACGAATTTTTTTCTTTAATTGCTTGTAAAGACTATGATATAATTGCGATAAATGAATCGTGGCTTAGCACTGAAACTCGTGACTTTGTAGGGGAGTATCAAATTAAAGGTTATAGACTTTTTGTTAAAAACAGAATAGGTAGGCGAGGAGGCGGTGTTATGTTGTATATCAAAGATAATATAGCGAACGTTATAGAAGTAAAGCACACAATTCCAGAACCGATAGATTCGACTATAGCAGAACTTAAATTGAACGATTTCAAACTTGTTGTTGCGGTTATATATAGGCCCCCTAATCAAACAGCTGATACGGACGAAGCGTTATATCGTGAACTAAAGCGAATAATCGGTAGTGAGCAGGCTTTAGTTATGGGTGACTTTAATTGCGCTAACGTAAATTACGATACAATGCAGGGAGACGCGGAAGGTAATCGTTTAGTTAATTTTCTCGAGGATAGCTTTCTTATTCAAAAGGTTGGGGAACCTACGAGGTTGGACAGTATTTTAGATTTAGTAATAACTACGGATGATAGGCTAATTACTGATCTTCAAATAATAGAACCGTTGGGCAATAGCGATCACAATATGGTAGAGTTTGTCCTCTCAGTAAGTCACTCGAAACCAGCTAACTCGACGAAAATTCCTAACTTCCAGCACGCAGACTTTAGTAAATTTCGAAATAAATTGTCACACGTCAATTGGGAAAACGTGATGGGGAACTCCAACGCAAAACTAATGTGGGAATCGTTCGAAACAGTATTTAGGACTATAAATGAGGAATGTGTACCGTACAAAATTAAGCGTGCGAAAGTAAACAACAAGCCCTTGTGGTTTACTTCTAGAGTAGGAGACATTATAAAGAGTAGAGATAGGGCTTATAGGCTACATAAGTGCGATAAAGACAATTTGTGGTTACGAAACAACTACATATCTCTAAGGCGTGAAGCGAAAAGTGTAATAAAAAAGTCCAAGCGCGAATTTGAAATCTCCATAGCTCGTGACGGTAAAGAAAACCCCAAGCGATTCTTTCAATACGTCAATAATAGAAATCCAGTAAAAAGCGTCTTGGGGCCTTTGAAAAATCTAAACGGAGATCTAGTTTCTGAAAACAAGGAAATGGCTACCTTGCTAAACGAATTTTTTACGTCAGTTTTTACTATAGAAGATGTAACAAATATCCCTACGGTCACGGACATAATACCGTTTGATAATGGTAATATTTTGGATAATATAGTGGTTAGTGAAGGGGAGGTAACGCGCTATATTGATAAAATGAAAACGCGTAAATCACCGGGGCCGGATTCCATATATCCCATACAACTAAAAGAATTAAAAGATAGCATTGTTGTGCCGCTAACAAAGATTTTTAATGCGTCTATTTCTGAGGGGTGCGTACCAGATAATTTCAAGTTAGCAAACGTAACACCTATCTTTAAGAAAGGCGATAAAGGTGCGGCGGGAAATTATAGACCAATCAGTTTAACGTCTGTTGTAGGTAAGCTACTGGAATCAATAATTAGGGATCGTATAGTCGAACACTTAGAATTCCATAAGCTAGTTAGAAATACGCAGCACGGATTTAGGCGAAACAAATCTTGCTTAACTAATCTTTTAGAATTTTTCCAAAGCGTGGTTGACGTTTACGATAGACATCGGGCGGTTGATGTAGTGTATTTAGATTTTCAAAAAGCGTTTGACACCGTGCCGCACAAAAGACTCATTGAAAAAACTAAGGCTCATGGAATCAGGGGTGTAGTAATAAATTGGCTAGAAGAGTGGTTGCGAGGCAGGAAACAGAGGGTGGTCGTTGATGGAGCGGAGTCGTGTTGGGCTAATGTAGCGAGTGGCGTTCCTCAGGGTTCTGTATTGGGCCCCTTGCTTTTTCTTATATATATTAACGATTTAGATGTCGGCCTAGTCAGTACAGTTTCAAAGTTTGCGGATGACACGAAGCTGGGTGGTAGGGCGATTAATGACGAAGATAGAGGTAAAATTCAGGAAGATCTGAATAAAATCGTTGATTGGTCAGTCACATGGCAAATGAGATTTAACGTTGATAAGTGCAAAATTTTGCATATAGGTTCGCGTAACGGTAATTTTGCGTATAGTATGTCAGGGAAAGATTTAACAAGCGTAGAGCAGGAAAAAGATTTAGGAGTTATAGTCACGGGTGATTTAAAAGTAGCGAAACAAAGTACAGCAGCGGTCAATAAGGCGAACAAAGTGTTAGGTTTTATAGCTCGAAATTTTGAGTACAAATCGCGCGATATTATAGTTCCACTTTATAAATCATTAGTTAGACCCCATTTGGAGTACGCGGTCCAATTTTGGAATCCGCATATGCGCAAAGATATAGACAAAATCGAAAGAGTTCAAAGACGAGCAACTAAGATGATTCCGTCGCTTAGGTCAAAGTCGTACGAGGATAGGCTTAAGGAGTTAAAATTGACAACACTCGAGACTAGGAGGTTAAGGGGTGATCTAATCCAGGTTTTCAAAATTATGAATGGGTTCGATAACGTAGATAGAGATAGCTTTTTCGAAATATCTCAATATAATAGGACTAGAAATAACGGGTGTAAGTTGACAAGTAGAAGGTTCGAGACAGCAGTTGCGAAAAACTTTTTTACGCATAGAATAGTAAATAGCTGGAATAGTTTGCCGGTAGAAGTAATTAGTAGCACGTCTATAAACATTTAAAAATCGATTAGACGCATATGTTGATAGAAAGGGTATAGTTTAAGGTAGTAAAATTAAGGCTTTCTGGGGATAGATCCCACAGCTCAACACAAGTGTTGTGGGATATAGGGAGGCAGCGTCTTGGGTTAGGGGATACTCTCTGTCCTTACACACCCCATTTAAAGAGATTCCTCTGCTGAGCGGTGCCCCCCATAGTACTGTGAGGTATTGAAAAACTCATGATCTTCACTTGCCCCACAAACACCTTTAAATGGGAGACCCATAATGGGTGCACACACATTTCTACATTACTGTACAGTCTTTACAGCCACACCTACACTTTTCCTCGTTAGTGTATATATTGTAATGTATATGGTTGTAAATTTTGACATGGTCCGCAATCGATATGGACCGTGACTTGATGGATACCGTAATGAAATTGACTGGATTCTTTGGATCTGATATATTTGCATGTCCGTTATAAATAGATATAGAGTGTAACATTTGTGGATAGTAGTCTATTTTGACTTGATCCTCTAGATCCAGAGATTCTATCTTTAGTTTTAAATCGATAATTAATTAGTTTTAAATTGATAATTATTTAGTTTCGTAAAAATTGGTCGTTGCCAATTTACCGGCGGCTTTTACATAAATTTCTTATGTTTTTGTGGTTCGGAACCCACGTAAAATTGTAGGTCCCCTCCGCCACCACGGAGGACATGCACAATACACGATTGCGAACACAGTTGGGTGGACCAGCCATGAGTGGATCCTGGGGTCTTTGTTGGTCTGAAGCATTGTAACATTGTAACATATATATATATATATATATATATATATATATATACATATATATATATATATATATATATACCATCTCATACTATTCTGCAAGCTTTAACGTTTCTCCTATATTGACTCTCATTGAACTGCACTGAACTCTGGTAGTGTGTGCCTGATTAGGCCAAACGGATAAAAGACCCAAACGAAATAGATTTTATACAATTTTATTCAATTAAATTTTGAAATACGACGATTAGAGGCGGGGCAAATTAAGATGAATTTGAAAATGGTAAAAAAAAAAAGAGGTTTAGTCAGCCTAAACTGACTATAATTAATGGTATTTACATTAAACAACCACTATGAAACACAACGCGTCTTTCGATCACGAAATCTCAACAAAAATCTGGGTTATTTTTTAGTTTAGTGTCGGAAATTATAGATTTATTTTGGGTCAATCCCAGAATAGGCACCTGATGTACCTCAATCCCAGATGAAGCACCTGCGTTCAACCTCAATCCCAGAATAGGCACCTTGCAAGGAATTAAATGAATAGCAAAACTAACCAAAAAAGCAGAAGATATAGCAAAATATTAGGTTAGGTTAGGTTAGGTTAGAGTTGATTTTTTCAAATATTGATAAAAACAATGAAATTATATCTCTAAAAACTGTTTATATTTTTTTCTCCTCAATCCCAGATTAAGCACCTGTGTTTTGCCTCAATCCCAGATTAAGCACCTAAAAATGATTTCAGGTGCCTATTCTGGGATTGATCCTTTATTTTCAGTGTTTGAGTTTAGGTTAGGTTAGATTGGGTTAGTCAGCTCGGTTCACCTCGGGTACAAGAGTTAGAAGACTCCAATTTTCATTGCTATGGTTTATAATTAAATCAGGGTTGATGATGATGGATGTTCTGCCAATACAAGTGGTCGTCCGCCAAGCATTTTGATTCAAATTCTAAAACAGAAATAGTTAAACGAATAATACTAAAAATACTTGCTTATATTTTAAATGTATTAAAATTTAAAATAACAAAAAATATTTTCCAACGTTAACTCGGGTATCATCGAATTTCCGACGCTTAACTAAAAAATATCCAAAATCTATTTTAAAATGAAGCACAGGGTTGCCAACTATAAATTCCAAAACTAATTACTCTTCCGGCATACCAATTGGGATTTTGAAACAAATTTATTTCCCTCTCGGTAGTCAATATAAAACACATTTCTAATTAATAATCACATGAAAGTGCATTAATTAGCAATCACATTAATTCTGCTTATTAGAGAGAGAGAGAGAAAGAGAATATGGAGGGTTTTCACTCGTTGATTCATGAACGATGAAGAGAGTTAGTTACTTATAATTTCAAAATATTTTATTCTGTTCAGCATTTTCATTATAATTCGTTCTGTATCCCTGTCATTATTTATTTGCTGTTTCGGTTATATTCTTTGTTAATTTTTATTTTTCACTACATTTCCCATCCATTCCACAGTTTATTTTTTTTATCGTATTTAAGACTTTTATTTATTTATCTTAGCTACTTTCAACTTTTCCTCGACATACTATGTACCATTCATCTTTGATCCATCCATCCGTCCTCCCTTTATTGTAATGTATAGTTTACGTATAAATGATATAATATAAGTCTAATATAAATATAATAATAAAGATTCGCATAATAGTTAAAAAATACAGAATAAGGACAAACTCTCAGTGTTGGAGATACTGTAACTCTTTCCAAAAAAGCATTGTGGCTAAAACATCCGTTTTCTAATCAGGAAGTCTCTAAAGCTCTCCATCCGAATTCCATTAGTGGTGAAATTTATTTTTGAGAATAAAGCCAATCCCCTAAATAGATTGGTTTGTGAGAATACTGCAAAAAATAAAAAAAAAAAAAAAATAATAGCTGCCATTTCAATTTTTTATTTACAAATGTAGAGTTACATAGATGAGTACATTTTCATTATTAGCAAGCGGACACGCTTTACATGCTGAAATCTACTATTTAGGCAGTAATTCGTTTCCTGATTTGAATATTGTACAAATTCTTGCCTTTTGTAATACGTCCGGGAAAATACCTTGACTGAGGAATGAATTGAATAATAGTGACAAAGGAAGAGAGAAGGAATCCGAACAGTAGTCAGTAGTATAGCCTCAAAAAGGCAGAGTGTAGGAATGTTGCAATGTTGCAAGAGATAATGATCAATGTTGCAAAGGGGTTGGGGGTTGCGAATGGGGGTGGGGGTATGCAACAACTTAATGTTGCAAAAGGGGGTGGGGGGTGCTGCAGGTGCAACAAGGGGTCATGAAACTTGGAGGCGGCGTTATCCCCCAAGAGAAAGACAGGAGAAGGAGAGAAAGGAAGAGAGGTGTTCACCTGGCTCCTGCCAAGTGCATAATAACGCTTCAGCCGACCCGCCGTCTCTTATAGACCCCTAATCAGCCAGTTGGCTTTGAAGGCGTAAATGGCTTGTTCAGGTTGAGTTGTCAGATACCACTTTTTATTTTAATTGTTCAGGTATACATTATTAGGGCGAGTTGCCAGATACCATTTTAATTGTTCAGGTATACATTATTAGGTTGCCAGATTGTACCGTTTATTTAATTAATTCTTAAAAGTTGGCTTAGAATTCCGCTAGTAGGTTTAGAAGGCGTAACCAGCCATTTGATATATTTGTTTACAACCAAAAGAATTAAATAAAACAACATTACATCATTCTGTTTATTATAAATATATAGAAAATAAATATACATTTGAATGATCAATTAAAAATAAAAATAGTTTAAGAAATATGAACGAGGAATATGCATATAATCAAAAAATATATCCGTCAATATAACAGTACAGGAGAAATATATATATATTATATACACACACAATTATATTATGGAGATATATAGAAAATAAATATACATTGGAAATGGCCAAAAGACAAAAATAAGAAATAATATAACCATCAACATAGCAGAAATATATACACACAACTAAATAAATAAATACATACACTTTATCTTCTACCGCGCAACATAAAAAATAATATAACCATCAATATAGCAGAAATATATACACACAACTAAATAAATAAATACATACACTTTATCTTCTACCGCGCAACATAAAAAATAATATAACCATCAATATAGCAGAAATATATACACACAACTAAATAAATAATACATACACTTTATCTTCTACCGCGCAAAATAAGAATTCGTATAGTCATCAATATAGCAGAATATATACACACACACACAAATATGTTAAATATATAATACATTTCACTTTTTTTTCAAAATACTAAACTCGCACTTAATCGAGTCTACAATTACATCATTATTGCTCTGCATTACGCAGTATACGCGGTTTAATAATATTTCACCGCTTAAAGTATAGGAAAACCTGTACTCGATATGAAGGGCCTTCATATCGTTCAGTACTATTTTTGTTCCCACTTTACAACCGGTTGGTAAGTTATCTTTAAATACATCTAGAATACAATCAAAAGCACGCACAAAGAGTTCATCGTTAGCCACATTATTAAACACAAGTTTACAAACACGCCTTTCCAATCGAGGGTTTATTTCTACCGACGCGAGCTTTTCAATCGTGAACTCATCTTCACTCAACATAGCGGCAATTGAAATAATCTTCTAAGTCGTTACGACAACTGCTCGTTATATAAATAAATAGTTCTTCAGGGTGAACGGTGTAGGTGAGCTCAGCCCTGTACTGATCAATTGCTTTGTACCAAAGTTCATGATATTTCAAAGAGTCTAAACTTTTTAAATAAACGTCCAGCTCTAGACCATTCTCACCTTGTTCAGCCCTACACTCGGTAAACCCATCGAGCAGAGCGGTGTATGCGTATTCAAGTACTGTATCAAAATAAAGCATATCCGTAACACGCGCGTCTAATATAGGTTTCAGCTTGCGGAATCCGACGATTTCAAACATTCTGTCGAGGATGAAACGGTTTCGCGTAGGAACAAGAGCGTTATTATCAGAAGCATTCTTCCACATCAGCCGTATATCAATGCATGGCCGTTCGTTATTTATACACAACGTACATACAACGGCGTATGAGGGGGTGTCACTAATCTGCTCTTTTCTTGTACCTACGTTAGCAGGTATTTTATAACGATCTTCACTCCACTTCTCAACTATCACGAAGATTCTATTCATCTCCTCGACACTTAAATAAACGACATTCCGTTTGTTTGTTTGTGTACATTCCGTTTCCAGTACATAGCTAACGGCACCGGATTTACGCCTGAACACACGCAACGATTTCGTCACGGACACATCGTACGAGGCGTTGAGAATGCTGCTCAAAGGAAGTTCCATCGTATTCGAGGAGCGCATGTCCACTCGGTTCAAGCTCTGAGATAACTATGAGCCGCGTGAGGCACGCAGGTAGGCAGGAACGGTTCGATGGGCGGTTGACTCACCCTGATGATACGTGAATGGGTTTGTTCGAATTCGTATGATCCGTGAGGTGCGAGTCGCACCATAATCTAATGAAACGTGTGCGGCGCTGATCGAATTGTTGTACCCCATTATATTGGGTAGGTGTTTTTTTCCGGTACAAATTAATTTCGGTTTTAACGTTTTATCACTACCAGAATACGCACCAGACAGTTTCCCTCAGGATAATTTTCACAAACAAAACACATTTTATAATGTTTTATCTCTCCTAAACATCTTCACACTCCGGCGCACTATTTGAGAGGAACATATGCCCATATTTTTCCTTTTTGCCTAGCAAACGATACTCGTCTCTAAAGTCTGCTAAAAACTCACGCAGGGCACTAGCCACAACCTCACTACGAACCTCATCATGATATACATTAATATAGTGGTAAAAATACTTAAGATGACGAGATTCACATTTTCAGTCGTAGGGTATGAGTAATCGACATGGTGTAACATGACATAATACGCTCGTCACACCACTCATCCACAAGACTCATTATCCATAACTGCTGCTTCTCTTCTGCACGCGTTGTTTCTTTTACTTCACGGTATATGTGAGACTTTATAAAGCTTAGGTCTACAGCATACTTCAATACATCGTCTGTGCAACGAAGGCCTACAACGCTCTCACCAGAATAACCATAGAGTATTTGTACATCTTGCTCCTTCGCACGATCCAATGTGGTTTTAAAAGAGGCAAAGGAGGGGGAGAATAGGAAGTTTTTCGGTATCCACCACATCATGAAGCTTTGCAGAATACCATTTCATAAACGTTGAACAAGCAATATTAAAGGTAGCCATTTTCTTCTACGCGGGCGAATACACGTCTGAGCTCAAGGGCTTATTGCAGTCAACTGACCACGCAGGGAATCCCAGATAGTAGCATGACTCACGTTGCTGGTCTTACAGTGGGCGGAGCTTAGAACTTTCACCTGTGCACACACACACACACACACACACACACAAAGGAGAAAGTGAAACGCTAATTGAAACATGATCTATTTAATAAACGAGATGTTCAAGTTATATGTATTTACAAATACGTGTAATAAATAAGTTAACAATAGATACAGCAAAGATTATATACAAGACATACATATTTACAAATACGTGTGATAAGTAAGTTAACAATAGACGCATCAAAGGTTATGGTATCCAAAGGGTATGGTATCATAGGTACCAGGTAACTGGTAACGTTTCCTATAGGTGTTACGGCACACCTTCGTTCCCCTAAGTTCCTTCACGCCCCCCCGGCTTCTGCGCCCGAAAATTGTGGGTGCCTACAGTTAGTTGGGGAGGCCGATCGCTCTCATCGTCCAAGCACACTAGATCCTTCAACGATTCAAAGTTAACAACCCGCCGATTCGCATGGTTAAGCGTAATACCCTTTGCCTTCACGATATATTTCATATCCTCCCCCACCCTCACCCATACCCCATAAGTTTTAGGTCTTGTTGAGACAAAAGAGTCGGCGTATGCGTTGTCCCCATACTCATCCTTGATCTCATCAGTGAGCTCGCAGAGGAATTCCCCAATAGCAGGCATGTATTCACCCTCCCTCTCTGTGAATATCACGTTATCTGTATCGGCATACAATACTCTCCGCCAAAGCGAATGCAATAGACCCCAAAGTTTTATGCGGGCGTAGGCTGTTGTGAAGCTGGCCACAGGTATGTTTGTAACCCTTGAGGTATCTGTGGCCAATTCAGTGTTGTTGTACTTTATTATGTAAGTATTACCTACATTCACGATCTCCATGACCTCTTTATCGGGAGCATTGGCATAATCCCAGACTTCACTATAACTTTGTGCCAAATGAATGTTCCCTTTGCCGGTATTCTGTGCAAATTTTCGCCATAGACTGTTTAGACACAACTTTGCACTAAAGCGCTTGCCAGGATTCTTTGCAATTTGGGCACGATCAAGTTGTATACCTTCGCGGTCGCGGTAACGTTGAATATAGGCAGACTTTTCATCTTCGGTGTCAACTCCTCACGGATACCCTGATAGGGCGGGTCGTACTCAGGTGACAACATGAATCTGAAGGAAATCCTACCATCAGGGGTGTCTAAATTATGTGTTTTTACATGGGGAATTCAAATATGAGCTTATTTTTTGGATAGGATAACTCTAACCTACATCATTTTGTATTTCTAAATTGCCAATTTTACCCTTTTGAACCCCTTTATAATATATTAAAAGATATAAGGTAAATCATTTATATTGACAAGGCCAAATCAACTTTACATATATTTATTAATAGGTGAACTGCATGTATATCACTGGATATAATTACAAAGATCATTCTCCTGACATCTTGAACTTTGCCAGGTTGCAGTGGTTGCACAAATCCTGCTTTGACTCAGACTTGGACATCAGCTTCCTGCTGGTCTCCTGAGCCCTGATCCCTCCATCCCTCTTTTCCTGTGAGAAGTACTTAGCAGAAGCCTCAGTCACCATTTTAACAACCCTCTCAATGCTTTGTGTGTGGCAAGGCCAGTTGCGCACTTCCATGGGGGTGTTGATGAAGTTTTTCACCTCTGAGGTGCTTAGAGAGCAGGTGAGAGGTGGCTCTGACACACCTGACCAGCTGATCAAGTCACCGATGCTGGAAGCATCACAATTGATGTCAGGTGTCCTTCTGCTCCTAACAGAGGAGTCCCCCAGCTGAGTGTCCGGGTCCCCCTCTCCCCTGATGGCCAGGATTCTCTCCACCCCTTCAATCCTCTCCTTCTGATCCTCAGAGCAGATTAGTGTTTGGAGGATGACTTCACTGTGGGCATACCAAGCAGATCTTCTCACAGTTGGCATCACAATATCCAGCACCTCCTTTCTCTGGGACTTGAGGCAGTCCAGCTGAAAGAGGATGTGCCTAGGCCCTTCGATCCAGGAGTGCTTGACCTTCACGTTGAACCAACATGGGTAATACACTCCAATGATGAATTCCACAATGAATTGCAGAATCTTCAGGTTCTTTCCTTTAAGTCCGTGCTTTGACACCCAGAGCCTGAGAAGTCTGTTCGCTGTGGTGAGCCAGCGGCTGTGGTTTACTGGTCCTATCTCTAACAGAGCCAGCCCTGCAGGAAGTACTCCATCCCTGACTGCACAGACAATTTTATAGCCATAGTATTGATCAGTTGAGAGATCTTGAATGACCTTGTCAGGAAGCTTGATCAGTGGAGGGCCAACAGAGATTCGGGTGAAGTTTGGATTGATATCAAAGTCTGTAGCAGAATCAAGGAGCTTTCCTATTGGCCCGGATAATTTTTTGTCTGGCGCAGGGGAAGTTCAACAGTGTGCAGGTTGCACACCAACCAGACCAGCTTTCTCCCCAGGTGCAGCTCCAACTTCCGCATTACTCCAACTTTCACACCAGTGTTGACATTTGTTGAGTCTCCTCCAATGGCCAACAAGGTCTTATCATAACCCCTCTCTTTCAGCCAGGCAAACAGGACCTTAGCAATCTTCTCCGCATGTGACTCCTCTTTAGTTGCTTTCTCTGGGGTAAAGTGGAACAGATAGTAGCTGCCAGGCTCACTAACAACACTATAGTGTTCTTCCTTGATCTTTGCGGGAAAAGATTGGTCACTGCCCTCAGCTTCCATCATCACATTGGTCAGGTCAATCCGCCCATCAAAGAGGATGCAAGAGATCCCCCCCTCCTCCCTGCACTTCTTCTCGAACTGTTCCCCCAGCTCTCTCATCAACTTCTGCTGTGCTCTCTTGACCTTGCTCTTATCAATCACTTTACTTGTATTGTCTTCTGTGATGATTCCTGCGTCAATCAGAGCTGCTGTTGCTATCGCTGCAGTTGGCCTCAGCCCTATGCCATACCTTACACTAGCAAGGCAATGTTTTGAATCTCATCATAGTTTTTCTGTACCTTTGCCGAAGCTGCTGGCTCAGGGTCAGTTTGAGGGAAGAGCTCAACTTCAGGAACAAACTCATCTTCATCACCACTTCTCTCCAATTCCAGATCCTCATCACCATCTGCCAAAAATCTCTTAACATCCCTCCTGGCTGCCTTCTCTGCTACTGTAGCACTTTCCTCCTTGCTCCTTCTCCTTTTCTCTGCCTTCCTTTCCATCCACTGCCTTTTCAATGTCCTCACCTGTCTCTTGTGCTCTGGTAGATCAGGACCCACTATTTGGTGGGGTCCCTTACTTCCAACCTTCTCTTTCTGTCCCTTGATGTAGGCAAGATCTTTCACAGGAATCTTTTTCTCTCTGTTGCAGGAACAGTTAATGTGGGCTTGGATAACACAGCCCTCACAGCCTCCCCCCTCACAACTGGTAATCTGACACTTGCAAGTCAAAATATCAAAGAACTTGTCTAACTTGACAATGAACCTCTCTTTGGCATCAAGTTTGCCCTTCCCAAGAGAAAACTTCACTGCCTGATTCCAGACCTCCTTGAGCTTGGACATGATGGTCACTTTTTCATTGATAACAGGTGGCTTGAAAAGAGCATTAGCTTTGCTCCACTGACAAATCAGACCAGGGTAGATGTCACTCACCAGCTTGTCCACTGGGTAGTTCCTCCTGTCATCTTCACTTTGCTTCCTCAAGTAGATGCCATACCTCAGGATATCCCTCACAGTTGGCAGTTCAGACACCAACAGCTCCCGGCCAGTGCCAACAAGATTATTCAGATGAGAACTTGATTTTGTCCTTGTTCTGACTTGAGCCATTTTCTTAATGAGTTCACACTGAAATAAAAACAATAATACAACAGTTAAGTATCCACTACAGACAGGTATTAACTCTTTTCAGCGCAAAATTCTTGGTTAAAAAAAGAGCTGAAATGGGCAAGAACAAATTTATCTGCAAATGCTAAACACATTATGCTTTTTTGGTTTCAAAATGTTATAAAATGCTAATTTATCTGTTGTCTGTAATGCAAATAATTTGTTCATGTACTCTAAAAAAACTAAAGAAACACATCCTAAAAATATTCTTTAGAACATTGAAATAGGCCTCATACTGCTCAGTTGTACTAAAAATGAACCACCTAATTTTAGCTCAAATCAAAGTTGTTAATTAAATTTTGCTCAATGTATCACTATAATATGCGTATAAATAGCTTTTTCTAAAATATAACAGAATAATACTCACATGTGAACAGTAACAAAAAAAATATCAGTAGATAATCACTAAATCTATCCCCTCACTGCAAGCCGAGGTGTTAAAATAGCTTCATAAATCATGAGTCACTTCAAATATTTCACAAAACGTTTTAGAATGTTCTGAAATGTTACATTCTAGCCTCTGAGAAAGGTGGCTCAGAAAATGGCCTTATGCGCGCCAGAAAACCGTCAAAATATTTCATATACCAAACTGTATGATAATTACAATTAAGTGGAATGGCACACCTTTTTATTTGAGTATTTAAATATTATTATTATTATATGAATTACATTATATGTGTTTATATGAATTAGTTAGAACAATGCTCTATGAGAGATAACGTGAGCAGCCATGATAGAAAACGTGAGAAGACATATTCTGGGGTAACTACAATAGTAAAATAATCAACAATTTAATAATAATCAACTGCAAAATGATGTAGGTTAGTGTTATCAGAATTAAATATTTTCTTCAGAATTGTGTTCTATACACCAAAATATGTCATTTGAACACCCCTCTCCATTGATTTAAAAAAATGCATAGTATGACCCGCCCTAATACCCTGATGCCTCAACCTTATCCTTCAAAAATGCGTTTATATATGGTGTGAAAAGGTTGGGTAGCTTCTGAAACCTCCACACCTCATGTATCTTCAGTATTCTATACCCATGGCGTACGGCTAGGGCCAGCTCTGGACTTGTATATACGCCTCTGATCTTACGCTGGTGGGGTATATGGTTACAATTACCGTTATTCTCTTCCGCGCACTTCACGCACAGGGGAAACATGAGCTTGTGGTCGATAACGACGGGTAAGATTGGCATCCATAAATTGCGTGGGGGTAGTACGTCTACGAAAGAGAGCCCAAAGTAACGATCATTCAAATTTCTTAAAAATTCATTGATGGAGGACAGATTAGGCCCCACCAGTTTCTCAGGAGCGCCCACGGGGTACGGATTGTTCTTCATCACGTATGGGTATAAAGAACAGAAATCGTAGTAATGGAGCTTCACACCCTCCGTAGGTGGAAAGTATAGCCTGAAAGGATTTGTACGTCCTCCAAACAAACTATCACCACATTTGAGAGGATCCAGCACCATTGAACGCTTGATCGTGTTTATTTCCTCACGGTACACCTCGTCTGTCTCCATCCGTGCATCATATTCATGCTCCCACAAGACTTTGTGAGTGAACTGGGACCCTATAAGTTGATCACGGGTGCGGGTCCATGCAAGACAGTCGGCAGGAGATCTACCGTGGATATCTCCGGCGATTCCGCACTCAGGACGGAGGCATCCATGCCACCAGCAACCGTTAAAGGAGTACACAGTCTTCACACCAGTGACACGGTTTTCACTTAACCCATCAACCCAAAAAACATGATCGTTAATCTTAATGGGCACTTCACCCGTGTTGCGGGCGTGCTTTATGTATACACCTGTCTGTTGCTGTAGGTGTATGAGCCAGTAATAGCCTTGTGGCCGTAACTGCGGGGGTTGTTTCGGTGAATAATGGCTAAGGTGGCTTTAGGCATGAAGTTATTCTTGAACACCGTAAAACATAATGACGCGATGGTGGTTGCGACTTGCAGCTGCTCGCATTTGAAACGGCCTATGTACATCCTTCTAAAGGCCTGGAAACATACTCTAAGCACTCGCACATCATTCACGCAATAACGCTCACATTCATCAGCTATATTATAAGGATTACGTACATTAAAACTGTTGTAGTATCGATCAAAGTCTTCACGTTCATCTACACTCATACAATCATAGTTAAAATAATGTTTGGGTGGTGGTGGGCCTACGTAGTTTAAAGTCTCGCTAGTGAGGAAAGTGTAAGGGAAATATCCTTTTGAAACTTCAGCTGCTACGCCCATCACCTTGGGTAGCTTGAACTTGTCGGCTAACTTGACAATATAGGACAAAAATAGTTTCACAGGACTATCGTGGACATTCTTTTTAAAAACGTTTGTCCGTTTACCGCATTTGGGGCACTCGTCACATTCGATCTCCATACACTCATCACAGATAGTCTGGCTCACAAGTAAATGTGGAATTACCGCTTTGGTTTCAGCATTCGTATATGTTTCTATATCGTAGTTACAGTTATACAGGGTTTGTTTTTAGGCTTCGCGTCTTTCATATAACATACATGTTTTACTCCATCCGCCTTATATTCCTCCTGGCATGTAGGACACTGAATTCGTCACATTTGTGCTTAAATTTTCCCCAATTATACATTGTGTGAAACATACCCCATTCACAGATTCTCATTTTCCTGCACGTGCCAATTGATTTATGGAGATCAAAACAGCTATTATTGAAAAATGTGCGTCTACACACTTTACAATCCCTCTTCTCAGCTTCAACTACACGGCTTTCACATTTGGAGCTTTTACACTGTTCACATACCATGTGACATTCTTTACTCGAGGCACCCCTTACACAAATCATGATGCCGTCCATATTTTCGACTTTTATCGTAACTCGCGTAAAGACACCTTATATTACGGATGGGGAGATACGTTGCCCCTGACAGACCTAAGATAAGTAGGGGCTTTGTACGATCTCTCACACAGCTTTTAAAAACATACACAGTCCTACGATGATCATCCAGTCCAAACACAACTATACGAACATTCATTTCCTGTTCTACCATTCTCAGCTCTTCAGGGCCCATATTACAGTCAAATTCAAGTTCACAGTCTACAGCTCGTTTACGGGCACGTTCCGCGACCGTAGGCAGCCAACCACGATCGACGTTTATATGCCGTCTATAAATAGCTTGAGAATTGAGGTTAAGAGTATACGGTATGGCACTATGACCCGCAACACGGAATACACGATCAATATTTACCGTGAAGTTGTCCATATTGAAGGCTATACTACTTTGAGAGGCCTGCATTATACGCCCTAATATATATTCTACATCTTCAGCCGCCAAACGTCTAAATTAAACTACTACCCAATAATCATCTACATCACCGTCATCTGACCCGAATCCGAAGGACAGACTCGTCCTGACTTCACGCTCGTCGCGGTTCTGAAGAGCAAACTCTACAATACGCTGTACAACCAGGCGTAGCCCGCGCTCAATTCCATTGCTATACATGGCTCTAGGGTCGACCTTGACTCTATACCGATTTCTAGTCAAGGCTGGGGTGGGGGCTGCGGAGCGCACCAACTCAAACGTTATATCATCCTCAACAGAACGAGTCGCCGCTGTGGAGGATGAACAAGAGTTTATATTGGATGATGTGGGACTGGTTGCGTAAAACGTTGAGGGTTGGGGATCTATTATTGCAGACTCAACAGAACGGGGGACAGCTGTGGAGGATGGACAAGGGGCTATATCGGCCAAAGATGCTGATGTGGGGATGGCAGCGTAAGACGTTGAGGGCCTGGAGTCTATTATTGTAAACTCAACATTACGGGGGGCAACTGTGGCGGATGAATAAGGGATATATTAGCGGAAGGTGCTGCTGGGGGGCTTGTTGCGTAAGACGTTGAGGGTTGGGGCTCTATTACTGGTGGTTGGCTAACAACAGGCGCGTATTTCGATCGCTTTATACCTGACGTGGGGTTCTCTTCATCATACCTCCGCTTTGAACGTGCTACCGGTATCGCTGGTGAGGGTTCGTCGGCAGGGGAGGATTCTGTGATCACAACTACACTGTCGCCGGGGTCATCCGTAATGTCGATGATGGGGTGCTGTACCTCATCGTCATTCACGGTTCTGTGGGAGAAGAAAACAAAATACAGTATAAGGAACAGCACTCAAAATTTGTAATATTTTATAAATGATCCACTTAGGAGTGTGACGTGTTAGAAATGGACTCTGTAGAAAAATTCAGATTCACGAGCCCATCCACATGTATTATATCTGGACCTACAGGATGTGGTAAAACTGTGTTTATGCTTAAAATCATTAAAGAAAAGGGAGAGATGTTCTCGAAATTTGTGCATAAAGTTATATGGTGCTATTCGACGTATCAATCAGTGTTCAACGAGTGCCAAGATGATATTTTGTTCCACAAAGGGGTATATGACGTTAATTCGTTAAAGGGAAATGAACATACAGTCATTGTAATTGACGATCTCATGTTGGAGATGGATAAAACGTTTGCCGAGACATTTACAGTATTCTCCCACCATCTTAACATAAGCGTGTTCTTCATCAATCAGGATCTATTTTTCAAAAATAGATAGATGCGCGATGTGTCATTAAGATACTATCATCTACGAGCCTATCTGGAAAATGTCCTCAACTTTTCCAAAGAAGCGAAGGCTACCTCAGTAAAGGACCCAAAACTGAAAATAAGATGGGGAGAAATGACCCTCCTGTTTGTACAATAATTCGCTTTTTCTTCGGTACAGTTTGACTTTTACGAGCGAGTGCCGTATTATGTTTCTTGTAACGGCGTAGGCGAGCCTTCTGAGATGGTTTCATTGATACATTGCAATTTATAACGTTAAGACAGATTTCACAGATGCATTTTAAAAAGTCGGAGTCGATATTTTAATAAATCTGTCGCATTGCCCGGGGCAGTCGATGATAGGTTTTTATTAATTCACGGTATTTCTTTAGTCTCTTTGTCATTCTGGAATATACACCGTTTCAGGCTCGTTTGGAAATATATTCGTTCGTAGAAGCACCCTAAACGTGTTTCGCGGATGAAGGTCGCAAAGCAAATATCCGTAACGCGTGCTTGTAGCTTCTTTATAAACTTCCAAAAACTCCTTACGCTGATTCGGGAACATTTGATTGGCTAATACCCCAATTTGTGATACATCTCTACATTGTGCGAATAAGACTAGATATTTTGTATTTAACGACACATCGCACATGTATCTATTTTGAAAAATAGATTCTGCAGTTGCAAGTTATTTTGCGCCTATACTAAATTGAGTTTCAAATTTCGGTTGCAGGTTATTTTGCGCCCATACTAAATTGATCCTCAATTTTTCGGGTGCAAATTATTTGGCAACCATACTAAACACAGCTTTCCCAAGATTCCTGACTTGTGGATTTTGACTTCTCGCATAGATGTGTGAATAAATAACCACCCCGCCAGTGCTGAAGCTTAGTTCGGATTCCACCTTAAACTGTAGGTCTAGGGCAGAGTGAAAAGCTTAACCATTGTTACAATTCGGCGAGGAATTAGTTTTATTATTATTACTAAAGAGAAAAATCTACATTGTTTTTGTGCATATCACATTTTGCAGCCACACTACTCCCGGATCAATAATCACTAATGTAATCGAGAGGATTTTATAATAAAGAAATTGTAAATATATCCATTCCTTTATTTATTTAAAAAAAAGAAAAGAGTGAACAAAACTCTCTCTGTATATATATATATATATATATATATATATATATATATATACACGAGATAGGTGTACGCCTGGTGTGAATGAATTCTGTATTTTAAATGAGTCTATAGTTTCATTGGTACGTTTTATTTCCCACTAACTGTGTACACGAGATAAGTGTACGCATGGTGTAAATGAACTCTGAAGCTGTTCATTACATACAAGGACAAGAACTACCACAATAAGTAATGCATCCCGTGCAATTTCTGCCACCCGTGCTGCAGTTTAGTTCGGTTTCCACGTTAAACTGTGGGTCCAAGGCGGAGTGAAAAGCTTAACCATTGTTACAATTCGGCGAAAAAGAGTTAGCTATCATTATTACTATTGTAATTTGTACCACCCTATATATATATATATATATATATATATATATATGTGTGTGTGTGTGTGTAGAAAAGTGTTTCTACGAGAAAATAAATTTGTGTTAAAATTTAAAGATATTCTGTTTGTATAAATTAAAATATTAATCCTTTAAAAAATATTATTTTGTTCATATAAATTGAAACAGGACTCCGTTAAAATTCTTAATATTTGTATAAATTGCCTCAAGCCCAGATTCTCTGGCACCCTTTCGATAAGCCTAACGATGCTTTCCACAGTTGCCACATCTATAATCTTAACAGAGATTCCTAAAATTCTAAATGTTCTTTTCGATTAGTATAAAACTACAATTGTATAAATTCTTTTGCTAATATCATTTTATACCAATTCTCTTGTTAATACCATTATTAGAGTAGGAATATACAAGTAAATAAAGCTTTGGTAAACGTGGCACCACGAGGGTTTCTCAAGGAGGAAATGAACACGCCTTGAGAGAGTCGCCTCAGATTTGAGACAGGGAGTGAGAGTCTCGCCTCGGCCTCGAGTGGGTGTGAGTGTTCCGCCCTTGGGCCGGGCCGTTTCGGCTGGACCCCTCAGCTTATTTTGATGTAGGCATTTGCCCGTTAATAACTTCTCTAAACCAAGTGTTGTGTTAAGGGTGTTTATTAGTGATTTCAACTTTGAGAAATAAAGGACTAACAAAGGAAAACTCGTCATTTTATATCCCACAACGGAGAACAGCATTCCCTTCTCTCAACGGACTGAGAGAGAGCGGACGCCATCAACCGAGGGTTAAATTGTTGTCTTCGAAATTCGCAGTCAGAATAAAATAATTAAACGGTATAAACTTCCTTGTGGGTGCGAGGAAGCGACATACCGAGAACACCGGTGAAACGTCGGAGATAGTGTAACGAAGCATAATTCCATCACGCCGACATTGGCTACCCATACCAGGATTCGAACCTGGGAGGGGATGAGAAACGTTCCTTCAAGACGAGGAGCCAGGATTTGAAAACCTTTGTTCAGTCAAACCCCGCTACAAGGACGTCAACGCATCCGAAACGGAGGTCGGATTTCAGCGGGAATCACGCACTTGTTTAGAGAGAAGTTCGTAACAGAAATTATTATATGGGCACGTGGAGAGGAATTTTACGAATTTAATTTCTCTTGGAACGTCTATGCGACGCATAGCATTGGCGTAAATTTCTACAACGAAGAGTAGAAAAATTTTCGAAAATTGGAGAAGATTTTCAAAGACTTTGATTGTCAACGAAAAACGGACGAACCGCATTGGAATTGATTATGAAAATTGGACGTCTATGCGACGCATAGCATTGGCGTAAATTTCTACAACGAAGAGTGGAGGACTCAGAAACGAAGACAGAAGTTAGGCGTGTTCGAATCGGTGTGCGCATCTCCTTCGGAAAAACGGCTTCGCCTTCGTGGATAAGCGCGGAGAGTCGAACGCATTCGACTCTGCCCATCGGAATCTGAGAGGACTCAGAAACGAAAACAAACGTTCTTCAAAACTCTGCCCAACGGAATAGTCGGCATTGAAGAGGAAAGAAAAACGAAAAGCTTACAAGACGGAATAAAAAGAAAACTCGGTAAAAGCGTTTCGGCGGGTAAGGTTAACACTTGTATCAAGAAATAAATTAAGTACGTGAAAAAAAAGTGTATCCCAGTTAACGCATTGGTTTGAAAAGAAAAAGGGAAAATTAAGTACGAAAAAAAAAAAAGGTGTACCCCAGTAATAACGTATAGGGTTGGAAATTTTTAATTATTATTCATTTTTGTTGTAAGATTTATTTTTTGCATGCAGCAGTGTTTTACGTATATCGGTAAATTGCAGTATATATCTATTGTTCGTAAACAATTTAATTTTCATTGGTGAGTTAAAAACGATTTTTTGTTTGTCGGTGTTTACAATCAATTGAATTAAATTTTTCTTTCTTTATTGGGTTGTGGTAAGAGAGAAAAATTGACAGGTTTTTTTTTGCATGCAGAAATTGGGTATTTAAATATATAAGGCTTTATATATTTTATTGTTTGTAACGAAACGATTTCTGCAAAGTATCCGGTAAATTTATGGAATTTGAGGAAAAAAAAAATTTAAAGTGAATATTTAATTTTTTTTTTTTAATTGGAATTGTCCCACATTGGGTTAACAGAAAATGGAATTTTGGATTTGAGTTTCATTTTAATGACTGAAATTTATTGTACCAAATTTGTGTATATATAGTTCGTGCGTGTGTTTGTGTGTGTGGCTCGTTTCACGCGCGCGCGGATTGGCGCGTTTCGGCGCATTTAGATATAGTAAAAAGGATTTTCTTCCCCTTTTCTCTTGCTCTTTCGCGTCGATGCGCGAACTTTTCTATTCTTGCTTTAAGTGGTTATTGCGTTGGAGCGCAATTAGTTTTGTCTTTGTTTTTGTGCGTTTTTGGTTTAAATTAAAATGGATTCGTACATTCGAGTAATGTATCGAAATCGACAGGCAAGTTTTGCATCTTCGTTGGGATGATTTTATTGTTTGTTTAAACCAAAAATAGCTAATCTCAAGCTTAAGTTTTTTCTGCTTTGATTCTGTTGTATATACGGTATTAGGGATAAGTTGTTTTTTGTGTTTCGCTTCGCCTCCCTCGTTTGGAAGTCCATTTTTTCTTTTGTCGTTTTCGAAGAAAAATGGATAGATGTAATTAACGGACGAGTAATATCCCTACTGTTCCAAATTTTACGTGGACGAATGCGGTAACGTGGTACCCCCATACGTGGACGAATGGTTGGATGCATTAGAGGGATATTACGTTCATTATCACGTTCGCGGTGATATCGCATTCACGTCTTAGACGATGGAGACGGAAGTGCTCTATGAAGAGACTGTCCCAGAAATCACGAGGGAAGTTCTCGATGAGGGACATTTTCCGGGGGAAGAGGTCTGTGACGAGATCGTCACAGATGAAGGACATAATGCAAGCTCGGCTTATGACCTCGACGAATTCGGGAAAAAGAAAATTTGCCACACTTTTCCTTCCCACCAAAGAGTGTTGCATCTCTGCATCGCTCTACGGGACAACTTTCATTCGATTCTGTTCTTTCTAATCAGGAGGTTCGGAAATCGAAACTGGAGCCATCTGCCACTTTGATTTCGCTCCAAAAAGACCGAATACACGAAACGAATAACAGTAATCATAACGTCGGTTTATCCCATTTACAAATTGTTTTTTACCGTATTTCCAGTTCAAGTGCTACCACACGTACCCCTATACCCGTTTAGGCTATACCAGTGCATTCATGCACTCGTACTAAATTATTGAAAGACACTCGAGACGTGGAATGATTGATGTCGGAGGCAATTAGCCACCAACGCGTACATCCAGAAACTTGAGCAATGTCCACACATAACCTTTAAAATTTTATACCTTCCAAGCTATAGGGTTTAGCAATTCCAAGTTCGAAAAAAAAGAGGTTCTCAAAACGACAATATAACCTTGCAGAATTCGTATCAATTTCACTTAAGTACTTTTTCCAATATCTCATTGAAATCCATTTCTCTAAATTTTGTTCTTAAAGTTTGATAAGAAAAATCGCGTATGATTCAAAAGTGTATGCATACGGTGAACTTAGACCAGTGTAAAAAAGTGGACCTAAAGAAATCAGACTCCAAGTGCTCAAAGGACACACAAGTGACAGTTAATTATAAGTGTTCATTAGTGCATAAGTATAAATTTGAAGGTAAAATTTAACTGATAAATAGAGTGGATTAACTACTAAGTAGCTGTGTTTTTTTAACTATTTCTTTTGTCTTTATGTAACATTACATCCAACTACTTCTTCAATATATCTTTGTCTTTATAAAACCCTACATCCAACTGCTTTTGTTTGAGAGGATTTTTGCAAAAGAACCCCCGAGTACCAACTCTGGGAGGGGAGCCATGTAGAAAAGTGTTTCTACGAGAAAATAAATTTGTGTTAAAATTTAAAGATATTCTTTTGTATAAATTAAAATATTAATCCTTTAAAAGATATTATTTTGTTCATATAAATTGAAACAAACTCCGTTAAAATTCTTAATATTTGTATAAATTGCCTCAAGCCCAGATTCTCTGGCACCCTTTCGATAAGCCGAACGATGCTCTCCACAGTTGCCACATCTATAACACTGGTATGCATATGAAATCTTTTTGTCTGCTGTGAGGGTTTTTTCAACTCATATTATATAATTCGACCATGCTGAATTCGAAAATGACATTGGTTTTCCTCAATCAGGTCAGGTTTTTTCTCTATTGGCCATTTATTATAAGTCCAATTTTCCCCAAATTTATTGATTTTTTTAGCTTAAACACTGTAGATACGAGTAATATTATAAGAACACTCGTGAAAAATGAAAACATTGTGTGAATAAATACTTTTATTCATACAATGAATATGGAAAAAAGTTTATTGAGGAAGGAATGAAGTTTTTTTGGCTTTCCGTCTGTGTTTTTCTTCGGGCACGTCTCGCTTCAAACACCAGCAATAGTCCGCCAGCATATGATATCCCAGTTTCCCTGGTACCTCTCTTCCATTATTTTGATATCTTGGTGAAATCGTTCACCCTGTTCCTCACTATAATCCCGCAATTTTCAGGAAAATAGTCCAAGTGGGACCACAAAAAGTGCATTTTAATGGACATGCGCGACCCATGAGCTTTGAAAGCTTCCATCAAGTTTTCGACAACGGACTCGTATTCTGGACTTCTACGCTTGCCAAGAAAATCAGTGACAACTGATTTGAATGCCTGCCAGGCATTCTTCTCAGTTGGAGTCATTGCGTTTTCGAACTGAGTATCCTTGATCAAAGTTCGAATTTGAGGACCATCAAAAACCCCAGCATTTAGTTTAGCATCAGATATATGAGGAAATTTACTCTCGAGATATCGGAATGCTGAACCCTCCTTATTCATTGATTTGATGAAATTTTTCATCAAGCCCAGCTTAATATGAAGTGGTGGGAGCAAAATTTTTGTTGGTGGTACAAGGGGCACTGAAACGACATTATGCGACCCAGGTTCAAAATTCTCTCTGGATGCCCATTCACGCTGTGCATAGTGCTTCTCATCCGCTCGGCTATCCCATTTGCAGAGGAAACATGGGTATTTCGTGTATCCCCCTTGCATTCCCAATACAAATGCCACAATCTGAAAAAAAATGAAAATATTTAAAGAATTTAGAGAATTTGTTCTATCAGATAAAAAAATCTATGCATTGGACTGTATCACTTCTGTGGGGAAGTTAAGTGTTCTTATACGCTCTCAAATAACCTTTGGAAAAACAACATAGTCAATAGCAATAGTTTACTTATGATATTAGTATTACCTTCAAATCTCCACCGATCCTCCAGTTATGCTGGTCGTATACGAGAGCATCCAGTAAAATTTTCATGTTATCGTAGCTCTCAGTAAGTTGTACGGAATGTGCTACAGGGACTGATGCAACCCTATTCCCAATGTTGAGAAGTACTGCTTTCAAACTTCGTTTAGACGAGTCTATAAATAGCCTCCATTCTGATGCGTTATATGGCAGGCCCAAGGATTCGATTAGCTCCTCAACATTGCAGCAGTACACTAAGGAAGAGGTATTTTCGTGCACTGCAAAAAACTTGCGGAATTCTTCCTCTCGTTTCCTATACCAGGAGAATGTTGTTCCCGGAGCCAGCAAGTTGTCCTCTCGAAGTCGTGAGCCCAAGATCTCGGCAGCTAATTTGGAAAGTCCTAAATCCCTGGTAAGATCATTAAGTTTGGCCTGGTTGAGAGGCCTCGGCTCATTTGAAGCGGTATTTTGAGGTATATACGACTGGGACTGGTCATTGGCATTGGTCATTGATTCATCATCAGAATCATCGAAGTCCAGGGTTTGAGGTGGGTCGGGTATTGGAATTCCAGGACCATGGGGTACAGGTCTCATAGCAGAAGGAATGTCAGGGTATACAACAATGTGTTTATTCTTCTTGTTAACTCCTGAAAATAGAAACACAGAAACATGGATATAAAACTTGCATATGAAATAGAAGAAGCATTCAGACAGTGGCGGCTCGTGAGGGAAGGCTGCTGTCTGTAAGATATGAAATAGGTCGATGGAGTCTGTATATTTTCTTTCTTTTTCATTCATATTGTCCCTTCGGGGACAATATGAATGAAAAAGAAAGAAAATATACAATCATTGTATAAAATGTAACTTGTATAACAATGTATGTGTAAATGTATTTTCTATAACAATATGTATATGTAAATGTATGATTACCATTATGGTGAATATTATGCTATATATTGTGAATATTACATTATGGTGAATATTATGTCAAGTTTCATACGAGGATTTCAAAATATTTAAGAAAAATAAATTTATAAGCCCACCTTGGAGGTTTGTCATGCAGAAATAGCAATCTGCCACGTGATCCTTTCCTTCTCTCCAAATCATCGGAATTCCAAAAGGCAAAGATTTTGCTCTGCCTTTGCTCCATCTTCTCAAATTTTCAATGCACGTCTTGCAGCACATATGAGGGGCGAAATTTTTTGTCCTGGTCCCCTAGCTTAATTCCAAAGTATGCTTTATACAGTGTCTTCACAAATTTAGTGATTTGGGACTGGTTATTTGGCATGGTAACCGTCCCACATATGGAGCAGAATCTATTGGGATCATTTTTACACGCTCTATTCATTATGAAATATTTTATCTATATGTCTGAAAAGTAAAAAAAGATATTATACAAGTGAAACAAGTGATGATAGATGTTACTGTTCCAATTCCGCTTTGACAAAATCACGAAAAATTCTATTTTACTTATGAGGCCATAGCCGGATAACCTGAGCTGATTGAGAAAAACGGATTGCAGATTCGAAATCAGCAGGAAACACTCTATAAGAATCACTTACAAAACCCTTGACAGCAAAATTGCTGCATACCAGTGTAATCTTAACAGAGATTCTTAAAATTCTAAATGTTCTTTTCGATTAGTATAAAACTACAATTGTACAAATTCTTTTGCTAATATCATTTTATACCAATTCTCTTGTTAATACCATTATTAGAGTAGGAATATACAAGTAAATAAAGCTTTGGTAAACGTGGCACCACGAGGGTTTCTCAAGGAGGAAATGAACACGCCTTGAGAGAGTCTGCCTCAGATTTGAGACAGGGAGTGAGAGTCTCGCCTCGGCCTCGAGTGGGTGTGAGTGTTCCGCCCTTGGGCCGGGCCGTTTCGGCTGGACCCCTCAGCTTATTTTGATGTAGGCATTTGCCCGTTAATAACTTCTCTAAACCAAGTGTTGTGTTAAGGGTGTTTATTAGTGATTTCAACTTTGAGAAATAAAGGACTAACAAAGGAAAACTCGTCATTTTATATCCCACAACGGAGAACAGCATTCCCTTCTCTCAACGGACTGAGAGAGAGCGGACGCCATCAACCGAGGGTATAAATTGTTGTCTTCGAAATTCGCAGTCAGAATAAAATAATTAAACGGTATAAACTTCCTTGTGGGTGCGAGGAAGCGACATACCGAGAACACCGGTGAAACGTCGGAGATGGTGTAACTAATCATATCATCATCACGCCGACATATATATATATATATATATATATATATATATATATATATATATATATATATATATTGTGTGTGTGTGTGTGTGTAAATATTTACATTCCTTTATTTATATTTAAAAAAAGAAAAGAATAAGCAAAACTTTCTGTGTGTATGTGTGTATGTGTGTTAATTTTGAAAAATGTATAATAATAATAATAATAATAATAATAATAATAATATATCCTCCCATTTTTTATTATTCATTTCAATAACTAAGAAGATGATGCCATACAATTAAACGTAAAGACATATAAACAACGCATTTAATAAAATAGAATTTTATATACACTTCAGTAGCAAGGGACCAAATTGAAGGAGTCGAGCGAAGGATTTGCCGAGACAGAGACTGGAATCGAGTCTTTGAGAGAGAGAAAGTTCGACCCAAATTCCTTCTCGCCAGTTTGCGGTTTTAAAAGGCCTCGGGCTGGACCTTTTAGCTGGATATCTTGGTTACCTGCTCCGCTCACTCCTCGTCTGAACACAATGTTAAAACATTATTCTAAGTTAATATTTTGGATTCGTTTTAATAACTGAAAGAAAGTAAATAAAACGGCGTTTAAATAATTAGTTTCTTATATTGTTAATATTGGTTTTAATAAGTGATTCTCTTAAAAGGAGAAAATTCATTTGCTTTAAATTAATATACTTTTGGCATTTTTTTCTGATTTTCATTCACATAATATATACAGAGGTGTGTGTGTGTGTGTGTGTGTGTGTGTATAGATTTGAGAATATGTTAATGGAACGATTTCTTTTGCTAAGCCAATTGTTTAGCGAATTTTTTAATGTTAATATTGTTTTAATTCACTTTAAGGTGAAAATCCGTTTATATATATATATATATATATATAATATATATATATATTATATATAAGGAATGACAAAATTAAATAGACATAGTTAATATGATTCTTTCTATATATATATATATATATATATATATATATATAAGCACACCGGACAAAAAATTAGTCACCCCCTCAGAATGTACCTAATAACGTGTGACGGCGCCTCTGGCCTTGATAACCGCACGAATCCGGCGAGGCAGAGACTCTACGAGGTTGTGCATGTACTGAACATCGATTTGCTGCCACTCGTTCATCAGCCGGTCCCGAAGTTCCACCAGAGTCCGTGGGTGTCTATTCCTGCGCTTCACTTTCTGTTTCCAGCCTGAACAACACCTTCGACGCATTCAGGATTAAAGGCTTCATTGGACCTGCGATGTACTCGTCGCCTCCCATCATTGGAGAACAAACAAAAACGGGACTCATCGGACCAAATTACACGTTTCCAATCTGCCGCAGTCCTGTTTTTGTGCCTCTGAGCCCATTTATAACGTGCCAATTTGTGACTTGCTGTTAACAGCGGCCTCTTCCGTGGTACCCTGCTCCAGATGTCCATCGCATGCAGTTCTCGTCGCAATGTCCGTTCGGAAATTGGTCGCTGGAGAACCTCATTGGTTTCTTGGAGCAATTGTTCTCTGGTTTGAAAACGATTTGCAGTTACTAGACGAGAAACATGGCGGCGGCCCCTATTGTCGAGAATTGTTTTCCGGCCACAGTTACGCCGTCGATTGTCAGTTGATTGCGAACTACACCACTCTTTGTAAACTCGCTGGACAGTACGCGTTGACACACCAACAAATTGGGCTACTTCAGACATTTTGTGTCCGTGGGCTCTGCCAAACACGATGGCTCCTTTTTGCCACTGAGTAACGTCTGCCTCACGACCCATTTTGCAGACTATATCCAACACACACTTTGTTCTTCACCACCTCACGAAACAGATCTGATCCTGTGTGCTACGTCACCGCTACTTGTCACTTACCAATGCTACATTAGCGCCCTCTGTGTGACCTTGAACTTCCTACTATCGGTGCTATTAGGGGTGACTAATTTTTTGTCCGGTGTGCTTATATATATATATAAGGTAAGGAGAAAGTTGTTCAATTGTGTGTGTGTGTGTGTGTGTGTGTGTGTGTGTGTGTGTGTGTGTGTGTGTATTTCGTCTGAACTATTATTTTGACGATTGTACGTATTATATTATTTTGTGCAGTAGAGGCCAAATTCTATTTATTTAATTAATAAACATTTTCTTTTTGTCAATTTCGATTTTCAAGAGAAAGTCTGTATGCTTTGGTAACGAATTAAAATAAATGGTGGTATCTAGCAACTCACCCTAATAATGTATACCTGTACAATTAAAATAAAAAATGGTATCTGGCAACTCAACCATCATCTATATAAGACCCGCTTGGCTTCGGAGCTGGTAGTTTGATGATGACAGCTGCTGAATAAAGATCTCTCTCCTTCCCTCCTTAGGTTAAGACTTAGCTTAGTTTCCCTTTGGGGGGTTAGGACATCCCACCTTGTCCCCCCAAAGTCCTCCTCCGTCTATCCTTTCTCTCTTAGGCTAAGGCAACCCCTTTGGGGGGAGGTCATCCTCCCTTCTCCCCCCGAAGATCCCTTCCCCTCAACCTTCCCGCCCCCCTTGGCTCCTTCTAAGCCAACTGGCTGATTAGGAGTCTGTAAGACATCGGCCACTCGGCTGAAGTCTTAGTGTGCACTTGGCTCCTGCCAGGTGAACACCTCTCTTCCTTTCTCTCCTTCTCCTGTCTTTCTCTTGGGGGATAACGCCGCCTCCAAGTTTCATGACCCCTTGTTGCACCTGCAGCATCCCCCACCCCCTTTGCAACAATGAGTTGTTGAATACCCCCACCCCCTTTGCAACCCATCACCCCATTTGCAACATTGATCGTTATATATTGCAACATTGCAACATTCCTGCACTCTACCTTTTTGCGGCTATACTACTGTAGTCAAATACTGCATTAGGAATAAAATCGCCGCGACATGATTTGCTTTTAAAGGTGAAAATTGCTGTTTGATTTCTTTGTGAAAAATAGGAGTGAAAAAGAACATTTAGGATGGAAGATTTTGCTAGGGTATTTTTCATAAGTGTGGAAGGCGATATATGTTCGACGGTGATTTTTCCTCCGGTAGCAAAGTAGTTATTTAGATCAAGGGTTTCCAGCCTTTTTAGGTCGACGTACCACTTTTGCCATCATGTTTTGTAGGTACCACCATGAAAGAAATGAAGAAAGTGCACGCACCACGTAATCAAAACCGTAGGGAGGGTTAACTGTGGTGTTCAATCTTGAAATTTCAGTCTTGCCTAAAAAGCTGTATTTGTTCTAATGATATTCATCGACATTTGTACCGAATCAAAATCTTGATTTTGGCCTTGTACGTTATCGTTAAATAATGTAAAGTGTACTTGGACAGCAAATTGGATAGCATGCAAACCCGCAGTCGGAAAGGTTGCGGGTTATTTATCTACAACTAATTATTACTTTTGAAAACATTGTCATCAATAAAGCTTGAGAATGCGCCAGTGATTGGAGCGAAACGTCGCTACTCCTACTTTTATTTTCCTGCGTGAAATATCTCAACACCGAACCAAAACCATCGATTTCGTCGCATTGTCATGAAAATACTTATCAATTAGCAAGTTGTGTATTTAATAACCCTTTTGCGTATCACCTAAAAGCACTCCGCGTACCATCGGTGGCACACGTACCACAGGCTGGGAATCGCTGATTTATACAAAGGAATTCAAAGGACACCAAATAGCAACAGACCGGCTGGTCTCCACGATGCTGTCTGTTTAAGAAGGAAGGTTAAAAGAAGTAAGAAAATTTAAAGACAAATGAAAGTTTTAAAGCAAAGCAAAGAAAAAAGGTTGAGAGGTAGGAAAGAAATTTAAAGCTAAAGTGAAAATTTTAAAATACAGAGGAGGGAATCCAAGTGAAAATTCTACAATATTTCTACGCGCTAACAAATGCTTCCAAGTTGGGGTTTAAGGCAAGATAAGCATCTAGTTTCTTTTTAAAGATTCGATCGAATTACTTTGAACCACGGTGGCTGGCAATCCATTCCACAAATTAACTATACGATTGAAGAAAAAATGTTTAGCTTCATTAGAATTAAAATGTTTACCCACTAATTTCAGACCATTACCGCGAGTTCTATCTGCATTTCTGAAGGTGAAATATTTTTTCGCGTCATTACCAAAACCTTTAATCATTTTAAAAACCTGGATTAAATCTCAAATTCGCCTTTTTACGAGTGAGAATAAATTTAACGTTTCTAAACTTGCAGCGTACGATTTGTTTCCTAGTGTACGAATCATCTTAGTAGCCCGTCGCTGCACTCTCTTCATTCTGTCTATGTCCTGTCGTAAATATGGGGACCAGAATTGAACGCAGTATTCCAGGTGGGGCCGTACTAAGGAATTATATGATGTTAGCAATGTTTTCTCCGACTTAAATTCAAACGATCTACCAATAAATCCTAAGATTCTATTTATTTTTCTGACCGCTTCGATACATTGCTTACTCAGTTTAAGAGTGTCGGCAACAATAATACCTAATACCTAATACCTAATACGCCGCTAGTTACACTTTTCTAGTTAGACGCTTTGCCATTAATGACCATTCTTTGTTTACGTCCACTAAACCAATTTTCGATCCATTTAAGAGCATTAACACCAATTCCGTGAGAATGAAGTTTAGCTAATAATCTTCTATGTGGCACTTTATCAAACGGATTTGAAAATCGAAATATATAATATCTACTGTTTTGCTCTCGTCATATATATTTACAATATCATTAAAGAAATCGAGCAAATTTGTAAGACAAGAACGATTACGTCGAAAGCCGTGTTGAGAATCTTTGATTAATTTATTAATTTCTAAGTGATTAACTATTTTGTCTCGAACGATCGTCTCCATAAGCTTACCAACTACTGAAGTCAGGCTGATGGGACGATAATTTCCCGGAAGCGATCGATTTGTCCCCTTTTTTAAATATTGGCGTAATGTTTCCAATTGAGCGGAACTTCTCCAGACTGTAACGATTTATTAAATATATATGTGAGAGGAGGGACTATTGCGCAGTTCACTTCTTTGAGTACCCTAGGGTAGAGCTTATCCGGACCGGGAGTTTTATCATGATTAATTTTACCTATGGCCGAGAGTACTTCGCTTTCAGTAACGGTAAAATCGTGAAGCTTTAAATGATCATCACTGAACTTGATTACGGGAACAGGAATGTTGTTCATATTTTTATTGGTGAAGACGGAAGAGAAGAATTTATTTAAAACTTCCGTCATTTGTAAGTCATCGTAAATTTTCTCGTTGTTTTCGCCTTTGAGTGGACCAATAGTTTGCGAAGCTACTTTTTATTCGTAACATAATTATAGAATTCCTTCGGATTCGATTTAATTTGGTTCACTATATATAGCTTATAGTTGTGCTTACTTTTTCGCATAAGTTTTTTACTTCGCCTTCTCAATAGCTTGTAAGCATTTTCATCGGGCAAATTATCTAATTCTTTAAATTTAATATACGGATTCCTTTTTAACCACCATTTAGGTGGTTAAAAGCTACTTTTAATTTCAGCATTCCACCATTTAGGTTTAACAGAATTCGCCAGTCTCTTTTTACATAATGGCATATTACTCGATTCTAAACGTTTAAAATAATTATAAAAAGAAGTCCATGTGTCATTAATATCATCGTGTGATAGAGCCTCATCCAAATCATGAGTCGAAAGTTGCAATTTCATGTCACGAAATTTAGCTCTTTTAAAATCCAAAACGTATTCCAGGCTCTTCGAATTATGGATATATTAATTTTAATTTCAAATATTATCTGCCTATGATCACTGGTGGAGAAGTAGTCTCCTGCAAAGATATCAATTAAGTCTCGGTCTGTACTTAAAACTAAATCTAGAATATTGCGTTCTCTAGTGGGTTCCTTGATCATTTGAAAAAGTGAACTTTCGAGCAAACACTCGTACAGTCGGCGACCGGAATTAGACTGTAAAGGACCACCCCAATCCCCGCGAGTTAAATTAAGATCTCCCATAATTATCGCATCATGTTCGCTACTTACATCAAAAATTAGTTCCTGAAGCCAATTATCACTATCGACAGTCTGAGAGGGAGGCCTGTATACTAAACCTATAATTAATTTCTTTCGTGAGTTATCTTTGATTTCAACAAACGTCGCATTTACATTATCAATCTTTTGCAATGTTTTTAATTATGGGTTTAAAGTGTGACCGAACGTATAATACTGTACCACCACCCTTTCTTTCTATTCTATCATTGTTAAACATCTCATAACCTGGGATATGATATTCTCCGAGGAAACTCTACTCTCTTTGTTTAACCAGGATTCAGTAATTGCTACCACCTCAAATATTTGGTCAAGGACAATATTTAATAGCTCATCGAATTTAAATCTTAAACTTCGAGCATTAATATAAAATACATTTACAAGATCTTGTGTACCGCAGCAGAATCTCAAGGTTCTTCGAGGAGGCAATCGTTCACTGTAAGGAAAATTTATGTTAGGCTGGTCGCTTTAATCGGAATTACGCCATTTTTTGCCTAAAAAGCCATCGCAGAGCCATGCAACAGTCTAACAAGACGAGCTGCTTCCACGTCATTTAGATGAAGACCATCATGCAAAAACAAATCCTTTTTATTATAAAAATGACTCCACAGCTCGACGAATTCAACGTTTTTCTGTTGGCAAAGGGACTTAAGAATATTATTTATGGATAGCTCTGCTGAAAAAGTTGTCGGATCCTGCTATTCTTAGGAGAATTCCTGAAAAAATTAATTTATTAGTCCTATCCTTTAGAGTCTGCATTAGCAGCTTGTATTTCTCTATTAGTTCCTATGACCTGGAAATCTTAACATCATTAGTCCTAACATTCATCATAAATGTACTATCATCAGCATCTTTACCAAACTCGTCTATGGAGTCCGTGATGTCGTCAATTTAAATCACTAATTAGCAAAATGCTAGTAAAATGACAAATTAGACAATCAAACACTGTAATCAGTCAGGTACACACACACAGAGAGATAAACTTTAATCGCTTTTCAGAAGCTTTGTAAATGCGTCCGAGTTGAACAACAGCCAAGGAAAGAATCGATTGGTTATATTAAAGGGTTCATTATGGTATTTTTTCAGTTAAATTTTTTGCGAAAGCAATTTTCTTTTTCTTTTCTTATGTAAAGTCTCGTTAATAAGTTCCTACTACTGTTTCTTACAATCGCCTTTGTATTCCTCAAATTTATTGCTATAATAATCATTTTTTTTAATTAGTTTATGTGATTTTTTATAACTGGTGAATATATTTCGGAGCATTGTACCTTTTTTTTTGCATGTTTATAGATTAGATGTTTTTGTCGGATGACGTCTACGAGAGATTTATTTAGCCGGGGTTTAATTTGCCTTTTTCGGGTCGTATTTATTGTGGCTACAGAACAAATTTCGTTAAATGCCTCTTTTAGTATGTTTGAGAACTTTACAAATTTTCCATTTATGTTGTCTGTTCCTTCAAAAAATTCCTGACCCACAATTTATTATATAGAATTTGTTTTTAAGTATTTCTAAATTTTCATTTATTTTTTTAACTTTTATTTTTATACGATTCTTTTTCGGGATTGTGTGGCTCCCATTTAATGCTTAAAACCGGAGTGGTCAGAAATCTCCCGGAGGAGGATGCCGGCCACGTGATTTAGTGAACATTTACTCCATATGTGGTCAATAAACGCCTAGCGTTTTATGGTTGTACAGCATTTTCTCGTGTCGCCCAGCCCGTGTAATATTTGGGTAGAAACCATCTGTTACCATTCTGTTTATGAGTTGTTTTGGTTATCTGTGTGGTGTGTGGCATATTTTAAGAGATCACGATTAAAGTCTCCCGAGAAGATTGCTTTATATCGTTTTATTTTATTATGGTTCGAACTAAAGTCTATATATTCTCAAGGTAGTCGACAAAGCATCGTTTCGAGGTCTATATATACCTAACACATTTAATTTTCTATGTATTTCTTTAGTGTAATATTTACAGCGCATGCTTCTACGGAGTCGGACAATATATTAAAATAACTCGGTGATTTGTGTAATGGAATGGACTCGTGTCCGTAAATTGTAAATCCTACTACACCTCCCTTTTCTCCGTCACGATAGGTCTGAAAATATCCGTAACCATCTAAGAGACATAAATCTTTAATTGTTCCTTTTATGTAAATCTCCGTTGAACTATAATAAAAAAATTTATCCCCATTATTGATAATGCATTCTGTAACTCTTCAAAGTTTCCGGGTATGCTTCTAATATATTCAGAGTCAATAACATAAATTTATTATTGAGTTTTCGATGATTTGAACTGAATCATTAATGCCATAATAATCGTTCTAAAATACAATATGTGACAGATTAAAAAGAAATCGTCTTCAAGTTCTGTTTATCTCTTAATTCTTCTATAACGAGCTTGGAAGGTCGTTCACATCAGTATTAGATACGTTTAACACTTTTAACAGTTAAAACAGGAAAAAGAAATGTTAAAAAAAACTAGAAACAAAATAATAAAATTAAGGAAAACTTTGAAAAATTGAGGTGAGTCACTTCAAATTAAGTTTAAGAACTTTTTTGTAAGTTTACGAATCAAATTATTTTAAAGTTGGACAAAAGTATCATGGCCAGTAAAAAAAACAAAAAGTTCACAAATGAGACACGTGCAATGTGCATAGAGGACTTTGTTTTATTAGTATAGTATCTATATTAGATATAGGTTCTGACTCAGACATGCATGCATTAAATATGTGTACGTGTTTAATGTACATGAATATATCATGGAATAAGTTACACTTTGAACCTAAAAAATAAAAGCCGAGCCCGCTATCAATTTTCAGTTAATGGTGTATATACATAACCTTTGGTTAGCTTCCGCCCGAATTGTTCATTTTGACGAAGGTCAAGCTTTTTACTCCACCTTAGCCCTACATTTTAACGTGGAATCCGAACCACGCCCCATCAGCACCCCAGAGTCCTAACCACTAGGCCACCTAGGGTACCCATTTATCTACCAAACACTTTCTTTTTTTATTGTGTGGAAGGATGAACAGCTTGGTTTTGCTGCGCGCCAGTTGCCGTCGGGTCTCGAACCCGGAGCCGATGGATTCGTAGTCAGCGACGCTAACCACTACACCACCGAAGCGCTATATATATATATATATTATATATATATAGGCGCTCTATATATATATATATATTCTATAATATATATATATATATATATATATATATATATATATATATATATATATATATATATATATTACAATTCAGTAACGTCACTCCCATAAACAATTGTGTAAACATGACTGGAAAAAATGGGCGGAACGTAATCAACTAAAAAAAATCAAATTTCTAAATGCAGCAAATGGGTTAGCGTTAGACAGTCAAGGTTCAGACATTATTATATTTTACTATCAAATATTGTGATACTTCTAAAGACGTAAATTATAGCAGTAGAGAACCTATACTTAACTAACTAATGGAATAATGTCATAAAAAAAAGCTAGTTCATTTCCATTCTTGAAGACTGAAATACATTTCCTTGAACCCAATATACTGTACAGCATTTGGAAAATACTGCTTGAAAAATAGAAGCAATTGCATTTAGATTAGTTTCCTGCGAATAATGATTTGTAATTCCGCAGCAGCTATTCTCATAAAGCATCAAAAGGCTTTTCACAGTAATGATTAAAGAATAACATCGCAAAATTTTTATTAAAAAATCGCTTATTTTCATACATCAGGAAACTTCTCGAGCTGATTTACCTCGACATTTCAAATTTCGGTTTTCTTACAGATGGTTCAAAATGGCTTTGAATTTTTCTCTCTATATTGTACTGATTTGCAATGTAGAGGGATTTAAAAGGATTTCGGTTTTATATATAATATAACCAAAAGCTTGGTTTTATATATATATATATAGTATATCGGGATACAATACCAATTTTGTTTGTTTAATACGTGCTAAGATATTTTGTATAATGCTTTTTTAAAAATGTTTTTCTTTTAGTCATTAATTTTACTGTTAATAACAATATACGGTTGTATACAACATAAAACTTAATTACCTTTAACTATGAAAATATTTATGGGAACCAAGCTGCCTTCCTCTTACATATACAACGCCAAAGTTTTTTTTTTTCTTTTTTTACAAACAGAAACCTAACTTTTAAACCTGAAAACAATTGAGAACAATGCATAGGACAATAGTTTTTTTTGTTTTTTTTACAATATTCATTACCTTTTTCACAAGGAAAATTGATGGTGCCTGAACTGACATTTCAAAGCTTGGTTAAGTTTTTTTTTTTTGCGTGTGTGTGTATTTTTTACACTAAATTTATGAATGTCTTTATTTATTTCAGTTACGATTTCAGTGATTTTAATTTATCGGACATTGATACCTGCAAATGTGTCATCAGGATGTTCATCGAACTGAATCTTTTGGAAAAATTTTCCATAAACTATGAGGTAATTTTACATTCATCTATTTATCTACTTTACACACACACACACACACACATAATATATATATATATATATATATATATATATATATATATATATATATGTGTGTGTGTGTGTGTGTGTGTGTGTGTGTGCCTTTTGAGGTACTTCTTTTCCTTGTAACTCTCTCTCTCTCTCTCTCTCTCTCTCTCTCTCTCTCTCTCTCTCTCTATATATATATATATATATATATATATATATATATAAGGGAATGAACTCAGCATGGGTCCCTGAGGTTAAGGGAACCATTCTGAGTTCATTCCCATCATGAAACGGACATGTTATGTGCCTTGAAAAGTGGATGCTCAATTCTGCCAGTTGAGGTTTAAGTTTTGGTTTTTGGCTAAAAATATAATAGTTACCCCTTTTTCTTTGATGTATTCAATCTGACGTGAAGATAGCGAGTCTTTTGCTTATATTGAGGTTCTAAATGCAGCTGGGCTAGGCTGCTTTAAACCCTAGATCCTGTCCCAAAGCTGGATCCTATCTGCTTTGCAGATAGCTGGTGAGGGAAGCTATATTTTTGGGACCTCTTTGCGAGTGACCCATTGCCCACGTCGGACTAGCATCATGAAAAAGAAAAAACTATAGTATTTGTCATTTACCATTACTTATTCGGACCATAGTGGATTTAATTTTCCTAGAAGAGTTCCTTGTTCCATGCACGGTCTGTGTGTATCATATATATATATATATATATATATATATGAATAGAAACGACGTAAATAAGGAGCGTCTCTGCACACGGGGAAGAGAAATAACGAATAAATGAAAAATGAGGCGAACCGCCCGGGAATTGAACCCAGGGCCTTCCAATTGGAAGGCCCTGGGTTCAATTCCCGGGCGGTTCGCCTCATTTTTCATTTATTCGTTATTTCTCTTCCCCGTGTGCAGAGACGCTCCTTATTTACGTCGTTTCTATTCATTTATATACTGCGTGGTCATTGCATATATATATATATATATATATATATATATATATAAAATTTCCTCCGCCTCGATAAACACAATCGGAAGCATAAACCTTAAAATGTTACGGCTTTTCCAGCGAGGTTTTCATCCGTGCCGATGAATAGAGATAATTGTTTGCTTGCGTTGATCGGAGAGAAGTTACATTCAGCAGACTTATAAAGAAAATTAGGTACACCTGAAGAGCTTATATGACGTCTGAAGTAAATCTAATTTTAATTTATTTCCATAGAAATATAATATATAGAAAAATGAGGGCGCAATTTTTAAAAAAATAAAGTGGGATGTAAATTCATATTATCTATAACATTATATTGAAATCTGGCAATGTTCCAGATTTTTCATGAAGTTGAGGTAGAAAACGAAATTCATTTTTCTCATGGAATTTTTTTTTCAGAATTTGAAAAAAAAAATAAAAAAATATATAATATATATATATAGTGTTCGAAAGGTAAATTTTCCCTTCCATTTTGACTTAAACTTTGTTAGGTTTTGTGGAAAAATCGCTAAATTATTCTGAAAGAAAAGTATAACGTGAGTAAAAAGGAAAAAAATGAAACCAGTTTTACCTCAAAGATTAAAAAAATGTTGCTAAAGGAAATATCTATTCTTATTAATTTATATTATTTAATTATTTTCTTATTTTGCTTCTATAGCATAAGTGCAATATAATTTTTGTTTTTATAACGTATACACTTCATATTCATGAAGATTAAAACTATTTTGTCATATATATATATATATATACATAGTGATGATAACAGGAAGTTGTTTTGGAAGGAAATCAGAAAATATAAGAACGTAAATAGGTATTTTGATCTATGGATGAAAGATAATCAATTAAGGAAGAGTGCTAATGGATAAAATAGATATTTGAGAAAGGTGGCGTCAATATTTTTGTGGTTATTAAGAGCAAATAAGGAGTGAGTGGCTGAGATTACGGCTGATGGAATGGTTGGGGTGAAAACAAATGGAAGAGGATTTCAGTGGAGGAAATGGAGTGAGCGATAAGGAGGTTGAAAATTGGTAAGGGAGCACGTTTAAATGATGTTTACGGAGAGATGTTAAAATAGGGTAGCAAATCGCATGGTTCAAGTGGATAACAGAGGTACGTAGAATGGCGGTTCTTATGAATTTATTTAGCGGTTCTTTTGACTTTAGATAAACTAAGAATGAGTGCAAGGATGTTTACTGAGTGCACTGGGTAAGGTGTATCGAAGGAGGGTGAGAAAGTAAGGAGGGTGAATGAGGGCGCGATGAGGAATGAACAGGGGGGGGGGGGTTACGAAAAACAGAGGGTGTTTGCTGTAGGACAGTTAGTGGAAGAAGTGGTTTCCTGTGCATACTGCGAGAGGAGCACATGAAGTAATGCTTGTACCAACTTCGTTTCATGAGAATGAGACTATAGTATGTTCAAGTCCTTGGAATAGAGAATGGAATATAGTTTGTTGAGGTGGATTTGCTCTCTGAAGAAGATTGATTAGGAGTACATGACAGAGGGGTAAGGTAGACGTATGAGAGGAAAATCACGTTAAACTTGGCGTGATAGTGAGAAAGTTGCTGTTTTCTAAACGAGATATGGAGTAGGAGGAGGCGATGAGAATGGTGAGAGAAAAAATGTGTGGAAGGTACATGTATGGTGTTGAGAGAAGAGTTAACTACCCGAGAGGGAAGCTGCTGCCTCCTTGCATGAAGGTGAAAGCTGAAAATAGGACGCGGCGGATGCAGCCTGATTCTTCCTGCGATCCAAATCAAGAAACCAAGAGGGAACCCACCCGAGTATCAGAAAATAAGGGCTGGAGTAATGTAATGTAATAAATGTTTGTATATATAAATATAAATGTCTTCATTTTGATATTAATTAATTGTTTTTCAAATCCCGTTTACATTTTAGCTGTATGTTATATGACAGTTACTTCTGTTAAAGGATGCCGATTTTATTCTCGTGAGGTTCCCTATTTTCTTGTGTAAGCTAACTGGAAATAAGATATATAGAATGATGATAAGGACGGAATTGGTTCTTGATGATGTCACGCATTAGTGCCAAGTTCTGCTGTTTGCTGTTTCAACCCACTTTATATACTCACTACGAGTACATCTAACCCGAACGTTTGCCAAGACATTCTCTTTATTTGGTACTGTGAAGAAATTACATCTCAGCATATCTTCCCTCATTTTCCACACTTTTCAACCTTTTCTTATTCTAGGATACATCCATCTTTTAAAATACGTATTGAATGAGGGTACCTAGAAGCTAATGGGATCGAACCCACGTCGCATGGTTCCAGAATCAGTGATCCTACCGATCACGCCATCCAGAACCCCGACCAAAAAGCTCGCTCAACCGAGACCAGTGTTTACGCTGTTTGACTATATTTCATTCAATTCCTTTACTTTTTTATAAGGCGCGTAAATGCCTTTTCCATTTCAACTTTATTTGAGTTCGGTTATTGCACGTAAAATGTATTTAAACGAACTGTATTTCAGGTTATGTGTCGCTATACGTTGAGTGTCAAAAAGAATTATCGACCAGTGAAGTATCACAATTGGAGACACGCGCTTAACGTTGCCCAAACCATGTTTGCAATCTTGAAAACTGGAAAGATAGAAAAATTTATGACCGATCTCGAGGTAAAAATTAATCATTCTTTAGTTCCTTTCACGTTTGTGTAACGCTTTAATGTTACGTGAATGATGACGAAATTCTTTCCATATTAAGTTTCTTCACTTAGATTTTGAAAAGAGTGAACAGGAGAGCATCATTATGGATATTAATATGAAGGAGTCTTATTAGGTAAACAACAACACTATTTACCTAATAATTTTGAATGAAAGTTTATTAAAGGAAGCCTTCCTTTTCTTTAGAGAAAAGATTTACATATATGCTCTTATTCTTTTGATTTGAAATATTCTCTAAGTTGTAGTATTATTTTAATTAATTTATGCAGATGGGCGATTAAAAGAATATATATTGAAAATAAGTTAAAAATAAAAAATTTTTAATGGACTTATAATTTTCTTTTTTTTTTTACGTTTTAAACTGCGATAACTCCAACAACATTACTTGACATCAAAAGATAGAAGAAAAGTCGTTCGACTTAAGTATCTTGAGACTCCTGTACAATCTCTTTGACCCATGTTACACTTTACATTGGCGGCTGGAAGCAACAGTTTTCGCTGAGTTACACACCCACTGTGGGCCAGTTTATGTAAATAACATTAAATTGTACATTGCCTACAAGCCTTCTGTTTCCAATGACTCTCACGGTGTGACTAAAGACCCATTAAAAGCTCTCCTCATGGAACCCTCCATCTGAGCATTATTCCAAAATTTTCACCCTAAACTAATTTTCTCATCAAATTAACTTTAAAATTTTATCTGAAAGATGAACTGCATTGGAAATATCTCTGTAATTACATAAACAATAATATAACTCCAAACATTCCACCTTATTGTGTAAGACAAAAAAAACTTTCTTCATTATTTTCAGTATATGAGAAAATATATGAGAAAATTGAAAAAGTGTAAAATTTTAATACTAAATCTTTACCGTAAAATTGATTTTAAATTTGTTTCAACAAATAATTTTATCAACTTGCTTTTTTTTTTTTTTTTTTTAAAGTGTAAATAGGAGAACTAATTACATTAAAAAAACAAAACACGTCATATCTTGCCTGGTTTATTGTTTCATTTGTTTCAGTTGTGGATATAATGCCAACTCATTCAGTTTTGGAATTAATCCAACTTGCGAACTGAGTGGGAATTAAAAAAAAAGGGACATTTGTACCTCTCGACAAATCTTTTAACTTTTCAGTCCATGAATATTGTCAAAATTACTTCCTTCAGTATTTCAACGGTTGAAAGCAAAAAATGTTAATATTTTTATTTTCCTAAAGCTAAGTGAAGACACTGAGGTTGGGGGTTCGACTCCCGATGTTGCTGGTAATAATAATCTAGGAAGATTCTTAAACACCTCTCTACACACAATCTTCTTTCAGCTCATCAATGTGGGTTCCGCAAGGGACGCTCTACAGGCGATCTTCCTGCATATCTCTCTGACTCTTGGTCATCCTCCTTTCGGGATTTTGGTGAAACCTATGCTGTTGCGCTAGACATATCAAAAGCTTTTGATAGAGTCTGGCACAAATCCTTAATTTCAAAACTGCCCTCCTTTGGTTTCTATCCCTCTATCTGTGCCTTCATCTCTGATTTCCTTTCCACTGTTCTTCTCCTAAAACTATTAAAAGTGGTTCTCCTCAGTGCTCTGTCCTGTCACCTACCCTCTTCCTTTTATTTATCAATAACCTATTAAGTCGCATTTCCTGCCCTATCTACTCCTATGTCGATGATTCCACCCTTCACTTCTCCACCCGTTCACAAAGCGTCTCTCTCAACAGTCAGTCCATGCTTCGCTCGAGACGGCTATGCCACACCTGACTCCTGATCTTTCCACTATCTCTGATGGGGACAGAGAAAACCTTGTGGCTTTCAATGCCTCAAAAACTCAGTTCCTTTATCTGTCTACTCCTCACAATCTTTCACACAACTGTCCCTTATCTTCAACAATACACAACTCAATCCTTCTCTTAATATTCTTAGTGTTTCCTTTTCTCGTGATCTTTCCTGGAAAGATCGTACATACTCTCTTTCTAAAACAGCTTCTAAGAGGTTAGGTGTATTGTACCGGCTTCGCAGTCTCTTCACTCCCACTCAGTTGCTGTCTTTGTACAGGGGTCTTGCCCGCCCCTCTATGGAGTAAGTTTTTCATGTGTGGGGTGGCTCAATCCATACAACTCTACTTGACCGAGTCGAATCAAAGGCTTTCTTTTCGTCTCATCAATTCCCCGCCTCTTACTGACTGTCTGCAAAACCTCTCTCTTCGTTGCAATGTTGCCTCATTCTCTCTCTACTATCGCTATTATAACGGACGCTGCTCTTCGGAACTCTCCAACTGCATGCTTCTTCCCTTAAAGAGCGCACGCAGAACCAGACTCTATACCGTCTCATTCCTTTCCTGTCCAACTCTCTAATGCAAGGGTTTATCGGTATTCTTAACCTTTCATCTACTCACTGGTCAACTCTGGAACAATCTTCCTCAATCCATCTTTTCCCCTGTCTATGACCTTCAGTCTTTTAAACGCAGATTGTCCATGTATTTTGAAAATTTTGGATCTTGGTTTTGGCTCTTCTTCTTCTATTGACCTGGGGGGGGGGGGGGGGGGGTCATTTTTGCGGGCATTCGACTTTGACCCCCTCCTTCCCGCATAAATAAATAAAAAAGTTAGCGCAATGGGTCACTTTAATTGGCCTAAGTGCAGTACCAGTTTCTAGTCTCCTTGACTGATTAAATTATTATTACGCCTCACTAAAGCCTCAGGTGTAAAAGACGTTGAGATAATGGGTTTTGTATCTGTTGGATGCAAGAAACGAAATTTAAAGTAGAGAGATCATTATGTTACTTAATTAAATAATTTCAAGTAATATACCTCTGCTGCTCTTATTTTATTTCTTTGCTCATTTACTTTACTTCAGTGTTTATTCTTTGCTATTTTATTAATTTTATTTTTATTATAATTACGATATGCTGGTATTTATTATTATCTCTGTTTATAACTTATTGGGGTTATTAACCCCAATTACTTCAAATTAATTAAAAATTTTAATTTGATTTTCGGAACATAAGCTTAATTATATGTAACACCGAAGATGAAAAGAAGGCTTTAAAGACCTCTGAGTGTTAACAATGAGTGCCTACGATGGCTATTTTAATGTTAGACAACAAATATGGACAAAAAGAAGCATGGAAGAATTACTCTTTGTATAGGACTATACTAGTTTAGATTGATACATGGAAGATGCTCGTTGAATGCAGTTAACACTGAGCATTTGAGCCTTTTTATCATATACTTTTAATGTATTAAATTGGAGTTTAATGGAATTACTTTAATAAAGCTCTTTGTTTTCCGTTATTCAGATGCTGGGGCTTTTGGTTGCTTGTTTGAGTCATGATTTGGATCACAGAGGAACCAACAACTCCTTTCAAGCCAAAACGGAAAGTCCTCTCGCCATTCTTTATTCAACATCTATCATGGAACATCACCATTTCGACCAATGTGTCATGATTCTTTCGCAAGACTCTAATAACATATTTCAAGTAAGTTGAACAATGAAACTGCTTTACGTGAATCGAATGTAAAGTACAATTAATGTTATTTAATTATGGAAAGATAAATCGTAAATACAGTTCATTCACGCATTATTTTTTTAATTATTTGTTATTATTAACTTTATTTTACGACTGTTTAGAACCTAAGTTTTTGAAAATATTACAATAAGAAGAGACCATATGGAAAAAAGGCTACTTTTTTATTTCACCCGGTTATGGTATTTTTTGTGATATATATATATATATATATATATATATATATATATATATATATATATATATATTCCTAGCTTCTTTTTAGACTTCGTTACGTATAGCTCGAGGCCCTTTTTAATTAAAAGGTAAAGAGAATATACTTGTCGAATAATTTCACACAAACTCAAGTATTAAATGAGCACACAGTCAAGTGCTGAGAGTGAGGTTTTATTGTTGTATAAAATAACTTAGATATTGTTATAACAACATTACTTTTTTCCCCTTAAAGAAGTTGGTAAGTTAGTGTACTGCTTTGAGGTGGTGATAATCTTGATATTATTTTTACCCCTTCCTTAAAAAAAAAAATATATTGTTAGTATTTGTAGTTTATATTGCTGGCAGGAAAGTTGTTCCCCCTTTTTCCATGGGTAATAATAAATTTTGCTCCACTTCCTAAAATGTGTTGCTTCTACTAAAATTCGGATCCCTGTTTTTCCTGTTTCCCATATCTGGTGAAAAGATGATAACCAAAATCTTTGGTTTGTATCCTAAAAGCAAAACTTTACAATCAAAGACAACTAAACTTTGTAGTAAAATACACTTAATGGGAGGAGTGTTGGGACAGTTACTGTAAATGAGTTTCATAACCAAGTTAAAAACTTAGTCATAATTACTAGTTACGTAAGTTTTATTTCGGGGCTCATAACTAAGTAACAGAATTCAAATACGTGAGAGTCTTGAACACTTGAAATATATTTTCTGTATATGGTAGACATTCGTAGTTGGTTAGGGGTGGGGGGGCTGCACGTAATTTGTCATATTATTAGAAAATAAAATTAACCATTACTCTAAATAAAAGATTGCCAGTCTTCGATCGATTAGTGAAGTTCAATGGAGAAAGTGAAATTGCTTGAATTGGTGTGTAGTGTGAAATATAATAGGAAATATTTCAAAGAGGCATCAGACTTATTTTGTAATGTTTCTAATTTCTTTTACATCTGATCTAATAGCGATCTGTATCTACCTGTATCTGTTGTTTAAGTGCCATCCACAAATTACTTAAGTGATTGGGGAAGTCAAAATGGCTAGTTGGGACGGTAAATAATTGTGAAAATCTGCTTTATTTACGTAATTTGTGAGTGGTTTCTTCGCAATACACGATAAATTAACGAAAATCTTTCTCTTAATTTTGAACATTGAGCAGCACAGTTATGTGACACTGCAATTTTTGCGCTGCTCTATAGTTACTAAATTTTACTAAGTTTTTTCATAACAGTTTTAAACTTAGTTTTTAACTAATAATTCACTGTGTTTTTGAAAAACTTGGTAACTAACTAACGAAGTAACAAGTGGGGGGGACAGTAACTAAGTAACAAAGTTTTTTCCGTAACTATTTCAGTGGGAATCATAGCTAGAACAAATTTCATAGGATTAATCACTAAACTCTTCTATTTAAGCAAAAAAAATTTCTTAATGCGAACAGCATAATGCCCAAAAAGTCGAAATAGCCGAAGTTTGGCAAAGCCAAGCGGGAAGTTTCGATACGAGTGTAACATACAAAATACTATGAAAAAAATATTGAGCATCCTCGCAAGAGAAGTAAATTTCATTATAGAACAAATCACGTGTCTAAGCTTTATAAAAAAAAGGAAAAACAAGCAATTATTATTAACTTTTCTACAGGCCGGATGACCTATGAATTTTGTTATAAAGGCTGACTTTTTTCTTTTTTTTTATCACGCACAAAAAATTGTTTCATTAGTTTTTCTTAGTTCTCATTTCATTCTGCGTGTACTGTTTTAAAGTATTTTATTTTTGTTCGAGGAATAACCTTTTACCAAATGATGGTAACCTACTTATAACATGATTTGATACTGCCTTACTTTACACAAATACAGTGCAGATAGCTAAAGTTTCATAACCAATGACTGAATGAATTATTCTCTCGTAGCAAAGAAAAATCTGACTTTCCATTAACTTTTCGTGATATCACTGCAGTGAAAGAGAATGATAACTTCTTTACCGTTCTCTTCCTCAAAAAAATATTTTTACGAGACTGAAATTCAATTTATTGAGTAAAATACCTTTTAGCTTCAATAGAAATTCAGTTAAAGGCTTGGTGATATTTATTCCGTACCTTCGAAACTGTTACCCGACAAGTTTATAATTTTACCCGAAATACTTGTGTTTAAAGCATGTCCTTAATTTTGTAGATAATAAAATTAATTTTAGGCATTATCATTCTATTGTAAGTAAAGACCTCAGATAGGTATCTCTTCAGTTTTTAATATATATATATATATATATATACTGTATATATATATATGGGAATGAACTCAGAATGGTTCCCTGAGTTTTTTATGATACACACAGACCGTGCATGGAACAAGGAACTCTTCTGGGATAATTAAATCCACTATAGTCCGAATAAGTAATGGTAAATGACAAATACCATAGGCTTTAAACCCTAGATCCATGTCCCAAAGCTGGATCCTGTCTGCTTTGCAGATAGCTGGTGAGGGAAGCTATATTTATGGGACCTCTTTGCGAGAGACCCGTTGCCCACGTCGGGCTTGCATCATGAAAAAGAAAAACTATGGTATTTGTCATTTACCATTACTTATTCGGACTATAGTGGATTTAATTATCCCAGAAGAGTTCCTTGTTCCATGCACGGTCTGTGTGTATATATATATATATATATATATATATATATTATATATATATATATATATATATATAATATATATATATATATATATAGGGTGAACCAAATGTAGGTGGACAGTAAATGATAACGTTTATTTTGAGAATACATATTTAATTTTTTTGTATACTATAATACAAAATAAAATTTAAATAAATTTAGTTATAATATTTAATATAATAAAACACAAACACCATAGTTATAATGAACACCATAGTTATAATATAATATAACACAAACCGTATTCAACCTACTGTCCACCTACTTTTGGTTCACCGTGTATATATATATATATATATATATATATATATATATATATATATATATATATATATATATATATATATATATATATATATATATATAAGAAATTTCCTTTTTCAAAAGCAGAAAAATACACACCCTATCATAATCGAATATTATAAAGCACACCAACTGACTGCATCATATATGTTCCGAAGGTCGCGGCCTAATTGGCTGAGAGGAAAACAAACCTTCTAACTGCCGAAAATATAAAATCCTAATATATTCTCCCCATTTCGACGTTAATATTTTCGGATTATTGATTAATTAATAATAAAAATAAAATAAAAAATCCTGATTTCAGTCCAATAATAATAATAATAATAATAATAATAATAATATTTAAAAAATTGTTTTTCAGTCACTATCACCTGAAGATTATAGGAAAGTGATGAGGGTCGTTGAAAACGCAATTTTGAGCACGGACATGGGATTGTACTTTAAGAAAAAGAATACATTTTTGGAACTATCTGACAATGGCGAATTTGACTGGCAAAGTCCTGATAAAAAGGAACGTAAGTAAACTTTACTTTTTAATATAACTATTAAATGTTAGCTCTAAAGTCTTCACTGTTAGCAGTTCTCAAAAAGGGAACTTCTTTACGTAGTCATATTTTTAGGCTAAAGCTAGAAATTTCATATCGTTTTGACGTTAAATCCAACTATATAAGCATTAATCTATATATTACATCGTAGTTTTCATTAAGTTCATGAATGATATTATTATAACGTTCTATTAGTTGTGACAGGCACGATCTTCCTGATCGAGAACCCATGTTGATTCTCAATGAATCTTTCCTGTGTCTCTAAATGTCATAGATTTATCTTTATTCTTTCAAATTTTTTAGTGAGATGAAGTGTCAGTGACACTGGTCTAATTACAGTTCTTTGCTTGAGACCACTAGCGGATTTACGGGGTGAGCTCCCCCCCTTTGGTCAAATTGGCGCCCCTTTTTGTCAATTTGGCGCCCCTTTTGGTCAATCTTGGCGCCCCTTCCAAATGCTTTATTTTTATAATAATTTTCTTATAATAATCTCAACACCACCTTTGTAAATACCTGCCAACTTACCTTTCAATTATATTTTTAGAAACTGTATAAAAATAATATTTCCCTTCGTATACTCAATTAAATTATGCTTTCCAGCTTTACATATTCATTTATTAATGGTTGTAAGCATTTGTAGACGCAAGGTTAATGTGTTTGTAAACCCTTTGCGTAGTATTCACATTCACGATCTTCCTCTCTCTAAATGACTGATTCGGGTAATACGTTGAACGGATGGATTAGATAACGTCAATCAAATTAGTTCGAATATTTACTACCAGAAACCTGGTCTTTAACTACATTTTAGTAAACGCTAAAAATTTGCCTGTTGGTGCTTAAAGGGTTAACATATGTATTTTTAATTCCAGTATATGTAATTATATTTATATATAATTAAACATTATTTTAGCGCAATTTTTCCATATGTAAAGGTCCGCCCCCTCCCCCCCACACTTTTGAAAATCCTAGATCCGCTACTGCTTGAGACATATCCCTTCCTTTATATATAGGGACAATGTTCGCCCTTTTCAAGATGCCCGGTATTTCTCCTGTATCTAAAGATTTCCATATCCAACATATGGGTGTATTTTATTCTTAGGTTTTAATTATCGAGGCGTCCTATTCGTCCGCACCTGCAGCTGAATGTGATTTCATTTGTCCTATAGCTCCCGCTATATCTCCTGGAGCAAACTCAAAATCCATTATATTCTCTCTTTGTAACTCCTCTTCACAGATGGGATACTAAAAAATTTATATATATATTATATATATATATATATATATATATATATAATTTTATTTTTTATTTTTTGGTAACGTAATCGTATTTGAGTAACTTGGGAAAAGAGTTTTTCTAAAGCATTTTTATTCTCTATCTGTTTTTTTTTATTTTTATCAAATTTCAATAGTTTTGAGTAAACATAATGAAATAAACAGAGTGAAAGGTAAATTTGGAATAAAACAGCATAAAAACTGGGAAAAATCGAAATAATTTTCGGCGAATTTTTTTCTTCTCTCGAAGATCATGTTACTTTTTGGTGATTTTTCACTGGTTCCGTTTTTATACGTAAAAGAGACTCTCAGACTTGGATTCTATGGCGAAGAACGAATAAAAGGTAACAGCCATGTCCCATATCATCCCCCAAGGAAGTAGGGGGGCTAGGGACCCGAGACTGGGCTACCTTAGCCAGAATCAATTAAAGGTAGTACGGCCCCCCGATTCGTCGTGACGTAAGATACAGAAAAGACAACCGCCCAGTTCTAGGTACAGCAATGGGGATCGAACTCACGCCTGAGTGGAATCTCAGCACTTCCGAGCGGCGCCCCAACCGATCGAGCCACGAAACACACTAAGAAAAAGAGTTAAAATCAAATATGCCAAATTTTTTTTCAATGAAAAGTCGTTCTCATGAAGAGATCGAACCGTAAATGACCAAAAGGGTCAAATTAAACTCATTAATATCTTTACTCGCAATTAACTTTTTTAACTTTGTTTAATTAAAAAATCATTAAATGTCATTATCACGAAATTTTTATCGTAACTTTATCTTCAATTTATTATTATTTTTATTTTATTTATTATGATTAACCCCCGCATGGAAATTCTCTGCAAAGGTCGGGTCATCATGGGCCAGAAAGGTTACATTATTAAACTCATTAGCGTCTTTACCCGTAGTTAATTTTCCCAACCTTTGTTTATTTTGGAAACTCATTAAAGGTCATTATCACAGAATGGTTTCACCGCGACTCTCATTATTTTATTTTGAGCATCATTATACTGAAATAGATTATGTTTTATCGTAATTTATATTTTGGAAAGGAGGCTGCTGCTTTATCTTAAAGAGTCATACTGTAAATTCAAAAATAATTTTCTCTTCTTCCACATAATACATATATATATATATATATATATATATGTGGTGTTTGTGTGTGTGTGTGTGTGTTTCCAGTAAATAAACTTAAGAATTTTTCTTGTAAAAGTTAGAAAATGTGGTTACGTTTTGCCTATATGAAAAGTCCACTACTTCAAAAGGTAAAGGAAGGTTTGATATAATATTTTTCATGTTTAATTAACTCGTAAACAATTTCATGGTCTTCCCTAAAACAAAAAAATTTTATTAATTTTTTTAAAATTTTATATTTTCTTCTAACTTTTATATTAATATTATTATTAATTAAATTTTACTCTTTTTTATATAATGCAAAAAATGTTCGTTATTAGCCATAATTTATTTATTTTTTTTAATTTCCAAAGGCTGTAATAGGAATTAACCATTTCTTAACTTAATTTTGTTTATTAAAACGGCTATATATATATATATATATATATATATATATATATATAGTAAATAAGGTAAATGCCATTAATTTTGTCGAAAAAGCCTCCATACGCTTCCAACGTCATATTCAAATGAGAGAGTACTGTGAAGTGTGAATATATTAATGTCATAACAAATATATAAAAATTGTAAAACTCTGTCACTCTTATTCCTTTGTGAATAAAGTTTTGAATTTGAATTTTAAGGGCCAAATTAAATAAAATATAAATAGTCCACCTTCACAATTATTTACGTAATTGTAAATTGTCAGATTATTGCATTTATTTTATTATTAATAAAGATTATTCAATTGAATTCAATTTGCATTGTCATCATTATTAGTGAAGAGTAATACTTTTGAAGGGATGGAAAACAAACATCCTTTTACAATCAGACATTGTGGAATTTACGCAACTGTTAAGCGATACGTTAGATAGTGATAGTGATAGTGATAGAAATAATTATTACAGTTATTACAGTGCTGTACTATAATAATTCTAACGTAGACCATACAAATATTAACTATATTATTGGTATTTATTTAAATTGCCCTAATATTCGGAATGTTCATTAAGATAACTCGCTATAAAAAAACAGGGTGTTCGAAAAGTCGCTACCCAAATGAAATTACATTAATTAATTACATTACATTAACGTGTTTTGAAGTGAATGGGGAACATTTTGAATATTTATGATATGGTTTCTGAAATAAATGTATTTCCAATCTGGTTATGGGTTTCAATGTATTTCTCAATGGGTAGCGACTTTTCGGACATCCCTGTAGATTGCTGGATGCATTATCATTTGAATCATTCACATGAGGCACTATACACATATTAAAATTGACCACTGAAGTCATCAATCATCTTTAATAGTAAAAAAGAGCAGGAAATGAAATATCTTTTAGGTTTCTGAATATAATAATTACATCGAAAAGGCTTTATGACCAGTTGTAGAGCGCCGGGCTGTTTATCTGCAGGTCCTGGGCTCGACACTCGGCTCGGACTTCAGATTTCGACAATTAAGATGTTTCTAGGATCCTTTCAAGTGAAGTTTGGTCCACATAAAGCTCTAAGCACCCCCCTCCGTCATATAACATATATTACGAAGGATGTTAAAAAATAAAACAAAAACATATTACTGAAAAAATAAAATACAGGGTGATCCAAAAAAAAGGTGCTCCCGAAAATAATTTAGTGCACATTAATTTTTGGGAACTCCTTTGGGGGGGGGGGGGGGATCACCTATTTTACTTCACGTGTTTTGTTTTCTGTGCATAAACAATTTCTTGGAGGGTGAATCTTCTGGTCAGATCACTCTTTCCCTAAGTTGCGATAATTGGGAAGATGGTCGATTCTAGTATTACAGTGCACTGGATTTGTAGAAATCAAACGCTTAAACATTGAAAAAATATTTCTCTCCGTTCTAGGTTTTATTGATGAAAAGGAAAATACGTTCATTTGACATTGAAAATAGGTTACGCTTAAAGGAATCGTCTAATATTAATTACAAAAAAGCCTGTTCAAGGCGAGAAGAGTATGTTGTTATAACTTACTTTTTGTTAAAAAAAAGTTTACTTGTTCTGGTTTTAATATTTTTTATCCCTTAAAATTTGTTCTTAAATATGAGGAAAAACTTTCCATCACTTGGGGAAAGAGGGAATTGCACTATCATATATTAATACAGTCAAACAGGCGGAAATCTTAAAATAAGTTGACGAAATAAAGCCGAAGTAGTCTCATGGACTTGGGCAATATGTATTCTCGCGTATTATAAGTAAGGAGCCAGATGGTTTACGCACTGCGTATAATTTTTATAAAGCATTCATGGAAGGGAGTGTCCCCTTAGACTGAAAAACTGCAAATATTACACCAATTTTCTTGAAAAAAGTAATAAAAAATAAGAGGTAGCGAAATATAGACCTATAAATCTAAAATCCATTGTATGAACATATTTAGAAGCTATATGTAAAGATAAAATTGGAGGTTGGGTAATTTACAAACAAATAAACTTTAAAACACAAATAGGTTTTCAGATGACGTATAGATTACTTTCAACCACCTTATTGTATAAGCTCTTCAGTAATAAACCGCACTGATAGGAAATCAATGAGGGTTATATTTCCAGAAGGCTTTCGACAAAGTGCCTCATAAAAAGTCGAATCATTAACTCAAATAATTATGATGTCAAAGAGCACATTCAATTAGATAATAAAAACCTGGTTAAGTAATAGAAAGCAGAGATACGCTTTATGAACAATTTTTTAATATACGCTAAAGCTTTATAGGACAGATACGCGCTTAATTTATAGAATTTAAAAAGTCGCAGACACCGCAAAACTAAAAGGTGAAATCTAATATTTCGCGCCCAACCTGGCAAGCTGTCCGAAAGGCTTCTGTTAAGAACTTCTTTTAAGTGAAGCAAAAATTACGTCCATGGTGCTGTCATAAATAAAATATTTCCCTAAAATTAAATGTTGGCATTATTAATTCTTTTGAAAAGTTTTCTTTTAAAATATATTATGGCGTTTCTCTTTGATGTGTTTCATATGAGGTTGCTTCTATTTTTAATTAACTCGGTTGAAGAAACATTTTCTAAAAAAAAAGCTTTCAGCATATCTAGTCAAAAGAAAACAGACGCCATAATCCAGGGATAATCCGAGGCTTTAAAAGCAAAGTAGCTCGCTTTATTTATAAAAGATGAGATATGAAAAGCCCTTGGAAGAAATACTAATATATAGTCTAGGGTGAGTCATTTTTTGGAAAAATATCTTAATACCGCGAAAATCATTGATTCAAACCTACTTACCAATTTTGGGGTCTATTAAAAAAAATTTGACCCCCCCCCCGTCCAAGCAACTCTAAAATATATTTTTGTTGGATTTTGCATAAATTTTTTTTTAATAATTTTACTTTTTCGCTCATAACTTAATTTGTTACACAAATATTTGACTAAATGTGATGTCATTCGATTGGGAATTAAAAGACGCATCTTTTAGTATACATTTAGTAGGTATTATCTTGAAAAACATTAGTGTCAAAAGTCTTCTATTTTATCAGCAATGTTTTGCATGTGGTGTGACTACCATCCTGAAGCATCATCTCTAAGTCAGCTTCGCGGCGATGGGCCTGGATAGAATGAGCTTAATCGCTCATTTGCACGAGTGGGGAACAACTTTTAAAGATCAGAAACATATATTTAGAAATCTATTTAAACGAAATGAATTAAAATTAAATTGAAGTATCTGAATCAACCAAAAAATGTCTAACCTTTTCAAAGCCCAACCGGTTTTTTTTTTTTTTTTATTCTGCTTTATTCACAATTTTGTACAAAATATAAAGCTAACAAAAATTGCAAATAATTCAGATGTTTTATTACCAAGAGAACAAAACATACAAAAAATTAAAAAATTAATCCATTAACTCCATAGTGTACAGTATACAGCACATTAAAAATTTGATTCTATACTATAAATGGAAAAAAAATCCGTGGAAAGGATTGATTATGATTTTTTCTCCCAACGATACAAGATCAAAGATTAGGAACATTAAAATATTTTTCACTTCAAAACCTTACTCAGATTACTCTTCTTATATTCGGGTAACAGACGACGCTGATGCTCTACAACCTGAAGTAGGCATTGGCAGTGCAATTATGTGATCTTCCATTTTCCATTCTTTAACAGCTTCAACTGTAGCTATAACCTGAGATACTTCGGTTGTATCGGGTATTTCTGATACAGCTAGCAGTTTTCCTCCTTTAGCACTTGGCATTCCACATATTAAAATGGCAAGTCTTTCCTTTTCATCCCCGCACATGTGCACTACTAGTTTGGTATCTCAAACGGTGGAATGAAATTAGTCTTTATCTTCTTAGCAGTTTCTCTCTGTGCATCTATTCCTGCCCTTTGCACTGTGCTTTTTGACAGTTTCATCTCTTTAAGATCAGCATTACATGCTGATACAACAGCAGTTGCAAAAGCTGTCCTTTGGTCTGAAGACAGATTAAAGCGATCAGCCATGTTGGATACAGATGCACTGTAGAAAATCTTATACTTAGTTTTTTGTCATTTGTGGTTTGATCCGATGGGATAAAGTCTGAGTCATCAATTGCAGTAGTATCAGTAGTATCTGAAGAAAACTCATCAGCACTCTGTAGATTAGATACATTATTAGGGCTTTGTAGTCGCGCTTTTTCTTTTTCTTTCTGTTTTTCCTCGGCCTCGAAACGAAGCATTTTCTCTTCAACTTTAGCTGCATATTTATTTTTCAATAGGTCCGAGGCAGAGCTTCCGTTCTGCTCTTTGGTCTTGAAGGAATTCGATGTCGTCCGATTTCTGAGATGCATTTCGTAGTGGATCTTTCCGTATCTGTTCTAAGGCATCCTGAGATGCTATATCAAAAAGCAGCTTCCGTTCTGCTCTTTGGTCTTGAAGGAATTCGATGTCGTCCGATTTCTGAGATGCATTTCGTAATGGATCTTTCCGTATCTGTTCTAAGGCATCCTGAGATGCTATATCAAAAAAGCAGCTTCAGCTTTTCATCAAACTTTTGTCTATCTTCAGAAAATGTTTTGCGCTTCTTATTACGAACCAGATTGTCATGTTCCATTACTAATTCAATTAAAATCTTCTTAGGGGTGGGATGCCTTCCAATATCTTTGGTTGCTATCCCAGCCATGTCCCAAAACAATTTGTTTTTTTCCAAAACCACTTTAGTTGAGCTTTCTTTACTGTCCATTTGCATGGGTCCACGCTTGAGGTGAAAAAAAAAATGGCGCAGGACATCTCCATTTGAAGGTAGTAAACGTCCCCTTGAAGGGTGAAATTCTTCTTTAAGTTGACCAAGAATGGAATCCTCCAGTTTAGTGTCTTTCCTTAGAGAAGGTCTAGCCTCAGACATATTTCCTAAATCAACCAAACATAAAAATCTGAAACAAAAGAAAACAGTTGCTGTAATCAACATGAATATCATACAAACTTGGCGTTTGTTCAAATATCATGAGAAAAGTTGTAGATAAAGTAGAACACTTTTGACTCCAATTTTTTTTCAAAATAATACCTATACACATTAAGTGACATTATGTATCAAGAGATGCGTCTTTTAATTCCCAATCGAATGATATCACATTTAGTCAAATATTTGTGTAACAAATTAAGTTATGAGCGAAAAAGTAAAATTATTAAAAAAAAAATTTATGCAAAATTCAACAAAATTATATTTTAGAGTTGCTGGGACGGGGGTCAAATTTTCTTTAATAGACCCCAAAATTGGTAAGTAGGTTTGAATCAATGATTTTCGCGATATTAAGAGGCTGGAATCAACAGTTCAAACTTTTCCAAAAAAATAACCCACCCTAAATTTTATATATATATTTTTTTTTGGGGGGGGAAGGAGGGGGCTAAGGGCGAGCGCCCACAAAAGTGACCCCTCCGCAGAAGAAGAGAGCCGAAAACAAGGTCCCCAAGGGTCAATGATGTCATTTTTCTTTTTTTTTTAATATAAATTGTGAAAAGATTGTGTAGTGTGTAAAATGCATGTATGTGTAATGAAGAATAGAGGGAGAAATATGTGTTTGAGAGCATGCTGGACTGCTCACAGAGCAAATGAGACACGGAAAAAGATCAGCTAAGGAGGACACTGACAGGAGAAACGGGAGTTCCAGCATTCCCTATCTCCTGTCTAACTCCCCCCCCCGGAGTACTTCCCTGGTCGATTGGTGCCTACAATGGCAAATACTAAAGTTCATTTTTAAACAAGCAGTAGTGTCCCCCTTTTGCTCTTATAACAGTTTGTACTCTGTTAATAATGCTATCAGTGTATTTCTTTACGAATGATGGCAGAATATGTTTCCAAATATTCTGCAGGTCTCTCCACATTTGTTCAATATTGGATGGTTTCAGTTTATCCATCTCAGCTTCTACATAGTCCTATATAGCCTCAGGTAGATTCATGTTAGGACTTTATGATGCCTATTCCATAATTTTTAGTTCTGTAGCGCCCTTCTTCCCTTTAAATTATGTTTTTACAATCCGTGCCGCGTGTTTGGTATTGTTATCTCGTTGGAAGATGAACCGTTGTCCACTCAAACGCTTTCCATCTGGCACAGTATGCAGTTGAATTACTGGCTTTTATTTCTCTTTAGTTATAGTGTTATTGATTTTTACAAGGGAGACAACTCCAGATGAGCCCCTAAACATTTATAGATCCCCCACCATGCTTTACTGTTGATTTTAAGCATATGTTGTTACATCTCTCACCTTGTTGCCGTCGTACGTATTGTCTTCTTTTAGATTTCAAATTTTGACTCATCTGTTCACAGAACCTTCGTCCAGTCAGTCGACTTCTAGCGTGCATGATCTCATGCGTATTTTATCATTTTAGATTTATTTCCTGGTATCAGGTACGGTTTTTGGGTAGCAACTCTTCCGTGCAACCTTGCTTCTTGCAATCGACGTTCATACTGTTACGGCTGAAACATTAGTATCCTGTGAGGAATAAAAGTTCTGCTGCAAACTACGACTCCATTGTCTTCTATCTCTTAGGCATGTTAGCATTCAAGTACAGGTCTTGAGGTTTTGTCGTTTTTCTTTGCTTTCCTTTTCGTTGTTTGTTTTTAGTTGATCCTGTTTCAAGATGGCGTTTGATGTACCCTACACCCCTTTTACAGAAATGTTCATTCTTTTTCCACAATTTCTGTAATAGCATATCTTTCTTCTTGTAAAGTCGCGATCTTTATGCGAATATCGTTTGGTATCTGCCATACTGTAGCCTTTGCCTGTGACCTGCATAAGAATTCAAGGCACTCATTATTTCGATACATAATGTAGAAAACTAGGAATGTTTGTAAAACATATTACATACCACTATTATACTGGAAATATTCTATAAACGCAACTATCCTACTGTAGTTAAGCAAATAATGAAAAAGTCGATAGCCAAAAATCGATTTTCAATGAAAAGAAAACGGAATAACATACCTAAGTGATACAAATGTAAGAATCTTTCAGGTAGTTAACCGATAACCTTGTAGCTTACGGTTTATATTGCGTATGCGTAACTTGGACAAGTAAAATTACGCTATTTCTATTTAGGAATATTTGTTGCCAGATTCTTGAATTAAACCAGACTATGGAGCATTTTTTGGTCAATTTTAGTGACATTTCCAAATGTTTGAACAGTAATATTTCCCTGTGGTTGCTTGCTTGTGTATATATATACAGTATATATATATATATATATATATATATATATATATATATATATATATATATATATATATATATATATATATATATATATATATATATATATATATATAAACGCAGAAACCACAGTATATAATGTCAGGAAGTTATATAGAAGCGAACGGAGATCTTAGCCCTTTCTCGCGAAACCTGTTATACAAAAGAAGAATTATACTTTACACATTTATTCTATTTATTCTTACCCTATTATCGTAGGGTATATTAAGCAAAATTAAGTGTATAGGACGACTTAAAAGAATGGCTAGAAATGACACATTAGGTTTAGAAGATAATGATTAAAATGTGTCTTGTAAGAAAGCATGAGCAGGAAAGTATGATTTCGACAAGCTCTGCACTCTCACCGTACTTTAAATATCGTATCTCGCTTAGGATCAAACGTATCAGCTCTAATAACGTCATAAATTCTTATCATCTACGTCATCCTGTATACGGACGGAGAGAAATAGTTCTTACAGATGTACTGTGTATATACAGTCGATTCAAAAAGTTCGGCCGTGAAATTCCATATTTCTTCCCTTTATTTATCGGTAAGAAACATCGAGTTGTACGACAAGATTATTTTAATAAACTGTACATTTAATGTAATTCACTTTTATATACTTTATCACAGTTATCCAAACCGCTTAATTGGACCTACGAGTTGACATTCCTAACTGGTATTCCTTCTGACTATCGGTAGATCGTTAAATATTAAGGTGTTCACCAGTGAAGAAGTGAAGATGCGCATTTATGTTTTTATCTCGCGAGAAATCTTGATGAAGCAAGTATGACTGCCTAGTGTCGCAGCCCCCACCTTACTTAAAATGATCAAGCTCGGTTACGATCTAAGTAAGCAGCTATGGCACCATTAATTGTAGAAGTCGTCGAAATATAGAGAAATATATATATTTTCTAATATATTTTCAAATATATTTTCTATTAAAAAAAAGACCATTATTATTCTACTGTATGCTTTACTAGTGCTTACATACTCAATAATTAGGTTTATTGAAGGAATTCAACCTATAGCTATAAATATACCTTTTTAAAACTAGAAGTATCAACTTATTCTGCCTTACCTAACTTGTTTTAACCTTAATTTTATTTAAACTAGCTGATTTTTCCTAACCTAACCCTACTTGAACTAAACTAACATGACTTAACATCCTAACCTAGTTTAACGATATAACCTAATCTAAATTACACCCACCCACCACTACACAGATTCTGACTATTCTGAGTTATAGCATATATATATATATAATATATATATATATATATATATATATATATATATATATTATATACACACACGAAACACTGTACCAACCATTATAGACTTAAAATAAATAAAAATAAAAATCTTTACTCAGAAAAATAATACGAGTTAAATAAGAGTTTACAATATTTTTCAATATTTTCTGGACAGTTTAGATATTTGATATGACATTAATATATTCACAGTATTATAATCTGAATATGCCGTTGAAAAGATGGAAGCTTTATAGGCAAAAATAATGGAATTCGGTTTATTTATTACATGAGAGAAGTGAAAATAACAAGTAATAATAATATTAATAATAATAATAATAATAATAATAATAATAATAATAAGGTAAAAATTTACGAAAGTAATGTTTGATTATTTTATACAATTTTAAATAAAATTATCAATTATATATTTAAAAGAAAATAAATGAGGCTTAATGAATTTCTTTTCAAGATGAATTATGAAATTCAAATTGCTTAGCCTTAATGAAATTAGCATATTTTGCATAGTTAATTATAAACTGAATAATTATTTACTATGGTAATAGGGGCAGTAGTAAACTTATAAATCAGTAGGAGCTAATGAAGTACTTCTTTAGTGATTTGCAAAATACATTTAGTGATGAAGCCTGTCTGATATTTATGAGAATTACATTCCATATATCTGCTCCTTTGAAAGAGAATGCATTTACTGCGGTTTCCATTGTATAGTTTGGCTCGTGTATAAAATCTCTAGGGAGTATAGTGTTATAATTATGACGAATCTGATGGGGGTGATTGCTCTTTGAATGGAGAACATTGAGAAAGTGTGACTTTATCTGTTATCATTATTTGAGAGGGTTCCCAGGCATATTTTATGAATGACTTCCAAAGGATGTCTTGTATGTTTCTTTGAGGTACCCCATGTTGTAATGCAATATAAAAAATGTGGATGGATAAAGGAATAATACAGGTAAGGAGTGCGTTTGGAGGAAGTCTTTTTTAGTTTAAATAATATGAAGGGAAATTTTGATATTTTGGATTTGATATGTTGTACATGACTTTTGAAATTTAGTTTTTCGTCTAAATTAATACCAAGTACTTTAATCTCATTCACCCTTGCGAGAGTAGTATTCCCAATTTTTATTTAATAAGTTGTATTTATATGTTTTGTAGTGATAATAAGATGACTTTGTCAGGTTCAGTAAAAGTTTATTAGCACACATCCATTTATACGGAATACACATGCTCCAGTTGCTTGTTCATCCTATTTATTAGAAGGTCTAACGGAGAAAAGAAAAACTCGATGGAAAATATTTATGAAGAAAGATTGAAAATTGAAAAAATCGCCAAAAACTCAAAATCGTAAAAAATGTTAAAAATTAATAATAATATAATAATATAATAATAATAATAATATTTTTTATCATTAATTGCAAAGCCCTTTCCTTTTTATAATCACAATCAATGCAATGGTCTGTTTTGGTGAAAATACTAGACTTGGAAATGTAGAGAATAGTTATAGTATTTGGTTGTGTTTATAAGCACAATTTAACTAAATGTTGTTTACTATGAATAGTCACAACACAAAGCTTAGGCATATGAATATAGGGAAAAATGTTCTTTGCGCTGTAAACAAACAAAAATCTTTAGTAAGAAAAGGAGTACGAGTTACATAAAGTTCAATATTTTTCAGAATAATTTAGATATCTGATATAGCATTAATATATTCACAGGGTTTTAATCTGATTATGCCGTTGGAAGCATGGAAGCTTTTTAGACAAAATCAATGGAATTCAGTTTATTTATTGCATAAAGAAGTGAAGATGGCAAATAAGTTGTATACAAAATGGTACACTCTTGATTTTTTTTCTTTCCTTAGTGTTATGTGGAATGATGATGACAGCGTGCGATGTTTCAGCTATTGCCAAACCTTGGGAAATCCAACATAAGGTGGCTAAGTTAGTGGCAGACGAATTTTTTGAACAAGGAGACTTAGAGAAGCTAAAATTAAATCAAGAACCAGTTGTAAGTTGATCATTTTTGCTATAGTTCTTTTACTATGTAAACTATTGTCCATCTGTTCTAAAATGAAATTAATCTTGGTTTGTATCATAAATTTATTCTTAACACAATTCATGTTACTTAGTTACTTATTATAGGATTATAACTTTCTTCATTTACCTCATTTTTAAAACACAAAAAACTTTTTGAACCCTGAATGACAGAGATCATACGGCTTAACCATTTAACGCCGGAAATTTTTGTAGAGTTAAGTTACGAATTTGAAACGTTACCAATTTGTACTAGTCGTCGTTAGATGGTTAAGAGGTTTACGGTATATTTTGTGAAAACGCGCATGATATGATGTAAGTGTACATAATTAACTATAAACTGTCAACTGACTATTTGCTTTATAACCGAGTTTCTCGCTTCGTTAGACTTCAGACTTTTGAAAGAATATTCAGATAATGACAATAACACGAGAATGATCGCCTAAAGCGCAATATACAATTTCTCACGTTGAATATAGAAATGTCTATAGCAGAAATTTTAATTTAAAATTTAACAACAACAACACCAACAAAAGAAGAAAAGAAAATCAACAAATGAATTTTCCTTGCAATTACGTTTCACCAGTGTTTGTAATGTATGCGGCAATCCTATTTTAAATTCGACAAATCTGAATTCAGCTTTCAGCGAAACTAATAAATGAACTAATAAATTCAAAATTCAATTCAACAACGGAAATTTACAAATGATATTTTTTTTCTCTCCACTTCAATGATGATATACCTTACACTCGTTAAGCCATTAAATTATATTTGACATTTGTTAATTGTTTCCAATGGAAACCTGCAAATTGATCTCCCAGTTAAACTTATTATTTTTTCAAAATAAATGCACTGAAATAGTGCAATAGTGTGTGTATATATTGAAATACAAGTTTACAAAACATTATTTATAATTTATTTATTTATTATACTCATTAAACGATATGGCTGCGTCTTGTAAATATATAAAGACTCTAAAATGCATAAACTCCGATTCATTATAGCATATAATTAATCGGAATTACTGTTTTTTCAAGAAATTCTCATGCAGTTATGTTCAAGAAGAGAGGAAACCAAGTCTTAAACTTCTTTAAATGAAGGGAATCTGATTTGAATGGCAAAATAAATGCTGTAATATTCTCTCCGGTATTAATCATTAATAATCATATTAATCTAGAAATTTCACATTCCGAAGCCTACCTAATGAAGTGTTTCAATCAAGAAGATATTTTTTAGTGAAAATGTTATATTCTCTGTAATACTGTAATATAATACAGTAGCATAATGTATAATTGAAATATACATATACTATATATATATATATATATATATATATATATATATATATATATATATATATATATATATATATATATATGAAAATTATTTCACGAAGGTAACACGTGAAAATATTTATGATGAATAAAACCACGAAGGAAAGGAAACACAAAATGGTGCTCAAGCGCTTTCGTCTAATGACATCCTCAGGAACACTGAAGTACATAAAAAGGTTAAGCCTATATATAGGTTACAGAAAGAAAAAAAAAAGAAAAAATAAATAACATACATACACACACACACACACACATATATATATATATATATATATAATATATACATACATATCTATATATACAAATACATACATACATACATACATATACAATAAACGGAGAAGTAAAAATAATAAAAAATTAAAAATTAAAACCTTAAAGGATTACCAGTGAGGCGTACAGATTTGTAAGGAAAAATATCGATTTTTAGCACAAGATCAAATGGATTATAAAAATACAAAATTATACTGGAACTCTGTCGGGTTTTAACACAATGCTGTAGGCCTGTTCAAAAATCAACTTTTTCTTATTTTCATAGGTTTCTGTACATTTTCCCATGCTTTTTGACCTGAAAAAGCCGAAAATCACAACTATTTTGACCTAGGATGTTGGGAAGCATTGCCGCATGGAGCTTTAAATTTTCTGCCTTGAAATCGGCCAAAGCGCCAATTCCGGGGTCCCTTGAATTATGTTTTGCACTTTAACTTTTGATCTAAACAAGAGAGAGCAACAAATTAGGTATCAATGAAGAGCATAAAATTAATAAATAATAATAATAATAATAATTAAATAATAATTAATAATAATAATAATAATAATTATCTATCATTTTCAGGAAACAACAAACTCAATCAGAATCTAGAAAACCATCTACAAGTTACAACTCACAATGGCATTAGCAAGGAGCTGAGGGAGCTCCGTGGCGCACAGTTGATATCTCAGAACCTCCACGTACTGTCCACAGGCAGGTGTCAACTGGGCCATCTACCAGATCTCTCACTGAAACTTTCCTGGTTGGATACCCTTCAGCTTTTATCAGTGGTTCCCAGCTTCCCACCAACAGACAGGCGTTCCAGTATTTCCTTAGTCTTCAGAATTTACCGGAAAATGCAGGGAGGCCCCATGGTTCAAGACCTTGCATATGAAACAGTTGAATCTATCATCCCATTCTGGCAGATGGCTAGGATCAAGACAATGACCAAGTACAACGCAATGAAGCTCTTCATGAACTACATGAGAAACATCGTGCTCTGGTGAAAAGCAAGGAAGAGCAAGTAACCCTGGAGGAAAAGAGGAGCATTTGTGCTGGAATTAGACAGCCTGTTCGATATAGGAGCTCCAGATGCAATCCAGGAAATACAGAACAACAGACTGTTATCCAGAGAGAAGAAAGATGAGGATATCAGGTTCTACGAAGACCAAAAGACTGAGAGGAAAGGTCATATGTCTGGTCATGACAAGATTTTTGAGACAAGATCCTGCAGCAAGCAGCGAGGAATGAAAGACTGCAGCATAGACAAGAACAAGGTAAAACTAATTACTTTGAACGTCACAAAAAGTTTTAAGTTTTACTCCATTGCGATATTTAGCATGTACTTAACAATTACTGTCTTAACATGTTGTTACTATTTTACAGCTGCAGCAGAACAAGAGGCAGTTGTTCATGTGGATGACATTACCTGGGGTGACTCAACTGATAACGACGCTAACACAGGACATGGATTACCATCAGCCTCGTCCTGGATGTTCTCACCATCAAGACACTGTGACTAGTGTGACTTTGACGTTTCCAAGGAAGGTCATGGAATGTGATGTCATCTGCAATACAGCTGATCGTCTTGGTTTATCAACAATCAAGTTACTGCCATGGTTTCTGCCACCTTGAAAGCTGGAGGGGCTGATCTGGATAACTTCTTCATCTCAACCTCAACAACACGTCGCAACAGAATGTGGTCCAAGTTTTGTGAAACCCCCCAGTACGCTGCCTTACACTGGGATGGAAAGTTGCTCAAAGATGTCTTGGGCAGTGACCTGGAAGTACCTCAGAGACTTTAGCTGTGCTAGTGTCTGGTCCACCTTCATACACTGAAGGAAAGTTATTGGGAGTACCTGTCATCGACAATTCTTCTGGCACATCTCAGGCTGAGGCTTCAATGGATTTACTGGAGACATGGGAACTTACGGATAATGTTTACTGCCCTTGTTTTTGACACTACATCCAGTAACAGTGGAGTTCACGAGGAGCTGCCAAACTGCTGAGAAAATGCTGAACAAAAGGTGTTTTATCTGGCCTGTCGACATCACATCCTGGAAATCCTAGTAGAGCAGTTTGGGAGAAGCTGTTTGGGAAGGGAAGGGGCCAGATAATCCCTGGTTTGAGCATCTGAAGGATGTTTGGACGGACTTGTCCAAGGAAAACCCAAAGATGCTGGCTATCAACAGCAAATGGCTGAAGGAAAGAAGAAGAACAGTGAAGAAATACTCCAAGACATTCTAACAGCAGAAAGGCTTCCAAGAGCCGACTACAGGAAATGGCTGAACTGACAGTCATTGTTCTTGGAGGAACGCCTCCTCGAGGTATTCACTGGGGTCGACCAGGCGCCATTCATCAGGCCAGATGGATGGCCAGAACCTGTACTCCATGAAAATGCTGATGTTTGCAGATCAACTTGAGTACGACGAAGACACTGTATCAAAGCTGGAAAGACTCAACACCTTCCTTGCGCTGTTCTACACTCCTGTATGGATGATGTCAATGTCTGCTGCAGATGCTCCCGTGAATGATCTAAGTCTAATCCAGGACATGTTGAAGTACAAGAAAACTGACCCAGAGCTTGCTGATGCAGTACTTAATAAGATGGAAAACCACAAATGGTACCTGACGCAGGAAGTCGTGCCATTTGCCCTGTTCAGCAGTAGATTGAGTGACACATTGAAGCACGACATTGCTGCCCAGTTACATGCCACTGAGAAGCCAGACAGCTTCAGAACAGGAAAGCCTCTATTCCAGAGAGTCACAGCTAAGACCACCCTGGTTGATCTCATTGGCCCAGAATCACATTTCCTGCTGGACACACTGAACTTGGATCCGAGTGGCTTCTGGAACCTGTCACGTCTTGGCCACAGAATGAGGACTACAGAAAAGCGTTGGACTATGTTAAGAATCTGAAAGCGGTGAATGACATTGCTGAACGTGGTGTCAAGGATGGCGACTTTGCAAATGTCATAACAACAGATGCCAAGCAAAGGGACTATCTCCTTCAAGCTGTGGAGTTCAACAGACGCCGCTTTGACAGCTTCAAGAAACAAACTCTCAACAACTGACTGTGTAAATGTCATTATGAAATTAATCATCATGTAATGCTTTCACTTCTTGATCGATTAGACTTGTGACAAAATGTTAATCTCAAATTTGTGTCATGAATAAGGCGCCTTGTCTGCCTTGAGTGTGAGAAAACGAATTTTGTGATATTTCTGAAATCTTTGTATGTACCAATGTGCCTTTCTTGTTCCAAGACTATCATAATTGTATAAGTTAGAAAGAGGATTAAAACACTTTAATTTGGTGCCTATTTTGTTGCTCTATCTTGTTTAGATAAAAAGTTATAGTGCAAAACATGATTCAAGGGACCCGAACTGGTGCTTTTGGCCGATTTCAAGCAGAAAACTTAAAGCTCCATGCGGCAATGCTTCCCAACAACCTAGGTCAAAATGGTTGTGATTTTCGTCCTATTCAGGTCAAAAGGCATGGGAAAAAGTACAGAAACCTATGAAAATAAAAAAAGTTGATTTTTGAACAGGGCTAAGAATGCTGCCTATGGTCAGGTTTCGATATATATAAAAAATAAAAAAATAAAAATAAAAAATAAATGCAAATTAAAAGTTAATCGATTTTAGCACAAGATCAAATGGATTATAAAAATACAAATTTATACTGGAACTCTGTCCGGGTTTTAACACACTGCTGCCTATGGTCAGGTTTTGATATATATAAAAAATAAAATGCAAATTAAAGTTAATAAAGTAGAAGACAAGTTTACCAAAGATTTAATGTTTTACCCTTCTTATTTAAATCTGTTTTAAAGGAATTCAACATAACAGGATCGAGTTGAAAAAGACCTTTGCTTATGTTGAAGTTATTTGAAAGTTGGATAATGGCAGACTCAAGAATATTTCTATTAACAATGTTGCTTGAATGGAATAAAACTGAAGCATTATTCCAATCAATACAGTGGGCTAACTCTGACAAATGGACAAAAAGGGCACTGGACAACTGTCCTGTTCTAACGGAATATTGATGCTGTTTTATACGTGTGTGCAAATCCTTTCCCGTCTGACCTATGTAAAAGGAATCACATTGTTTACAACCAATTTTATAAATAATGCCTGAATTATTGGTAGGGCTATTTTTTACTATGATATTTTTCACAATATTGTTATATGAAAATACTACATTAATATCCAAAAGTTAAGTTAGAACAGGACAGTTGTCCAGTGCCCTTTTTGTCCATTTGTCAGAGTTAGCCCACTGTATTGATTGGAATAATGCTTCAGTTTTATTCCATTCAAGCAACATTGTTATAGAAATATTCTTGAGTCTGCCATTATCCAACTTTCAAATAACTTCAACATAAGCAAAGGTCTTTTTCAACTCGATCCTGTTATGTTGAATTCCTTTAAAACAGATTTAAATAAGAAGGTTAAAACATTAAATCTTTGGTAAACTTGTCTTCTACTTTATTAACTTTTAATTTGCATTTTATTTTTTTATATATATCAAAACCTGACCATAGGCAGCAGTGTGTTAAAACCCGGACAGAGTTCCAGTATAATTTGTATTTTTATAATCCATTTGATCTTGTGCTAAAATCGATTAACTTTTAATTTGCATTTTATTTTTTATTTTTATTTTTTATTTTTTTATATATATCGAAACCTGACCATAGGCCAGCATTCTGAATGCTGCCTATGGTCAGGTTTCGATATATATAAAAAAATAAAAAAATAAAAAATAAAAAATAAAATGCAAATTAAAAGTTAATCGATTTTTAGCACAAGATCAAATGGATTATAAAAATACAAATTTATACTGGAACTCTGTCCGGGTTTTAACACACTGCTGCCTATGGTCAGGTTTTGATATATATAAAAAAATAAAATGCAAATTAAAAGTTAATAAAGTAGAAGACAAGTTTACCAAAGATTTAATGTTTTACCCTTCTTATTTAAATCTGTTTTAAAGGAATTCAACATAACAGGATCGAGTTGAAAAAGACCTTTGCTTATGTTGAAGTTATTTGAAAGTTGGATAATGGCAGACTCAAGAATATTTCTATTAACAATGTTGCTTGAATGGAATAAAACTGAAGCATTATTCCAATCAATACAGTGGGCTAACTCTGACAAATGGACAAAAAGGGCACTGGACAACTGTCCTGTTCTAACGGAATATTGATGCTGTTTTATACGTGTGTGCAAATCCTTTCCCGTCTGACCTATGTAAAAGGAATCACATTGTTTACAACCAATTTTATAAATAATGCCTGAATTATTGGTAGGGCTATTTTTTACTATGATATTTTTCACAATATTGTTATATGAAAACTACATTAATATCCAAAAGTTTAAGTTAGAACAGGACAGTTGTCCAGTGCCCTTTTTGTCCATTTGTCAGAGTTAGCCCACTGTATTGATTGGAATAATGCTTCAGTTTTATTCCATTCAAGCAACATTGTTAATAGAAATATTCTTGAGTCTGCCATTATCCAACTTTCAAATAACTTCAACATAAGCAAAGGTCTTTTTCAACTCGATCCTGTTATGTTGAATTCCTTTAAAACAGATTTAAATAAGAAGGGTAAAACATTAAATCTTTGGTAAACTTGTCTTCTACTTTATTAACTTTTAATTTGCATTTTATTTTTTATATATATCAAAACCTGACCATAGGCAGCAGTGTGTTAAAACCCGGACAGAGTTCCAGTATAAATTTGTATTTTTATAATCCATTTGATCTTGTGCTAAAAATCGATTAACTTTTAATTTGCATTTTATTTTTTATTTTTTTATTTTATTTTTTATTTTTTATATATATCGAAACCTGACCATAGGCAGCATTGTGTTAAAACCCGGCAGAGTTCCAGTATAATTTTGTATTTTTATAATCCATTTGATCTTGTGCTAAAAATCGATATTTTTCCTTACAAATCTGTACGCCTCACTGGTAATCCTTTAAGGTTTTAATTTTTAATTTTTTATTATTTTTACTTCTCTGTTTATTGTATATATATGTATGTATGTATGTATGTATGTATTTGTATATATAGATATGTATGTATATATATATATATATATGTGTGTGTGTGTGTGTATGTATGTTATTTATTTTTTCTTTTTTTTTTCTTTCTGTAACCTATATATAGGCTTAACCTTTTTATGTACTTCAGTGTTCCTGAGGATGTCATTAGACGAAAGCGCTTGAGCACCATTTTGTGTTTCCTTTCCTTCGTGGTTTTATTCATCATATATATATATATATATATATATATATATATATATATATATATATATATACAGGGCGTCCCAAAAAAATGTATACACACTTTAAATAATTATAAAGGCAGTGTTTATTAAAATACATTTCATTTTCAAAATGTAATAGAATCTACAGACATTATTTAATTGTTTTGTCAACGCCTGTTTTCAAACTGACGTCCGTTCTGGTCCAGGCACTGCTGATAACGCGAAGCAATGGAATCGCAAACATCACGAAACATTTCGTTTGGCATTTGTGTGCATTCTCGTTCAATGGCTGCTCTCAATTCAGCGACTGCTGCAGGTTTTATAGCGTACACTTTGTCTTTTAAGTATCCCCATAAAAAAAGTCTAGTGGTGTGAGGTCTGGTGAACGCGGAGGGTATTCTACGAAACCCCTTCGTCCAGTCCACATCCACATCGTGCCAAGTACCACTCGCAATACTTCACTCTTCGGTCCGGATCATCTTCATTAATAGCATGGACTAATCTTGGAATGTAACTTTTCCATTGACAGCGCTTCAAAATGCGTTGGACAGACGATTCTGAAATTCCTACCTCACGACTCGCTTGCCGCACAGATTTTCTTGGACTTTGGTGATACGTTTCCAGTACTCTTTCTTGCTTTGTGGGGCTTGTCGATGTCCGTGGTCTTCCGGAACGCTTCTTGTGGACATTCTGAACAGTTCCATCGGCTTCAAACTTATCTCTAATTCGAGTGATGGTAAGTCGCGTTGGTGGATCTGTTTGAAACTCCCTCCTAAACTGTCGTTGCACTTCAACTGCGTTTTCACACTTCCAGTAGCATTTTAGAATGAATTTTCTTTGTTCAAAGCTTAGTCTGACTGCCATTATTAATTCTAATGGGTTTAACTTGGAAAGAAAGAAACATCAATTGAGCTATCAGCTGTTAAAGTGTGTATACATTTTTTTGGGACGCCCTGTATATATATATATATATATATATATATATATATACGAGAACAAAAAATAACCGTCGGTCTTGTATTTGTTGCTAAATGTGCCTGTATTATCTGTATTATTAATCCTATATATATATGTAATGTACAAAGGGAGCGGTTCATAGCGTATTTTAAGCATTTACAACATGCATACCCTGAATGTATCTGACCAGCGACCGTGACTCCTCACTGGGTAACACCTTTTCCCTATAAGCAAAGTGAAGACACTGAGGTCGGAGGGTTCGATTTCCGATGATAATAATACAGTATATAATCAGTCAGGAAAGCTAGAAACTGGAACAGCACTGAAGTGAAACTAATGCGGCCCGTTGCGCTAACTCCTAGATTATTATAACCAGCACCATCGAGTGTCGAACCCCCGACCTCAGCGTATTCACTTCGCTTATAGGGTTACCCACCGAGGTACGGGCGTTGGCGATTTCCGATGATGCTGGTAAATAATAATAATTAATCAACCACAATGGGCCACATTAGTCTACGCATGGCCTAAGCGCTGTTCCAGTCTCTGGCCCTCCAAGGAAGAAGTGGTTAAGCGACAAAAGTAAAAAACGCCAGAAAAAGCAATACATTTTTTTACCAATTTCAAAATGGAATAAATTTTGAACTTTTGAAGATATTTCGTCGAAATATCTCCAAAATTTCAAAATTTATTCCACTTCCAAATTGGTACAACTTTAACTGCGGTTTTTACTTTTGTCGTTTAGTCACTTCTTCCTAGGCGGGCCTCATATATAGCCTGGTTACCGTCTATTTTATGAATATGCATACATTAGTTATTCTTCAAAATAAACGCGGAAAAATTATAAATTTAAGTGCCGAGGTAATTAGCAGAACGTAACGAAAACGATTTAAAAATGTCTCGCATAAATTACGCTGCAAGGGCGGATCTAAGCATTTAAGTAAGGAGCTGTCCAAATAAAAGAGGGCATCCCCTAAAATAAAAAGGGCACAATACTAAAAAAATTTTTCTTAAAACAGACCACCAATGAGCGAGTGTAAAATCAATTGTATTGTTTTATTAAATCAGTCTCATTCAAATATGATACAAAATAAAAATCTAATTTGGGTACAACAATTATCACAGAAAATTTTTCAAACAGTTACAAATGTCTTGCCAATTAAAAGAACTATCAGAATTAGATGAAGATAAAAATAGTGATGTGGCTGCACCATTACTAAGGGCCCTATGAAAACCATTACAACTACAAATTTGGAAGTATAATTTATATGGATAAAGACTCAAATAGAATTTGAATAAAATAAAATAACCATGATCTATTTACAAAAACAAAATTTGTTTTCAGAGGCATACACATCATTCAAATAGAGCACTTACACTTGAAAAAATTGAGGGGGGTCTAAACGTCGCCGACCGCCCCCCCCCCCCCTCCACTTAAATCCGCCCTTGACGCTGGCCTAAATCATTGCTTCCCAAACTGTGGGTGCAATCCCTTGTGGGCGCAAGACTCGGTCAAGGATGAGAAAGCCCGGATATTTTCAGTAATTGTATTAACTACCACTGTATTTGGAATGATTTGTAAATATTGTTTCGGAAACGTCAAATATTAAAGTACTTTAATAAATAAAATATTCATGCTTTAATGGTACCTCACACTGATTATAGTACCAATAAATCACACTCTACGAATGTCATTTACAGTTGAAATAAAGGTTTGATTTAATTTTGAAGTGGGCGTTGTATAAAAAAAAAAAATTTTGGGAAACGTTTCATCCTTGATGAAATTAACAAAATAAAATCCATTTCCAATTTAAATTTTCGATTTTTTTAAAATTTGGATTTTATTTCAAAACTTTTCAAAAAGTTGATCGCAGAATTGTCGAATTTTAAAGAATAGAATTCATTTGAAAAAGCAAAACGTTATTCAATAAAAAAAATTCATGCTGCTGAATTTAATTTTTTCTTTTTTTTTTACGATTTTTGAATTAATTTCTGAAATGTAAGTTTTTATTTTTTAAAACTATACATATAATATTTGCAAATTCAATCAGAAAACTGTAAGTATAAAATCTGAGAAGTGATCTTAAAGGTAATGAGAAATGCTTTTAAGAAATACGAAGAAAAACGCTGAAATTCTTCAGAATACGAAAAACGGTAAATTTATTATTGGAATAATGTGAAAATGTGAAATGTGAAAAGGTTAATCACAACAACTGGTTTCAGTGCAAAAAACAAGTATAAAATAAGATGTAAAAGTTTGTAATTGTAGTAGTAGTAGTACACAATATGCCATGGCAAGTTTTCTTTCCCCAACCGTTCCTGACGGCATAAAAAAATTATAAAAAATGTAGGAAAGAACGAAAAGGTATACTGAAAAGAAAAGCTTTAGAGTGTGTTCACTCTGCACACACTTCACTGGGGTACCCAGTTACTCGCATACGAAACTGTAATATGAAGGATAATATGAAACGCTACCCTGCATCAATCTGATCTATATCATACATTTTTTGAAGGATTCCGATACTGTTCCTCCATCTTCTCCTCCCTCTGACTTAATTACGTCTGAAATTAGAATCTCTTTCAAAGATGTTTATTCCACTCTATCAAGACTGAATTCTAGGAAGATGTATGGTCCTGATGGTGTCCCTCCTGTTGTTCTCAAGAACTGTGCTTCTGTGCTGACACCCTGCACAGGCAAACTCTTTTGTCTTTGCCTTTCATCTGGTACTTTTTCTTCCTGCCGAAATTCGCTTTCATTATGCTTGTCCCAAAGAAGGGTGACCAGTGACCACTCTCAACCCTCCAACTATCGTCCAATTGCTTTAATTTATTGCTTTTCTAAAAATTTGTAATATATTCTTAATAGGAAGATCCTTAAACACCTCTTTACTCACAATCTTATTTCAGATCGTCAGTATGGGTTCCGCAAGGGACGCTCCACTGGCGATCTTCTTGCATATCTCTTTGACTGTTGGTCATCCTAGTTCGGGATTTCGGTGAAACCTTTGCTATTGCTATTGCGTTAGGCCATTTATTCAAATTCGGTAAAAAAAGTCAATATGTCAAGAGCCGCAGTCTTTTATATATATATATATATATATATATATATATATATTGATGAATAAAACCACGAAGGAAAGGAAACACAGAATGGTGCTCAAGCGCTTTCGTCTAATGACATCCTGAGGATGTCATTAGACGAAAGCGCTTGAGCACCATTCTGTGTTTCCTTTCCTTCGTGGTTTTATTCATCATAAATATTTTTCACGTGTTACTTTCGTGAAATAATTTTCATATATATTATATATATATATATTATATATATATATATATTATATATTATATATATATATATATATATATATATATATATAAAACTCCCTTCGATATGAATGCGAAGGATTCGGTCCATTTATTTTTAAATTCTCGATTTTCATCTTCGATTTTCATCTTTTTTTGATGCCATTCCAACCCCACTTTAATTATGCCAATTTTATTTCACATTTAATTCCAATTTTTAAGTCTTTCTTAAAATGTGTGTTGACCTTCACAGCACTATTGATGAACGTCGTAAGCTTCCGTTTCCTGTTCAAAATAAAAAAAAATTTATTAGCAGCACGATCATCTCAAAACACGGATACAGTATCCATATCCCACAATGCAGTGCACATATCGAAAGGGGAGTTATCAAACGTTATCTAAAAAAATCGGAAGGCTTTTCTTTCGCAATTAAAGTTAGTGTCGAGAGCCGGGCAAAAGTCCTTAAAGAGCCGTATGCGGCTCCTGAGCCGCAGATTACCGACTCTTGCGCTAGACATATCAAAAGCTTTTGATAGAATCTGGCGCAAATCCTTAATTTCCAAACTGCCCTCCTTCGGTTTCTATCCTTCAATATGTGCCTTCATCTCTGATTTCCTTTCTGGCCAATCTCTGACTGTGGTTGTAGATGGTCACCATTTTTCTCCAAAAGCTACCTATTAATAGTGGTGTTCCTCAGGCGCTGTCCTGCCACCCACTCTCTACCTTTTATTTATTAATGAGCTCCTAAGTCGCACTTCCCGTCCTATTCACTCCTATGCCATGATTCCACTCTTCACTTCTTCACCCGTTTCACAAAGTGTCCCTTTCAACAGTCACTCCATGATTTGCGTACAACGGCTATGGTGCACCTGACCTCTGAACTTTCTACTATCTCTGATTGGGTCAGAGAAAATCTTGTGACTTTCAATGCTCAAAAACTCAGTTTCTTCATCTCTCTATTCGTCACAATCTCCCACACAACTATTCCCTTGACTTCAACAATACACAACTCAATCCTTCCTCTTCTCTTAACATTCTAGGTGTTTCCTTTTCTCGTGATCTTTCCAAGAAAGATCACATACACTCTCATACATACATTCTCATTCCTTTTCTGTCCAACTCTCTAATGCAAGGGTTAATTGGTATTCTCACTCTTTCATCTGCTCAAGCGCTCCGCTAAACCGGTGAACTCTGGAACAATCTTCCTCACTCCATCTTTCCCCCTGTCTCTGACCTCCAATCTTTCAAACGCAACGTGTCCAGACATCTCGAAGACTTTGGATCTTGATTTTGGCTCTCTTCTTCTTCTATGTGGGGGCGCTGTTTTGGACATTCGCCATTGGCCCCTCCTTCCTGCATAAAAAGCAAACTTTACCAAGTTTTCTATAGTGCAAAAGCGCAGAAATGCAAAAGCAGAAACTTAGTTCAATATTGAATATTTCTCATTTTAACACCTATGCATTTAAGCTTTATTTAAATAAATTATAAATGTCATGATTACCAACAATTTTGTACTGTATCCTCGATTAGCTTCCTTTAAGTGAAACATGTGCTATTCAGAGGTTTTTACTCCCAAGAATCCTCATCAACTTTCCGTCTCTCAGAATTTCCAATGTTCTGGAATCAGATCCGGCCAGGGCCTCCTATCCTATATACTATTGAGCTAAAATGTGTGTGTGTGTGTGTGTGTCCGCTTTCTTCGGAACCGTGCACAGCCTAAACGGCACATCGGAAAATTCTGCAACCACCACCAACTGATAGCCCATGAGCTGACGATGTGCTCTGTCAAGTTTCCCGGTCCTAGGTCACCGGTTATTGGGTCCGAAGGCCCCAGCACCTTGATAAAACTACAGAAAAGAACGCAGCCGTGAAAATCTTGAGCTTCACATTTATACAGCATTTGCCTTAAACTTGAAATACTTCTCAGTTTGATACAACTTTAATGTTGATTTTTTTTATTTTTCAATCAATTGTACTGGGTGATCCAGATAAATGGGACCCATAAAAAAAAGCCAAATATTCTTAATATTTAATTCCTTTCATAAAAACTATATATCATTCGAAAGAGTAGAGTTACAAGTTTATTTTGAAATATTTATTTTTTTAAAATGACTCCTTTCAAATGTGCTCCATTAGTTGCCAAGCATTCCAGTGTTCTCGCTTGTAAGTTCTGCATCACTTTTGCAAGAGTGTGCGGTGGTATGGCCTGTATCTCATTTGTGATGGCGGCCTTCAATTCTTGCAAGGTCGTTGGGTTATTTCTGTAGACCCTACTCTTTAAATATCCCCAGAGATAATAATCTAAGGGAGAAAAATCCGGAGACCTTGCGGGCCATTCAACGTCTCCAAATCTTGAGATTAACTCGCCTGGAAACGTTTGACGCAAAACTGCCATGCAGTTCCTCGTGGTATGGCAGGTAGCTCCGTCTTGTTGGAACCAGTGGTTTTCTAGACAAAGATCTCTTAATTTAGGAATAAGGAAATCGGTCAACATTTTTTCGTAGCGATCACCATTTACAGTGACCGTGTTTCCGGTGGAATCCTCGAAAAAGTACGGCCCTATGATCTGAGATGCAGTAAGACCACACCAAACAGTTACACGCTGACTATGCAACGGACTTCGGTAATATTCAATGGATTTTCTGTTGCCCAGAAACGACAATTTTGTTTGTTTACAGTTCCATTCAAGTGAAAATGGGCTTCGTCTGACATAATCAAAGTTGCTAGAAAATTGGTGGTCATTTACCTTCTGTTGGATCCATTGACAGAATTGTCGTCTTCGTGCGAAATCTCCATCGTTTAGTTGTTGCACTGTTTGAATTTTATATGGAAAGAGCATTAAATTTTGCTTGAATATACGGTGTGTTGTTCCATATCCAACTCCTAATAGCTGAGAAGCACATCTGATGCTTATGTTAGGATTATCCTGTACAATTTCATGAGTTTTGTTAATGATCTCGTCTATCCTTACTGTGCGCACTCTTCCAGTTGGTTTTCTTTTTCCAATGCTGCCAGTTAGGGAAAAATTTCTGACACACCGACGGATTACTTTCTTAGAAGGTGATTTTGACATCTGAAAATTTGTCTTGAAAGATCTTTGAGCTGAAACTACACTTCTTCCATGCTCATAATATTGCTCAGTTATGAAACGCAGCTGTTCCACAGTCCATGCAGTCATCTTGAAGGGTTAGTTTTAACTAACACTTTTATTTTGTTTTGTATCTTATCTTGTCTTGTATTGTCAAAACCTATACAATCCTGTACAAACTTGTAACTATCCTCTTTCGAATGATGCGTATGATTTTATAAAAGGACTTATACTTTAAGAGTTACAGGGGTTTCTTTTGGGTCCCATTTCTCTGGATCACCCTATATTTTAAAAAGGTGGAAATTTGAATGAATTTAAATAACTTAATAAATTAAAAGTATTTCTTAATTTTCTTTCAGGCGATGATGGATAGAGAAAAGAAAGACGAACTACCTAAAATGCAAGTTGGATTCATAAACTTTATCTGTCTTCCTCTTTACAAGGTAAATAATTGAATTCGCTTTAATAATTTGTATGTGAATTACTGTGGCTGATAATTTATTTAAAAGAAATAAGATTATTTATCATATTATTGGCGCATCATATGATTTATTCTTTTTATATTAGGCTCTTTCCGAGTCTTTCCCGTGGGTAAAACCTTTACACGACGGTTGCGCCCGCAACAAGGAGCATTGGCAAAGGCTTTCTGATCAAGTAGACATGGGTTTAACGTGGATTGATCACGAGTATATTGACAAACCAGTCGAAAGAAATGAAACAGAAGGTAGGAAAATGAAGTATTTAAATTATTAAACTATAATGTCGGTTACTTAAAGAAACGAATCTCGTAAAAATACTTAAAAATATCAAAAGAAAACGCGACAACAGGGTTTAATGTCCAATAGCATTGCTAAAACGTTTGAATACAAACCAACATAAATTATCATTGATTAATAAAAAAAAAAACACTTAGTACCAAAGAGAGTAGTAGTATAGCCGAAAAGGGGGAGAGTGCAAGAATGTTGCAGGTTATTATGTAATGTTGCAAAGGGGGGTGGGGATTGTTGCAAAGGGGGAGGGGGATTGTTGCAAAGTGGGGGTTGGGGCTGTTGCAAAGGGGTGGGGGTGTTGCAAAGGGGGGTGGGGGAAACTTGGAGGCGTCGTTATCCCCCAAGAGAAAGGAGAGAAAGGAGGAGAGGTGTTCACCTGGCAGGAGCCAAGTGCACATTAAGACTTCAGCCGAGTAGGCGTTGTTTTATAGGCTCCTAATCAGCCAGTTGGCGTAAATGGCTTGAGTTGCCAGATACCGCGATACCATTGTATACATTATTATAGACTCCTAATCAGCCAGTTGGCTGTAAATGGCTTGAGTTGTCAGATACCTCTTTTTAGCAGTACCATTGTATACATTATTATATACGCCTAATCAGCCAGTTGGCTGTAAATGGCTTGAGTTGCCAGATACCTCTTTTAGCAGTATTATTGTATACATTATTATATACGCCTAATCAGCCAGTTGGCTTAGAAGGCTTAAATGTTGCCAGATACCGCAATACCACTGTATACATTATTATATTTCGAATACCGGTAGTAGAAGGCATAACAATTAAGTAAAACAACATTGCATCATTCTTTTTATTATAAATATATAGAAAATAAATATACATTTGAGGAATATGCATATAACAGTACAGGAAATATACACACAATTATGGATATACATAAAATAAAATATACATTTCAAATAAATATACACTTCAATAGAAATATGTACATAACAGTACAGGAGAAATATACACACACACACACACACACACACACACAATTATGGAGATATATTTATAAAATAAATATACTTTTCAAATAGAAATAAATATACATTTCAATAGAAATATGCGTATAATCAGTACAGGAGAAATGTCAAGCAAAATATAAATACAATTCACTTTTTTCAAAATACTAAACTCGGTCTTAATCGAGTTTACAATTACATCATTATTGCTCTGCATTACGCAGTATATGCGGCTTAATAATATTTCACCGCTTAAAGTATAGGGAAACCTGTATTCGATATGAAGGGCTTTCATATCGTTCAGTACTATTTTTGTTCCCACTTTACAACCGGTTGGTAAGTCATCTTTAAATACGTCTAGAATACAATCAAAAGCACGCACAAAGAGTTCATCGTTAGCTACATTATTAAACACAAGTTTATAAGAACGCTTTTCCAATCGAGGGTTTATTTCTACCGACTCGAGCTTTTCAATCGTGAACTCACTCAACATAGCGGCAATTGAAATAATCTTCTAAATCGTTACGACAACTGCGCGTTATATAAAGAAATAGTTCTTCAGGGTGAACGGTGTAGGTGAGCTCAGCCTTGTACCGATCAATTGCTTTGTACCAAAGTTCATGGTATTTCAAAGAGTCTAAACTTTTTAAATAAACATCCAGCACTAGACCATTCTCACCAGCCCTACACTCGGTAAACCCATCGAGCAGAGCGGTGTATGCGTATTCAAGTACTGTATCAAAATAAAACATATCCGTAACACGCGCGTCTAATATAGGTTTCAGTTTACGGAATCCGACGATTTCAAACATTCTGTCGAGGATGAAACGGTTTCGCGTAGGAATAAGAGCGTTATTATCAGAAGCATTCTTCCACATCAACCGTATATCAATGCACGGCCGATCGTTATTTATACACAACGTACATACAACGGCGTATGAGGGTGCGTCACTAATCTGCTCTCTTCTTGTACCTACGTTAGCAGGTATTTTATAACGATCTTCACTCCACTTCTCAACTATCACAAAGATTCTATTCATCTCCTCGATACTTAAATAAACCCGTTTGTTTGTCGGTCTACATTCCGTTTCCAGTACATAGCTAATGGTACCGGAATTACGCCTGAACACGCGCAACGATTTCGTCACGGACACATCGTACGAGGCGTTGAGAATGCTGCTCAAAGGAAGTTCCATCGTATTCGAGGAGCGCACGTCCACTCGGCTCAAGCTCTGAGATAACTATGAGCCGTGTGAGGCACGCAGGTAGGCAGGAATGGTTCGACGGGCGGCTGACTCGATGATACGTGAATGGGCTTGTTCCGCGAGTCGAATTGTTGTACCGGTACAAGAATATCACTACCAGCCTACGCACCAGACATTTTGGATAAGAACTAGGAACATTTTATGTTTTACAAAATATCCCCACACTCCGGCGCACTATTTGAGAGGAACATATGTTCATATTTTTCCTTTCTGCCCATCAAACGATACTCGTCTCTAAACTCTGTTAAAAATTCACGCAGGGCACTAGCCACAACCTCACTACGAACCTCATCATGATATACGTTAATATAGTGATAAAAATACTTAAGATTGTCCATGATCACGAGATTCACATTTCCAGTCGTAGGGTATGAGTAATCGACATGGTGTAGCATGACGTAATACCGCTTGTCACACCACCTCAGCAAGATTCATTATCCATACCTGCTGCTTCTCTTCTGCACGCGTTGTTTCTTTTACTTCACGGTGTATGTGAGACTTTATAAAGTTTAGCTCTGCAGTATACTTCAGCACATCGTCTGTGCAACGAAAGCCTTCAACGGTCTCACCAGAACATTCGTAGAGTATTTGTACATCTTGGAACTTCGCACAATCCAATGTGTTTTTAAAAGAGGCATAGGAGGGAGGTATAGGAAGTTTTTCGGTATCCACCACATCCTGGCACTTTACTGAATACCATTTCGTAAACGTTGTACAAGCAATATTAAAGGTAGCCATTTGAATACACGTCTGATCTGAATACACGTCTGATCTCTCGGGCTTACTGCGGTCGACTGACCACGCAGGGACTCCCAGATAGTAGCATGACTCACGGTCTTACAGTGGGCGGAGCTTAGAACTTTCACCTGCACACACACACACACACACACACACACACACACACACACAAAGGAGAAAGTGAAACGCTATTTGAAACATGATTTATTTAACAAACGAGATATTCAAGTTATATATATTTACAAATACGATTTAATAAACGAGATATTCAAGTTATATATATATATATATATATATATTATATAATATATATATATATACAGGGTGGGCGGAAAGTAGCTCCCTATTTTGGATTGGTAAAAAATACGTATATTATCCATTTATTTCAGAAGAAATAATATGAAAAGGTAGGCATACATGTAGGTTTTCTCTAAAATTCAATGTGGGCTCCAACTCTTTCCACCAGCTTCTGGAGCCGCCCAGGAATGGCGTCCACTGACTTTAGCAGGAACTCCGGCGGGATGGAGGACATGACTTCCCGAATTCGGTCCTCCAGTTCTTCCAATGTCCTCGGTTTGGTGCGGTAGACTTCTTCCTTTACCCACCCCCAAAGAAAGAAGTCGCACGGTGTCAAGTCGGGGCTCCTGGCTGGCCATTGATGTGGACCACGACGACCCATCCAACGCCCAGGGAAGTGGGCATCCAGCCACTCACGGACAACAAGAGCGAAGTGCGGAGGGGCGCCATCTTGCATAAATATCAGATCGTCGATGTTCTCCCATGTGCTGACAACCGGCCAGACCTCGTTTCGCAACATAGCAAGGTACCGCTCAGCATTCATGGTGTTGCGCAGAAGGAACGGGCCCACAACCTGATCTGAGGTCATACCACACCACACCGTTACACTGAACCGATTCTGCCGTTTTTCAGCGGTAACCGTGCGACTTCTTTCTTTGGGGGGGGTAAAGGAAGAAGTCTACCGCACCAAACCGAGGACATTGGAAGAACTGGAGGACCGAATTCGGGAAGTCATGTCCTCCATCCCGCCGGAGTTCCTGCTAAAGTCAGTGGACGCCATTCCTGGGCGGCTCCAGAAGCTGGTGGAAAGAGTTGGAGCCCACATTGAATTTTAGAGAAAACCTACCATGTATGCCTACCTTTTCATATTATTTCTTCTGAAATAAATGGATAATATATATTTTTTTACCAATCCAAAATAGGGAGCTACTTTCCGCCCACCCTGTATATATATATTTAAAATAGATACGATTATATACAAGACGTGTGAGTTAGAAGCATCATTGGTATCCAAAGGGTACGGTATCATAGGTACCAGGTAACTGGTAACGTTTCCTATAGGTGTTACGGCACACCATCGTACCCCTAAGTTCCTTCACGCCCCCCAGCTTCTGCGCCCGAAAATTGTGGGTGCCTACAATTAGTTGGGGAGGTTGTTCATCCAAACATACTAGATCCTTCAACGACTCAAAGTTAACAACCTCCCGATTCGCATGGTTGAGCGTAATACCCTTTGCCTTCACGATATATTTCATTTCCTCCCCCACCCTGACCCGTACCCCATAAGTCTTAGGTCCTGTTGAGGCAAAAGAGTCGGCGTATGCGTTGTCCCCATACTCATCCTTGATCTCATCAGTGAGCTCGCCGAGGAACTCCCCAATAGTGGGCATGTATTCACCCTCCCTCTCTGTGAATATCACGCTATCTGTATCGGCATACAATACTCTCCGCCCAAGAGAATGCAATAGACCCCAAAGTTTTATACGGGCGTAGGCTGTTGTGAAGCTGGCCACAGGTATGTTTGTAACCCTTGAGGTATCTGTGGCAAATTCAGTGTTGTTGTACTTTATTACGTAAGTATTACCTACATTTACGATCTCCATGACCTCTTTATCGGGGGCATTGGCATAATCCCAGACATCGCTATAACTTTGTGCCAAATGAATGCTCCCTCTGCCGGTATTCTGCGCAAATTTTCCCCATAGACTGTTTAGACACAACTTTGCACTAAAGCGCTTGCCAGGATTCTTTACAATTTGGACACGATCAAGTTGTATACCTTCGCGGTCGCGGTAACGTTGAATATAGGCAGACTTTTCATCTTCGGTATCAACTCCTCGCGGATACCCTGATGCCTCAACCTTATCCTTCAAAAAGGTGTTTATATATGGTGTGAAAAGGTTGGGTAGCTTCTGAAACCTCCACACCTCATGTATCTTCAGTATTCTATAACCATGGCGCACGGCTAGGGCCAACTCAGGACTTGTATATACGCCTCTGATCTTACGCTGGTGGGGTATATGGTTACATTCGCCGTTATCCTCTTCCGCGCACTTCACGCACAGGGGAAACATGAGCTTGTCGTCGATAACGACAGGTAAGATCGGCATCCATAAATTGCGTGGGGGGAGTACGTCTACGAAAGAGATCCCAAAGTAACGATCATTCAAATTTTTTGAAAATTCATTGATGGATGGTAGGCTAGGTCCCACCAGTTTCTCAGGAGCGCCCACGGGGTACGGATTGCTCTTCATCACGTATGGGTATAAAGAACAGAAATCGTAGTAATGGAGCTTCACGCCCTCCGTAGGTGGGAAGTATAGTCTGAAAGGATTTGTACGTCCTCCAAACAAGCTATCACCACATTTGAGAGGATCCAGCACCATTGAACGCTTGATCGCTTTTATTTCCTCACGGTACACCTCGTCTGTCTCCATCCGTGCATCATATTCATGCTCCCACAAGACTTTGTGAGTGAACTGTGATCCTATAAGTTGATCGCGGGTGCGGGTCGATGCAAGACAGTCGGCAGGAGACCTACCGTGGATATCTCCGGTGACTCCGCACTCAGGACGGGGGCATCCATGCCACCAGCAACCGTTAAAGGAGTACACAGTCTTCACACCAGTGACACGGTTTTCACTTAACCCATCAACCCAAAAAACACGTCCATTAATCTTAATGGGTACTTCACCCGTGTTGCGGGCGTGCTTTATGTATACACCTGTCTGTTGCTGTAGGTGTATGAGCCAGTAAATAGCCTTGTGCCCGTAACTGCGGGGATTGTTTCGGTGAATAATGGCTAAGGTGTCTTTCGGCATGAAGTTATTCTTGAACACCGTAAAACATAATGATGCGATGGTGGTTGCGACTTGCAGTGGATCGCATTTGAAACGGGCTATGTACATCCTTCTAAAGGCCTGGAAACATACTCTAAGCACGCGCACATCATTCACGCAATAACGCTCACATTCATCAGCTATATTATAAGGGTTACTTTCATTAAAACTGTCGTAGTATCGATCAAAGTCTTCACGTTCATCCATACAGTCAAAATAATGTTTGGGGGTGGTGGGCCTACGTAGTTTAAAGTCTCGCTGGTGAGGAAAGTGTATGGGAAGTATCCTTTGGAAACTTCAGCTGCTACTCCCATCACCTTGGGTAGCTTTGCTAATTTACAAGGTGTGAATAATAAAGTATCTTTAAATTGTACATTGCCTCTTATCTGCATCTGTATTAATTTGTTGCCTCTTTTCAATGGATCACCTGTAAATATCTCAGAGGATTCGTGTTCAAGCAACTCCTTATAAAGGAACTGCGTGTCAAACTTTGCCCCGTTATGGGCGAGAATATACACAGTCATTTTTTTGAACTTGTCGGCTAACTTGACAATATAGGACACAAATAGTTTCACAGGACTATCGCTGACATTCGTTTTAAAAACGTTTGTCCGTTTACCACATTTGGGGCACTCGTCACATTCGATATCCATACACTCATCACAGATAGTCTGGCTCACAAGTAAATGTGGAATTACCTCTTTGGTTTCAGCGTTCGTATATGTTTCTATATCGTAGTATACAGTTATACAAGGGTTATTTTTAGGCTTAGCATCTTTCATATAACATACATGCTTTACTCCATCCGCCTTATATTCCTCCTGGCATGTAGGACAGTGAATTACGTCACACTTGTGCTTAAATTTTCCCCAATTATCCATTGTGTGAAACATACCACATTCACAGATTCTCATTTTCCTGCACGTGCCAATTGATTTATGGAAATCAAAACAGCTATTATTGAAAAATGTGCGTCTACACACATCACAGTCTCTCTTCTCAGCTTCAACTACACGGCTTTCACATTTGGTGCTTTTACACTGCTCACATACCATGTGACATTCTTTACAATGTCTCACTATATCATCCGCAAACTCGAGGCACCCCTTACACAAATCATGATGTCTCCCATATTTTCGACTTTTGTCATAACTCGCGTAAAGCCACCTTATATTACGGATGGGGAGATACGTTGTCCCTGACAATCCTAAAATAAGTAGGGGCCTTGTACGATCTCTCACACAGCTTTTAAAAACATACACAGTCCTACGACGATCATCCAACCCAAACACAACTATGCGGACATTCATTTCCTGTTCTACCCTTCTCAGCTCTTCAGGACCCATATTACAGTCAAATTCAAGTTCACAGTCTACAGCTAGTTTACGGGCATGCTCCACGACTGTAGGCAACCAAATTTTTTGAGTTCGTGTATTTTGTACAGTAAACATACGTGCTAAGAGTACTGCTATAAAGCCGCAACCACGATCGACGTTTATATGCCGTCTATAAATAGCTTGAGAATTGAAGTTAAGAGTATACGGTATGGCACTATGACCCGCAACACGGTATACATGGTCAATATTTACCGTGAAGTTGTCCATATTGAAGGCTATACTACTTTGGGCGGCTTGCATTATACGCCCTAATATATATTCTACATCTTCAGCCGCCAAACGTCTAAATGGCACTATCACCCAATAATCGTCTACATCACCGTCATCTGACCCGAATCCAAAGGACAGACTCGTCCTGACTTCACGCTCGTCACGATTCTGAAGAGCAAACTCTATAATATGCTCTACAACCCGGCGTAGTCCGCGCTCAATTCCACTGCTATACATGACTCTAGGGTCGACCCTGACTCTATACCGATTTCTAGTCAAGGCTGGGGTGGGGGCTGCGGATCGCACCAATTCCAGCGTTATACCATCCTCAACAGAACGGGGGGCGGCGGATGAATTAGTGGATATATTAGCCGAAGGTGCTGCTGATGGGGGCCCTGTTGCGTAGGAGGTTGATGGTTGGGGCTCTATTATTGTAGACTTAACAGAACGGGGGGCGGCGGATGAATAAGGGGATATATTAGGTGCTGCTGGGGTGTTGTTGCGTAAGAGGTTGAGGGTTGGGGATCTATTACCGCTGCAACAGACGCGTATTTCGGTCGCTTTATACCTGACGTGGGTATCTCATACCTCCGCTTTGGACGTGTTACCGGTATCGCTGGTGAGGGTTCAGGGGAGGAGATCACAACTACACTGTCGTCGAGGTCATCCGTAATGATGGGCTGCTCTACCTCATCGTCATTCACGGTTCTGTGGGAGAAGAAATATAAGGATCAGCACTCAAAATTTGTAATATTTTGTAAATGACTCACTTAGGAGTGTGACGTGTTAGAAATGGACTCTGTAGAAAAATTCAGATTCACGAGCCCATCCACATGTATTATATCTGGACCTACAGGATGTGGTAAAACTGTGTTTATGCTTAAAATCATTAAAGAAAAGGGGAGATGTTCTCGAAATTTGTGCATAAAGTTATATGGTGCTATTCGACGTATCAATCAGTGTTCAACGAGTACCAAGATGATATTTTGTTCCACAAAGGCGTATATGACGTTAATTCGTTAAAGGGAAATGAACATACAATCATTGTAATTGACGATCTCATGTTGGAGATGGATAAAACGTTTGCCGAGACATTTACAGTATTCTCCCACCATCTTAACATAAGCGTGTTCTTCATCAATCAGAATCTATTTTTCAAAAATAGATACATGCGCGATGTGTCGTTAAATACGCAATATCTAGTCTTATTCGCGCAACGTAGAGATGTATCACAAATTGGGGTATTAGCCAATCAAATGTTCCCGAATCAGCGTAAGGAGTTTTTGGAAGTTTATAAAGAAGCTACAAGCACGCGTTACGGATATTTGCTTTGCGACCTTCATCCGCGAAACACGTTTAGAGTGCTTCTGCGAACGAATATATTTCCAAACGAGCCTGAAACGGTGTATATTCCAGAATGACAAAGAGACTAAAGAAATACCGTGAATTAATAAAAATCTATCATCGACTGCCTCGGGCAATGCAGCAGATGTTTATTAAAAATATCGATGCCGACTTTTTAAAATGCATCTGTGAAATCTGTCTTAACGTTATAAATTGCAATGTATCAATGAAAACCCATCAGAAGGCTCGCCTACGCCGCTACAAGAACATAATACGTGCACTCGCTCGTAAAAGCCAAACTGTAGCGAAGAAAAAACGAATTATTGTACAAACAGGAGGGTCATTTCTCCCCATCTTATTTTCAGTTTTGGGTCCTTTACTGACTAGATTAATATAATGAAGAAAGTGGTAGTGATTCCCCACGAGGTGTACGCCTCACTGCAAAGGAATCCAGACACGTATCTAGATCCCCGTAAAAGCAGACTTAAAAGAATGGAAAGCGAATTGTTAGCCCTATTAAACAGTGAAAAAACACCTGATGAGAAAAGAATCTTATACCAAGAAGCTCTGCAGAAATTTCTTCACGAGTACGAAAATTATAAGAGCCCTACAGAGATTCCTGTGGTTATTAGGCACAGCACGGGGGACGATGGCGACATAGGATCTGTACCCGACGACACAGCTGACCAACCAAAAAGATTAGCCACACAACATATCGAACATGTATTAAAAAATACCCTCCCACTTACATTGAGGAGTAAAGGCTTAAGTCTTTATAATCTATTGAATGAGGATCCCGCCATACAATGGACCGATACAGGGGAGATCATTGTGGAAGGATCAAAGGTACAGGGATCGAATATCGTAGACATTGTCCATGATCTGGTGAGAAAGTGGGATAGGCCATCACCATCAGGATGGAAGCATATTAAAGCAAGACTACAACAAATAAATGTCCCTAAAACGTTGATAGGAAATCTGAACAGGTTAAAAGACTTGGAACATGCAACGCCTGTGACACAATTGAAGGCGCCGTCACCCCCGGCGGTAACACCTTTGAAGAGGAGCAAGAAGAGGTTAAACCAACCCTACCCACGTGCCTCTAAAATACGCAAATGGCTAACGTATTAACTAAACGCTATTATGACATTTCTACCCCATCCTCTTACGGCGGCGTAGATAGACTGTACAGAAGTGTTTACGGAGTAGGAAAAAAAGATGTTGAAAGATTTTTGAGGGAGCAGGACGCTTATACGCTTCATAAGCCTGTGAGAAAAAGGTTTAAAACAGCCAAGACAACGGCTTCCTCGATTGATTCTATTTGGCAAGCAGATTTAACAGACATGCAAAGATATTCTGTGTATAACGATGGTTACCGCTACATTCTATTCATAATAGACGTATTCTCTAGATATCTGTGGCTAGTTCCTCTGAAAAATAAATCACCTGAAACAGTTGCTAAAGCCACCAAAACGCTAATGTTAAAAGAAAACAGGGTTCCTGGCTATTTTTGTACGGATATGGGGAAGGAGTTTATAGGCCGTGCTTTTCAGAATATGTTGACAGAGTTTAATATCAGCTATTACACAACCAATTCTATACATAAGGCTTCTTTAGCTGAAAGAGTTCAGCGCACCATAAAGGAACGCATGCACCGTTATTTTACACATAAAAACACATACAGATTTCTAGACATTCTGGAATCATTGGCATCATCCTACAACCGCTCACACCATCGCACGATTGGGGCAACACCTAACGAAGTTTTAGAAAGAGGTACGCTCCCGAGAAGAGATGGATCACCACCACCACCACCACACTCTGCGCGCTTCAAAATCAATGATTATGTAAGGCTGTCGCGTTCGGGGAATAAATTCGCAAAGGGTTTTGAGCAAGGATGGACACGCGAGATTTTTAAAGTTAGGGCTGTGAGACCTAAAGGTGAGATAATGATGTATTACATTGAAGATTTGAATGGGGAAGAAATCTCAGGAGGCTTTTACCGCGAGGAATTGCAGAAAGTTGCGTTTAATTTAGAAAAAAATGTGTTTAAAATTGAGAAAATTTTAGGAAGCAAAGGTTCAGGAAGGAGAAAAATGTACCTGGTGAAATGGCTAGGGTACCCAGAAAGCTTCAACACCTATATAAAAGCTGATGCAATAATGAAGCTTAAATAGTATGCAACATGGCTCCTAACCATTTCTACGTCACACTCCCGTCCTCCTCGTCCCTGTCTGTACACCCTAACAACACGCTAGCCAACTTTGTAACAGAACTCCATGGGCACATTGAATTGGGTCGTGATTCGTATGAGGTGGGGATATGCGAAATTCAGCTGGACACCGTCTTTTTAAATATTGAACATAAAGAAACCGTTTTTACGATTCTTAGAGACATTGACGAGTGTGAAAAAGCTGGGGTAGCTATGGATGAAACTATGCGCATCGCTCGGACTAAGATTGCACGGTATTACAGTACAGAAGTAAGACTAGGGCCGGGTCAATATGGTTCGGCCGAGGATGTTGTGAGAGGCTTAAACGTAAGTTTAAGAAACTCAAACCTTACGAATGATTTAGTATATGAAATCGTAAACAACCCTGCACATACACTAATCCTAAAATCAAAGACTAACAGACGTCTTAAAGAACATAGAAAGTTCAAAATTCTAACCAACGGCCGATATAGCGCAGCCTTCCAAAGAGACACATTTCACGAGACACAGTATAACTTGTCCAGATTAATGTATCAATTGAAGATGGAGAAATTGGCTGAAAGGTCCCCAGACATGTGCTATATTTACAGTAATATAGTGGAGCACCAGTTTGTTGGGGATACCCAGGCACGCCTGCTGCGCATTGCTCACATCCCCAACCATAGAGGAAGGAGTTTGAGTATTACATATGACAGACCCCATTATGTGAATGTCGCAACTAATTTAATAACCAATATCACAATATATAAGAACGATTGAGGGCGAAAACTTCCCATTCGGTAACGGGAGCTTAACAGTGAAGCTACACTTTCGACGCACCGAGTTATAATGGATAGAAAGCCTTTCACCGTCTATCGAGGGATGCGATACCAGCGCGGTAGTGGACTTGGATCCATTTTTTCATCCATACTACGTACGGCTGTTCCTTTGCTGAAGAGGGGTGCCAGATACCTTGGAAGGAAAGCGCTACAATCAGGCCTTAACACTGCAGAAGACATATTGGCCGGGGCTAAACCTAAAGAAGCTCTAAAAAAACATTTAAAGCGTACACGGAACGAAATCATCAAAGATGCAAAGAGAAAAATGCGTGGTGGCGGGAAGAAGAAGAGGGCTCCCCGGAAGAAGAAGGGGTCACGTGGTATTAAACGTAAAAGGCTATCAAAAAAGAAATGCTGTAAGCGAATGAAACCTATGGTTGACCACTTTTTGACTGATATAAGCTAAGGATATTGATCTCATGAATCATAGTTTGTTTACCACTTGTCGAGAGAGGAGTCACTATTTCGCCATGGCACGCTTCATCCACCCATGTAGTTCACAATGCTGTAAATCGGAGCTGTCCTTTTTGAGCTCCCGCCAACCCAAGTTTCTATTGAGCACAGTGACTTTATTACAATTAACCCTTTAAACACAATTAGTTCCCGAGTGCACCTATAGAATTCGTGATACCCAGCTCAGATCCTTACTTTTTTGATCCAAGCTGTGTACACATGTACGCTAAGCTACGTATAGCCCATTCTGATGGAACGGTCTGCGATGACAAATATGCTGTATACCCTGAAACAAACTTTCTGCACGCCATATTCAACCAGTGTGACGTATATTTAAATCAGACCAACATATCGGCAGGGACGGGGTACTATCATCTACGAGCCTAGTATTTGGAGAATGTCCTCAACTTTTCCAAAGAAGCGAAGGCTACCTTTTTAAGTGCGGAGGGATATTATCAAACTAAAGATGAAAATAGTATAAAGGACAAATTTAAAAATTCTAAAAAGAAAATATACGAGTGTTTTGGACGGTTGCACACAGATTTCACTTTCCAGGAGAAGTTGCTTGTGAACGGGTTGGATATGAAAATAAAGCTCACCCGCACGAGTCCTGAGATCTGCTTAAATCTGGATGTGAATCAAGAAGAGGGTGCAAAGTCCGTTGTGGTTCACATTATGGACACATACCTCCGCGTACGGCGAGTGAAATTAAGTTCACCAAAACAACTAGAAATTGAGAAAAATTTACTAAACGCTACAGTGAAATATCCTATTAACAGAGTGCAGATCAAACTATATACGGTTCCTGCAGGGTTGGCATCGAAGCAGATAGAAAACATTGCCCTGGGAAATCTTCCTAAAAGGATATTAATCGGCATGCAGGACCACGCTTCGGTGAATGGAAAATATAAAAAGAGTGCCTTTAAATTCGAGAATTTCGGACTTAAAAATATAACTCTATACGTTAATGGCACTGCTTTGGGTGGAACAATGGGTACGGACTATTCATCAGACGCTGTGTTACCGCCTTGTGCCAGAGCCTATAGTAATCTGACCCATATTGCAGGTGATTGTGACGAGCTTGGTAATGGGGTAACGCAGGAAGAATTCATTGATCAATTTAACCTTTACCCGTTTGACATTACACCTGACTTATCTGCTAGCGTAAATACCCATTTAACACCACAGCAGAGCGGAAACATCTCAGTGCGGCTGGAATTCGCCAAGCCTATAGACGCTCCTATTAGTGTACTAGTATATCTCGAATCGCAAGCCCTAATAGAAGTAGATAGATTTAGAAGCGTTATCACTGACTTTTAAAATGGATGCTAATACACTTCAGAAAGTAATGGAGCGAGTCACACGTTCCAAATTTATCGGCGTGTTTGCGAAGAATGAAACATTGAGTTTGCCAAGTACGCGAGAATGCGGTAGTCTTATTGTGAACACAGACATCATCGGTAATGAAGGGATTCACTGGATCGCTGTCTATTTTAAAAATAGACAGCGCCTGTACTATTTTGATTCACTCGGTACTCAACCCTGGAGTGATCCTATTATTGTAAAATTTCTCGCTCAGTTACATATTCCCGAAGTTGTGTGGACCCCATTTCGCATGCAAGGATATTTTACTAATGTTTGCGGAATGTACTGCGTCTCATTTCTCATGCATATGTCAAATGATAAAGAATTTATAAATTTTTTAAATTTATTTGACCCGTGTCACACTCGCCGAAACGATGAAATGGTATGCAGACAGATAAAAAACCGTTTTCCAATTGTACGTACTCGTTGTATATTATAATGTTTTTGTTCGTATATTTGTAACGATATATTCTGTAGCTGTTATTGTACTGATTTCTTTCATTTAATAAATTTATGAAAATATATTGTCTTCTTATCCCAAAAAGATCGAAAAACACTTACATTATTTCGGTGTGACATTGTTGACTGATCAGTATATCCTCCCTATTCCGAGATTCTTCAAAAGATTGTATAACACGTGTCAAATCCTCATCGGACCTTAAAGGAATAATGCTTTTAAAACATATACAGAGTATACAGACAGATCCCCATTATGTGAAGATATCTTTGGTTCGAGGAGTGAACGCCATAAAAATTTCGATTTTAGCATAATGGGGATAACCAAATAACACTGATTGACATTTTTGGCGAGTATCTATTTGACGAGATACTACAACTCTCCATATATATATAAAATTCTAATTATAGACACTTACATTTCTATGGTAGTCCCTTGCGTCGGGTTGTAAGGAGCGTCACTGCAAATATCTTCTACGGTTTGCGTTGAAAATAATTCGCCACGGTCAATCGCATTGAAAAGACTAATTGCGGTTAATGCTGCAGTATCACGTTCTTCATACAATTCCGGGGAGACGTACAGGTCCATGGTGGAGGATGTGTGACATTGTTGACTGTTCAGTATATCCCCCGTATTCCGAGATTCTTCAAAAGATTGTATAACACGTGTCAAATCCTCATCGGACCTTAAAGGAATAATGCTTTTAAAACATATACAGAGTATACAGACAGATCCCCATTATGTGAAGATATCTTTGGTTCGAGGAATGAATGCCATAAAATTTCGATTTTAGCATAATGGGGTAACAAAATAACATTGATTGACATTTTTGGCGATTATCTATTTGACGAGATACTACACCCCATCCATATATAAATTCTAATTATAGACACTTACATTTCTATGGTAGTCCCTTGCGTCGGATTGTAAGGAGCGTCACTGCACATGTCTTCTACGGTTGCGTTGTAAATAATTCATCACGGTCAACCGCATTAAAAAGGCTAATTGCGGTTAATGCTGCAGTATCACTCTCTTCATACAAGTCTGGGGAGTCGTACAGGTCCATGGTGGAGGGAATGATTATTCACTGACGCGAAAATAGCTACTGTTACTCCAAACTGAAAAATATCCCCTTTTATAGGCACAATCGCCAAGCTCCGCCCCAAAAGACCAGATGTTCGTAGTGATTGGCTGCCGATGTAGCTGGGTGGAGCTATGACGTGTACCAATCCGCTATAACGGGACCTGACGAGTAACATATATATATTTTCACCACTAGATTTAATGCTCTTATTCTCCTTTGAAAATTATTTGGTTATTCGTATGGAACTTTTGATACTGATTCCAAATATGGTTTCAGAATTTTTCTAGCACCCATAGTTTTCGAGAAAATATTTCAGAACATGTATATATTAATAATATAGTAAACGAAATAAACTAGTTAACCATAAAACTAATTATTTTCTATTATGACGTTTTCGAAGGTAAACTATGTTATATGTTTCGAAAAGTTTAAGTTCAATGAAGTTAATGTTAAATTTGCTTCTAAACTAAAATTAAATGTTATAAAATAAATTATATATATATATATATATATAATATATATATATATTACCTAACATAAGATGTTTAAAATAATACACATTTGGCATTTTTTCCTGATTTTCATACCTCGCGTAAGATTAACTACAGATCCTATCTCTCTCTCTCTCTCTCTCTCTCTCTCTCTCTCTCTCTATATATATATATATATATATATATATATATATATATATATATATCTAGCAATCCGATCATTGCAAAAAAAAAACTGGAAAGGTATGCAATTAATAAAGGTGTATTTAAACAGAATTTAATTGGAATAACTACCATCATATTGTTACACAATGAGCTATTACACAACCAATGCTATACATAAGGCTTCTTTAGCTGAAAGAGTTCAGATATATATATATATATATATATATATATTATATATGTGTGTGTATCATAAGCTGCTTAAAAGACTGTATATACATAATTATAGTAAACGAAATAAACTAGTTAACCATAAAATTAATTATTTTCTATTATGACGTTTTCGAAGGTAAACTATGTTATTTGTTTCTAAAAGTTTAATGAAGTTAATGTTAAATTTGCTTCTAAACTAAAATTAAATGTTATAAAATAAATAATATATATATATATATATTTTTACCTAACATAAGAAAAGAATATATATATATATAGCAATCCGATCATTGCAAAAAAAACTGGAAAGGCATGCAATTAATAAAGGTGTATTTAAACAGAATTTAATTGGAATAACTATCGTCATATTGTTACACAATGGATGATTAATATTTCTGGAATACATGGCGCTATCTGATGGTGCAATCTGGCACATCAGCACCCGATTACATGGCTTGATGTAGCAACTCAGCATCTGCATACATGGTGCGATCTGACAACTGAACACATTGCGCTATCTGGCAATTCAGCCAGAATAGAGGCTTATAAAAGACCGCGAAGTTGGTGAAAGACTCATTCCACCTCGGCTCCCAGCCGAGGAAGGACCTCTGGTCCTTCTCTTTCAGGCCCTTTGGTAAAACCCCTTAGTGGCCTCTTAGGTTAGGAGAACGAAAATAACTTGGGGGAGAACTCCTCTCTCTCTCTCCTACAGGCGTCTCTCTCTCTCTCTCTCTCTCTCCTACAGGCGTCTCTCTCTCTCTCTCTCCTACAGGCGTCTCTCTCTCTCTCCTACAGGCGTCTCTCTCTCCTTCAGGCGTCTCTCTCTCTCTCCTTCAGGTGTACCCCTCCCCCCTTGGCTCAGTCAACTGGCTGATTCAGCCAACTGGCTGATTCTGGCTGATTAGGAGCCTATAAAACAACGCCTACTCGGCTGAAGTCTTAATGTGCACTTGGCTCCTGCCAGGTGAACACCTCTCCTTCTTTCTCTCTGGCCCTTTGGGGGGAATAGCTTGGGGGAGGCCTCCAAGTTGCATGCCCCTTGCAACCTAGGTTGGTGCATGACCCTTGCAACCTAGGTTGGCAACAAAGGCCAGTACTCTTTTTTTCTTTCTTTTTTTTCTTTTTTTCTTTTTTCTTTTTTGCAACCCCCCACCCCTCCCCCATTTGCAACAACCCCCTCCCCCTTTGCAACAACCCCCCCATTTGCAACAACCCCCACTTTGCAACAACCCCATCCCCCTTTGCAACAACCCCACCCCCATTTGCAACATTACATAATAACCTGCAACATTCTTGCACTCTCCCCTTTTGCGGCTATACTACTGCGCTTTACGCCTGACCTTCAGTTTATTTATGATTACACCTACAACTTAAGAAGAAACAGAAATTAATACATGATTTCCATAGCGTTTATAATTCCCTAATTATTCTATATTATTTAACTAACTTTATTGGCCTACTTTCTGATATTAAATCTTTTACTTATATAGATCTGATATTATTTGAAAACTAATTTATCTTCAAGAATATGAGTGGACAAGACTAGAGGTGGGTATCACGTGATGAACAAACCTATGCCTGATTGGCTAAACTGACAGGTATGAACAAACCTGAACCTGTTGTTCTAGCTTCGCGGTTCATGTTACATACTTTTGTCCAAATTCAGAATAGGTCCATTTCCTACCTTTTACAATCTATCTATTAAATCTAACTTACATTTATACATTATGAATTCTTATTTTATAATCATTAATAAATCCCAATTTTACGATCCCAACACACTTTCCTCACTAAATAAACAAAAACTGAATTTCATGGCACCGTGCCATCCAGTGCCATATCACAACAAATTTTGACATGTTTCGATACCGACATTAATTTTTAGTGAGTTTGATTTTTTAATGTATTTTATGCGAGGAAGATTTTATTTTCTTGATTTATGACAGTTTCCATTTTGGGAAATTTTTATTTGTTAAAAATGCGGGAACGCGACAGTTATTTATTATGATCATTTTTTTCCTCAAAAAATAAATTTTGTTAATGATGAAGAAAAGTATTTCTAATATGAATTTATGAAAAAACAAAGAGAAAGAAAATATTTTCTCACAGAACATGTTAGGTTTATAACAAAAAACAACAACAAAAACAACATTAAAAACTTTAATTCTCATTATTATTATTGTGTAATTATTATTATTCTTGGATAACTATTATTATTCTTAAATAAATAATTATTATTGTTTGAGGAAGAACAAATCCATATCGAGTCATTGAACGCGAAAGGAACTCGCCTAAAGGGAATATGTGGTTTTATGAAGGACAATGATTGTCCCTTTCTGTTTTCCTGAAGTAAATGGTGACTGACACTGCATATCCCAATATATTAGAAAACTATGTAGGGCCAAAACTGCCTCACTACGATTTTCCAACACTACATTTTCTACATGTAGTGTTTCTACATTTTCACTACATTTCCCACAATGGGGTTTTGTGAAAGACATTCTTTAATTAGAAGAATACTGATACTATAACAATGTTACGTGACCAAATTCTTGCTGCGATTATTACCGTCGCTACTGACATGCTGATAAACGCTTGGCAAGAGGTAACGTACCGACTAGATATGCCTCGAGCTAAAAATGATGCACATATCGAGACTGCTCAACTCCCTCAGATAACTTGGTGAGTGTGACCTTCATATGTTGTAAACCTTTTGCATATATATATATATATATATATATATATATATATATATATATATATATATATATATATAGGGTGTCCATAAAGTCACGCATCATAGGAACATAAGCAATGTCTATTTATTTATGTCTCCATCAGGCCAAATATGTTGAGGAACATTCAAAGAAACCTGCTTTTTCCTTTACAAACATGTTTTGAGATTGGTGGGAATCATTTCGAACAAATACATAAAAAAATAAATAAATAAACAAAATAAATGTATTTTCCGATGATACGTGACTTTATGGACACCCTGTATATATATATATATATATATATATATATATATATATATATATATATAATGAGGGGTCGCGCATCTTAAGGTACCTATGCGGCACCACAGGCGAAAACGTGTTTTGATGGATATTACTATTTTCACCCTTCCTCTATCGCGTGGTTTGGGTTATAATGACCTTACGACACTAGAAGTATGGTTGAAAACCTTATGAAGCGAACTACTTTTTTCACCTCTATCGCCAGCCAAAAGTTTACCCAAAGTTCAGCATAATAAGAAAATCAAAAAATTAAAAAAAATATATATAAAATATAAAATATGAAAATCTATTCCAAAAACTCATCAACATCTTCATTAGCATAATTAGAACTCTAATTTAGCCAAAAATGAACGTTCTAGCTCAATTAATAACAGAGATACTATTGCCAGAATATTGCTGAACTTTGGAGGCGATTTCTGACGAATTTTAATTTTGGCACTTAGGTACCTTAAGACGCGGGACTCCTCAATTTTATATATATATATATATATATGTAAAGAACGACGCTTGTGTAGAAGAGTGTTCCGTACAAGATGAGGAGGGAGAACGAGCAAATGAAAAATGAGGTACCTCCCAGGAATCGAACCCGGGATCATCCAATTGCCGGTCGGATATGTTAACCACTACACCAAGGACCCCGATTAGTCAGTACTCGTAATTCTCCTACATACGAGCGGAATCAAATGCCCTGAGGGGGCACCTTCGCATGCCCTACATATATATACATTTTAACTGCAAATAACACACAGTATAATTAATGTAAAGAACGTCGTTCTTTACATTAATTATACTGTGTTGTTTGCAGTTAAAATATATATATATATATATAAAATACGAAGTGAAGGAAATATATTAGTTTCAAAATAAATAATAATTTATTAAAGATTTCGTTTTTCGTTTCTTTGCGTCTGTCTTTGAGAGATAAATTATCTTTTCTAAACTTTAAATCACTGTCTACGTTGGGCATACATCACATTAGAGGCGAGATAATGTGTACAGTATGTGGACAGCTTTATATATATATATATATATATATACAGTGTATATATGTTACAGTGAGATTGTGAAACTAGTGATTTCATGGAATCCCTGAAGTTTTCAGTATTTTCAGTAATTTCGCGTAATTTGTATCATGGTATAATTAGTTTGTTTTGATGAATAAAATATTGATTCCTGTGATGTGTTAGCTATACTGTATAATAACCTAACCTAAGACATACCATGATACAAATTACACGAAATTACTGAAAATTTCGCGGATTTTGTGAAATCACTAGTTTCACACTCTCACTGTAATATATATATATATATATATATATATATATATATATATATATATATATAATAATAATTAATAGCTCCCTGATGGTATTACTTACTACATACAAATTACACAGTAGACTGATGCAAATTTTTTAATTTTTAAAGTTTTATCGTCACTGCGTGAAATATCAGCTTTTGAGAGATTGAGAAGGAGAGGAAGGAGACATTTTCAAACTCGGTCGGCTCACTCGTTGACGGTTTTCTAGTTATTGCTGCTACTGCTGCATTTCTACTCTTGTGCGGACTCTAACTGAAAGCGACAACCTACATGGTGTTCGGAAAGTCCCGTCACCCCCTACAAAATAAACATATTGTAATACCAATTTTATTTTTGTGTGATTAATTGTATTTATATGTGGTAGGTGTAATTTAAGAAACGAGTCATTAGCAACAATTACTTTAATTACAGTAAATACAGTTACTAATTATAGTTACTAATCAAGAATATCTGTTTCTGCATGTCTGTATCGCTTAATTCATTAACAAATGACGGGCGGTATGGTTTCTTGCCTAGATCTTTTATCGTGTGATCTTTCATTGTGGACATGGGGACTGCAAGTTCTTGTGATCGTTTCGAAGTGAATTTTTTGGTGAACGAGCCACCGATGCAATCACACCTTCACTTTGTTCTGCTCGCGTTGTTGGCCTTCCCGACCGTGGTCTGTCCTTGATGGAGCCAGTTTCAAACAGCTTTTTCTCCCAGCGTAATACCGTCTTGTTTGGTGGTGCAGCCTTACTAAATCTTCTGTTGAAATCATTCTGGATATCATGCATCGTTTTGCCAGTATGTGACCTTTCATGAGCACATGTGTTCATCACTATCCTTTCCTCCAGAGTGTAAATGGACTGGTCTGCCATTGTTCACACAACTCTAATACTTGGAAAAGAAAAAAATGTCAATGAATCACATATAAATTCAATTAATCACACAAAAATAAAATTGGTATTACAATATGTACATTTTGTAGTGGGTGGCGGAACTTTTCGAACACCCTGTAGTACGTGCAAACAATAGGCATTTAATCCAAATTTGAATTTTTGGGAGCTCCAAAGTTTAGTTTTGCATTTGCATCCATTTTTTACAAATGGCTTTCCAGTGAAGCTCTTTTATCCATTAATAACATAATAAGGAAATTAGATCCTGAATTCAACTTCCATTTTTTGCTGGCGGTGCTCGTGTTAAATAAATTCATCCCTTTTTAGCCTTTAGTCCTGCCCTCATGAAGTATTGGATTTCACTGATAATTTGCTATTGCCAGCCGACCGTTGTTGTTAATTTTTGTAATTAAAGTGTATTAAATATTTGATGAACCATCCGAGTTTTTGCATTTTTAGAAATATCATCCAATGTTTAACGACTGTACAAGTTATTTCGAAAAATGAAGATGACCTATTTTTTTGCAGTTAAGTCTTTTCAGCTGAGAGTTTGGGATTTCACTTTTTTTCCAGCACCATTGATCAAGAGTAAAAGTATATGAATTTTAAAACATACCATTCTAAGCTTTGTATTCATCGAAATTTCTTATTGATGTAAAATATGTGCTCAGATTTTGACGATAATTGAAGGCAGCCCCCCCTCCCCCCCCACCAACTTTTAAGCTTTTTTTTTTTGTCTTGTTTTTGTGAACTTTGTTTCTGACAGCTCAGTTTTTAATTTAGAATTCCTTTGGTGTTTTTTAGGTTGTCAATAGTGAAGCATTTGAATTTTAAAACAAACATACATACACACATCAAATGACCCATTTTCGATTCTTCATAAAGTTAGCACGACGTTTGGACGTGGCACTGAAAACACTCAAATCAATTACACACACAAGGATACAGAGGGACTAGCTAATGGAAATAAAACATACCCTATGTAACTTCAGGGATCCAGTGTTTACTTTTCATGACAAGATTGGTGGTATACCTCTGGTGGTACCTCAACCGAGACTAATGTCTCCATTTAGACACACCCCATACTGCTTCTATTCCTCTCTATTTCTCTCTTTTGCCACTTCTATATGAACGCCATGTTTATTCACACATTTACTATAATTACACCATTCCATGTTCTGCATGGTCTTCTACTTCTCACAGTTACGCATCTATACACCTTTTCACAATTCTTTTCGTTCCATTTCGTATTTTTATATTTAATGAAAATGTTATAATATTAGGTTTTCGGATTTTTTGGTGTGTGTGTGAGAGAGAGAGAGAGAAAGAGAGAGAGAGAGAGAGAGAGAGAGAGAGAGAGAGAGAGAGAGTTATTTTTAAACTCGGTTGGCTGACCTTGTTTATCTAGTTAGTAATGCATATAGTCTCAAACCTAACAGAAACTCGCATACTCAAACTTGTTTTTTCATCCCATTTATTCCAACCCAGTGAGTTTAAATACCCCTCTTTCTTAATTCCCTGAAATTTTCAAGATTTAATATATTTTCCCACTTTCTCAAAATTTCTTTGAGGAAACATATCTTCTCTAAATTCTGTCTAATTCTTTTTTTGATGCAGAAAATCATTGGCTGATACGCACATATCTTGCATTTTAGGCAGGCATAGAATTAAGTGACAGATGATGTCTTACTATTCCGGCTCATACAGTAACAATTTAGAAAGAAAAATCAAACTATTTGAAATCTTATTAGCAGACAGTATAATGAAGAAAAAATATTTACAAATTAACTTGGCAAAATCGATTTTTTTGGAAGATAACATTCTTCTGTATGTTTGAAACAACTGTACCATCATTAAAGGCAATGTCAGGCGACTGTTCTCAGTATATTTAATGTTTTTCATTAATGGTAAGTGAAAACGTAATGGTAAGTGAAAATGGTAATGGTACAGTAAGTGAAGACGTGAAAATAATTTACAGTGTGTATTCATAGGAAAAAGTCTGAGAAACAATGGTTTAGTACTGGATACCATTTCTGTAAAATCATTCATCACATGTTCGGCTGAATTTGACTATACCGCTATTATGTGACTGAAATTATAACCACAACGGACGGTGAATTCTAAATGGCTATTGGGATTTTAGGTTAACAATATAGGCCAGTAATCAGTAATTTACTTAGTAAAAAAGAACTTGCTTCAACCTACTGAGATCCATATTCTGGTTACATTCAAATTCTGAAATTTGAACAGTACAATTTCTATAAGATTTTGTGACCGTGAACATATTCTGTGCATGAAGACGGATATTCGCCTTGACACTTTATAATGATTATTTGTGAATAAAACCTAAAATCTCTGTTTTAAAAGCCGGCCACTTCATACAAGACTTTCTTTTTCTAAGTATCTTCTTGCTTCTGCGCATAAAAACTTACGAGCTCTGACGTTGTGTAGTTATTTTTAGGATGATTACATTAGAAGCACTCGTGTACACATTTATACAATGGCGCAGAGCAGTTACACACTTATTACACATCTCATCCCTTACTCTTTTCACGTATCATCTTTAATTCGGTGGAAATTACTCCCACAAAGAAAACTGTTTCCTCACTTTTTGTAGCAACACCAGTTTCAGACCAACGATTCTCTCTTATACTTGAAACCGCAAAAATAATCCTCCATTTCTTGTAAATTTCTCCCACATTTTCTACTTTTTCTTTTCTTTTATACACCAGTAGTAGTAATAATAATAATAATAATAATAATAATAATAATAATAATAATAATATAGAATTATTTTCAGAAGACAGTACAGAGAGAGTACAAATATATATTTTTTCAGCTAGGACCATAGAACTTTAAGTAGACTACATCTTAACTGGAGCTGCCAAATATAAGGCAATCAGAATTACCTTTCATGGCACTGTGTGGGTATTTAAAAGTATATACCCAACCAATGGGAGCTAACTCAGACAAGAGGCTTATTGCAAAGGTGAGGAAAAAATGTGCTCAACCTTGAAGACATCATTAAAAAGATCTTAGAAATAAAGTCCACTAATGATAGGCCCAATGGCCCATACTTGCAAGTGAGAACCTTGACTTGCCACCAATATGATTTGATGTTATTGATATAATAGTACTATTAAACAAAATGGAATCACTTCAGGATGAGGTGCAGATACTGAAGGGTAACCTGCACACCCAGCATGGTCAGGATAGAAAGCTAAAGGCTGTCTGCAGCAGCATAATCTCAGAATACAGAAAACTAACCTCTAGGCTCTGAGGCCTGGAGGTTGATATGAGAGACCGGCGAACTGCCCGCCTCTGGACTCTGGGAAACCCCTATGACTGTGACAATAGTGATTATTGTCAGGTTAATTGGTCAAATCTTAGCCACTCTGATGCACTGCTAAGGCTTGTGAAGATACCTGCAAAGGTTGGCTTGTATGAGTCCCACCTGTGATGATGTAAACCATATAAATCTCTTAAATAAGTATTACTGAGTTTTCCGAATGCTATGTAGGGAACCTCTATGTTTACTACGCGTAACCTACCTATCAGCCCAGTGCTAATCGGGAATAATATATACAGGGTGTCCCGTAAGTCTGGACCCATAGGGAAAAATAATAAAATTACAAAATAGTCCAAAAATTTATTTATAATATATTTTTTTATTATTTTTATTATTATTTTTATTATTTTTTTATTATGATCTTACTCCACTGGAGTTTTATTTGTGGGGCCACTTGAAAGCCAAAGTGTACGAGGTCAAACTTCAGAACATTTTCCACCTTAAAGCACGCATTGTGGAGGCGTGTCAAGAAATTTCTGCGACTGTGATTCAGAAAGTGCTGTCGCAGTGGAGATTGCGTCTTCAACTATGTGTGCGACACAACGGCGGACACTTTGAACAGATTATGTAATAAATTTTTGGACTATTTTGTAATTTTATTATTTTTCCCTATGGGTCCAGACTTACGGGACACCCTGTATAATTTCATTGCTAAGGTCTAAAACAGCTCTAATGTGTCACTGTGTATTGTCCTGTCCTCAGATCTGTGTACTTTTACCTATATGGCAGTCTTGGTTCAGACAACTACTGGTGTATAATGCCTTATTTTTGTAATGTAGCAAAAATTGTATTTGCATGTTAGGTTAAGTGTATGATAAGATTATATTTGTATGCTAGGTTAAGTGCTATGGATTGTGAATGATCCTCAATAAAGTTGTTTTGTAATATAGATCGAGCGATATTTTGGAATGTGGTGTTTTAATTTAGGCAAGATATAAGTGAACGGGTGATAAAGCTGGCACATAGTTTCTTTTGTGTGCCTGCAACATCAGTGGAAAATGAAAGACTGTTCTCTAAAGCAGGGGACCTGATCACGGATTGGAGAACAAGGCTATGCTCTGCAAATGTTGAAAAAATCACTATGTTAAACCGTAATCTATCTTTGAGTAAGGAGTAAGGACTGAGAAATACCGAACAGGAAACGATCATGCAGTATATATATATATATATATATATATATATATAATATATATATATATATATATATACACTAAGATCCTACGTTAGCATATGTATAATACAAGAAATAAAGAAATTATATTTTTAATATGTAGTGAACTACCTCACAACTTGCCAACGCTTTGGGGCCGCACGGTGACAGTTTGATGGCCGCAGATTGCTCGCATGTTGCAGTTTAAGAACTCATTTTTAGATTACTAGCCTTAATGATTTTGCTTTCTAATGTGCATTCAGTTTTTGTATCTTAAGAGCTGTAGCACAATAAAAAGACGCTAAAGTATCAGTCCGGAACAACACCGTACTCTGGAGCAACTTAGGACATAAAGCTAGGGTTAGTGGAGCAGCTTCGGAGCTGGGACTGGGGGGTCACTCTCAGCTCTGGAGCCGGCCTGGAGCAGGAGCCGAGTCACTGGAACACTCCGGAGCTAGAGCCAGCAAACTCGGAGCACTGCCAACCCTAGTTATTATGTGTATAAGGAGTTTAAGTATCCTTGAATGCTCTTTCTTATTGCTCCTGTTAGTCCAGGATCTGCACTGTACCACTCCATGTACAGAGAATTCGATTGTTTGTGTTGATTACAGGGCTAATTCCTGGCAAAAAAAGCTTGAATAGACATTTCATTTCTACGACGTTAATTTAGTAGCCGCCATTTTCCAAGATAGCGGATATTTTTAAGTGCATACTTAATATCTCAGGATCTACTGCACGTAGAAAGTTAATTATGGTATCGGAACATAGGATCTTGGGATCAAGAAGCTTAAATATAACCTTATCTTATTGATTGGAGCAGTAATTTAACTATTTTCAAAGTGTCAAAAAAAAAAATAAAAGATTACAGACTTTATTGGATAATTTTTAGCAACATTGTTTTGTAATTTGAAAATCACATATAAAATAACGAATTAAAGTAACACACTTGCACTGTAAAACCAATGCATGTTAACAAGGAATACAAATTTATTTTATACCTACACTCAAAATATCAGCAACTAGTTCCGTGTATATCCAGATAGGAGAATTTCTCCAAATTCATTACAGACAATATATAGGGTGGTCCAAAAATCCCTATCTATTTTGTTGAAATAATAGTATTTTAAGATAAAAATGTAATAACATAATTAGATGTATATTTATTTATCGAGTTTAGGTCTAAGATTTGACGTCAGCACCATCAGTGTCTCTGCAAATCTCAAATCTGTCCACTGCATTGCGGGACACATTCTCAAGTATCTCGGGTTATTTTAGAGACTGCCGCGACAATGCGGGTTCCTAGATCTTGCAGGTCTGTAGCTTTTGTTTTGTAAACCTCAGACTTTATAAAGCCCCACGTAAAGAAGTCTAATGGTGTTAAACCCGGAGATTGTGCTGCCCAGGGCCTGTTTCTACCACGTCCAATCCAGCGATTTGGTAAGAGCTCATCAAGGTACGCCCGATCGAGGCTTGCATAATGACATGGAGCTCCATCTTGTTGAAAGACAATAGTGTCGAGAATGCCATCTGAACGAAGCTGGAGTTCAAGAAACTGCTGAAGCATACCAAGATAAATTGGCCCTGTTAACGTAACATCTGCAAAGTAAAAGGTCCGTAAATCTTCGATCTTGTCATACCGAACCAGACATTAACTTTTGGAGAATCTCTCCCCCATTCGTAGAACTCGGTTGGTTTTTCACTAGTCCAGATTTGCCAATTATGTCGATCAACCTATCCGCATGTGTGGAATGTCGCCTCATCGCTGAAGAGAATGTGATTTAATAAGTTTTCGGTATGAATATTTTCAATCAATTCTCTGCACTTTCCTTCAACTTTCTGTAACTTTTCATTTTGAATGTTGATTTTAAGATCCTAAGAACAGTCGTTTTTGGTATGCTCAGTCTACGTGATGTTGTGCGAGTTGACATTTTAGGATTTGTTTTAAAGGCATCTCTTACCAATTCGACATTTTCTTGAGAGGTACCTGGACGTCCAGATCTTACCTCATCATGAACAGATCCTGTTCTTTTTAATTTATTGACTAGCTCGCGAATTGCTTTGTCTGTAGGTCCTGGTTTGTGAAATCTTCTTTCGAATTTGTCTCGAATTTCTTTGCACTTCTTCCCTTGGATACGTAGTGTTACTGCCATCACACGTTCTCGTACATCCATCATCATCTATGACCTGTAGAAAATAAAATAGAAGTATAATTATTTCAGCAAATAGATAGCGACTTTTGGACCACCCTGTATATATATACACGCCACATCAACTTCTTTCATCACGATAATATTTCAAGAAGAATTGCCGCATTCTGTTTCGCACTTGCAAAAAACTGAGCATGTCACCCCTGATATCTTACATTTGCATCTCATTGTTTTGCAAGTGGTACACCCACACAAAGTCACCAATTCATCCAGTAGTTGACAGTGAGAGAGTCGTAAAAGTCCATACACTTCATCCCATCCGTAATCTTGTGGGCTTGGCTTGTTGTAGTTACTATTCAAGAGAGTAAGTGCATCCCTGATAACAAAAAATGCTCGGCGCATATGAGGCACTCGAGCGAATTTGGGATTTTGGTTGATTCGCTTCTATTCGCCCGAACGCCTCATATGTCCTCTGACCGAGCTTGACCTTGGTGGCAGTGCAACAAGAGATTTGTTTAACCCAGTGTTTCTCAGCTGGATTTTCTCCACGACCCCCGTGTCAGGGTCTTAGGTTGACGCGACCCCTTATCATCCCTACAGGGTAAAAAAACTCACAAATCACTACTACAGGGGTAAACAAACAACGACCGGGGGGGGGGGGGTCGCGACCCACCGTTTGAGAAACACTCGTTTAACCTTGTGTAATAGATATATCTCAACTCGTTGAAAGTGTCACCTATTGAATTAAGTGACCAAACTCTGACCAGATATTTTTTAACATCATCACTGTCTTGCTCTTGGAAGGTGCCTCTCTCCAAATTCTGCAAGGAAGTTTCCTGGTTTTGCTTTCAGTGCTGCATGTTTGGTTCCAATTTTGCTTAAAGCATTATCTTCAGTTAGAATGTGGGCCTTTACCAAAACATTGTAGAATGTAGGTCTAAGCTTTATCAGCAGATGGTGTAAAGTAATTAATCAACGTTTGTTCCCAATACCGAACCGAATTTAAGGCTCTTTTAAGCCTTTGGCTTTGAAGATGGACGCATATCTCAGCATTAGAACTACCATGTCTGTATCATTTGACAGAATAACAACACGATGGGCCCCATGCTCGATTGCCCAGTTAACATGAGGCACAATACAAACTGCTCGCGCATTTTGTAGGACATCTGTAGTAGCTTCGCCGAGGTTCTTTTGAGATGGCATATGCATCATTCGAATTTGTGACATGAAATCTAAGAGTATGCAGTTTTGGAATGTGAAACTGGCTCAAATACGTATTCTTCTACAGTGAGTTTTATCTTAAGTTCAGCAATTAGTGTGTGCTTAGCTGATTTAGTAGTAACATCGCTTTCGAACAAAGGGTTTATTAGCAGCCGATCTACTGCCAATAAACTGTTTGTTCGAAGTCGAAAATGTCCTTCATTTTTTCTCCCCTCTTCTGGCAATATCCATGACTTTTTGTGCATGGGCAATCTGCTTTGGTGTCACGACTTTAGTATCTGTCAGTGTTGTAGCTGTTTTTGAGTCATCAAAGCACGGTAGTTTCAGTCTTCAAATAGTTTCGGAAAATTTTTGTCCTTCAACTTGAACTTTTCTTCATGAAATTGCTTGTACGCTTCTGCTCCATGTTCAATGACGTTTAGTAGCCTCACTTTGACGTTTTCATCTATGGAATGTTTCGTAAAAAAATTGTGGAGACAAACATGTTCAGTTACTTGGTATGGATTTCCTTTTCCCACTATGAATTGGAGAAGTTTTGTGACGTTGTCATCAAAATTCTGTCCTTTGTTTTCTGCCAGTTTATAATGAGATGTCTCCTTGTGGTCCATCGCTTTTGCATTGGTTAAATCTTGGAACACATTGGTGATTGCAAAAACTTCATGATAAACTAAATGCCATTCAGCCACATACTCACTCTTTCTTGTTTGACCAACAATGCCTTTTGAACTTTTCTAAGATCTTTGCTCCAGCGTCATGCCAGGGACAACAGCGTTGAATTTTACTTTTCTGTCTTGTACCACAAAGTGGCCCTGGATGAATTTCCAATAAAGGAAGGGATTTTCAACTTCGAGCACTTTTATTCCCTCCAGATACCAGGAACCATACCTCAAGTAGTTGATGCAGTTGAATTCTCTAAATATGCTAGTCAGTGACTCAACATTTTGCACATGAAGTTCCCAATTTCCTTCACGGTCAGATGTTACGAGATTTTTAACAAGACATACTAGACGCAAGAAAACTCTCCAGTATCTGCACAGCTCCGATTTTTCACAACATTCCTCAATGAACTCCGAAAATATTTGGTTAAGGCTTTGAGTTTTCTCCAGCAGCTTGTGAAAGTGCACTTGACTTTTGTTTTCATCTTTTGACTGCAGTAATTTCTTCAGTTCAGTGATGTCTGAAATGACGTCATGGAAATCATCACATTTATTATTTTCCCAGAAAGACTTCCACATCATAGTTTCAGCAACAATAAGTATGCCCTTCAGTGAGCGGACATAATGTGGTCCGCTCAAAACAGACTATACAGTATTTACACCAAAAATCTCAGACTCTCAAAGCACCATTTACTCCACTCCCACTAATGTACCTGACTGCACAGCGAAGAGAGAATTTTGTCAAATGAAACATTTCCAACATTGGGTAAACATCGCCAAATTCTTCCGAGCTTGCATGATAATGTCAGCAACAGTGTAAATATTGGCATAACAGGTTAAGATACTGGAGTACGACATTTTGAAAATTTTTATGGCTGAATACACTGTGACATAATGAATAACTGGGGATGTAATCACTGGAAAAAAAACTACTCGCTTGAGTGGCACAGTGATTTGAGAGATCAAAGCATGTATGCTTCACCAAGGAAGTACTTGACCTTCTCCTTGTGGCACGCCACATCTATCTAGTGAGATGAGAAACTCCGTGTCAGCTGCCTTAAATGATGCAGTGTCAAACAAATGTAGCCGAGATCCCCGGCTACTGTGAAGGTTCTAGGTAGTTCTGGTCGAAGGGCAGGCTTACGATGATAGCTCACCAGTTGGCATGGTAGCTTAGACACCAGCTTGCAACTTCTCTTTTTAAAGAGTGTGGCTGACACGTTTGGTTTCCGGGAACAACTTCACAAGAGTAGTCTTGAAACAGAACCATGACCGTGTCGTGTGTACCAGCCGTACCAGACAATGACGATCGATCTCCAAAGTCAACATTATCAAGAGTACCAATGGTGAATCCTGTGCTATTAAAGTGACTGGGAATAGGTGTGCTGTTCGTTTCACATATCTGCACATTAGGGTGGTCCACAAAATCGAAGTTGTTTATTTTTTCATGCTCAGTATTTATTTGGTTCCTTTCCCCAAGAAAACACTGCATACCAAGTTTTAGATTATTATGACTTTGTTTAGGGTATGCACAAGCTGACTAAGAAAAGCTCACATTTGTTTGCTCTCTTTCCCTATAGAATGACTGTTGTATTAGGAAAATGATACTCAAGTATTACATATCTATAGGTAAATTATTATTTAAGTGATTAATTTATTAATTAGAGGCAAACCAAACACAAACAATGTTGATTGAAACAGGAAAACAACTCCCGTCCTCACAATTACAAGTTAGCCTTGCTTGCACTAGGAAACTGGCGTCGATGTGTAGCGACCACCTGCAGCAGATACTGTTTCTGTTCTTCGTTCTTCGTAATGGAAGAGTTATAATCCTGAATTAGCTTCACCCCTCTTTCAGCCACATTATTCACTACCAGCATATCTTGGAGGACTTCCTTGGCCTGGAGGAACTGCGGATCAATCATCCTTCCATTGGGATGGATCTTTAGAGATGAATCCGGAGCCTAGTAGCGTGGTCTGGAAGAAGCGGTTGGTATTCTTGGAAGCCAGCTTCTTCAGCGTCAGTGACGGAATGTCCTCTTCGGCACTTTAATTCTCTTCGGTGGATCTTTCTCTCCTTCCCTTACCGTCATCGACTACAGTATTCCTCTCTTCTCCATATTGGAAACTGTCACTGAATAGAGCCAGAGCTACCAACTCCTCGCTCAAATACCACAGATGTCGTTGGAATGCCTTTGTAGCTGCCGCTCCAACTGCTCCATCCACTTTATTCCTGTATTCTTGAATTTTCTTGAGGAACATCCTTCCCAACATCCTTCTCAGAGATGAGTACTGGGAGACGATCGACGTAGTCATTTTCTGTGGGGAATGAAAGGAGTTTCCCGTCCCAATGAACAACAATTGCAGTATTGGCGCCAGAAGATAAGACAGCTTGTTTCACAGAAGTGATGTGGTCACTGCGATGTCGCATACGGGTTCTCCTGAATGTGGAGCGACTGATGACCAGTTCATCAATGTTCCCTCCAAGGCTTTTCACAGTAGCTGCCACGATGTGAATTGCCTCACGATCGCTGGTGTTGGTTCTATCCAGTGCGGCAGCGAGACCAGGGGACATGAAGTTCTTAGGCCTTGTTTGAGGTGCAGGACGAGGAGCTGCATTTGACGGGCCAGGAACCTGAAAATCTGGATCCATTCCAACTCGAGGCATCTTCAGAAATGAACGAAGGCCTTCATCATCAGAAGAGGTGCTGGTTGACTCCAGCTGAAAGGTCTCTTGCTCTTCACGCATCTGCTTCTCTGCTACTTCCTTTTGCTCTCTGGCCTTCTTCTTAAGATACTTCTGTTTCATTTCTTTCTTAGCCAGGGCTTCGTCGACTCGTCCCATGTGAAACTTGCGTTCCCTCTCTTGGTCTTTCAAGAAGACTCGGTCTTCCTCTATAGAGCTTTTCAAGATTGTTTGAGAACTCTTGTTCCTTCTGTATTTGTGGCTTACTTCTGTTGGAACCCTTTTTCAACTTCTTCAGAGTGGACAGGATTCCATTCAGGGTTCGTTTGATATTCTGCTCCTCTTGAGTAGGGAAGCGGGCCATTCCCCAGATATCCATGGTTTCCTTCACCACCATATTGATGCACTCTTTTTTCGTAGGAGTTGGCTCACTCATTTTCAGGAGATGAAAATAACGTTGGAGAACTTGCCTAAGAGTAGGCAGACGGGACTTAGGAATCGCTTCGATGGTGCCGTCAACCAAGTAGATAGTTGTTTTCTTACGCAATGCAGTTGCCATCATCGCAACCTAGAAAGAGAAACCAAAAATTTAAATTTTTTATTATTATGGAAATAATGTAGAAATACAGCAACTTCAAAAATGTAGACTTTTAAAGTCACACTTTAACATTAAACATGCACTAATGTACATAAATTTTCAGCAAAAATTATTATTCAACATAAACCAAAAACAATAACGCAACAGTAATATAGCAACTTTAAGCGTCATAGCAATTTATAACGCAATAGAAAATATAGCATTTTTAAGCATACACAGTCTTAACGTTGCTCTTTAGGACTAAACCTGCACTAATGTACATCTCTTTCCAGAAAAAAATTATTATTCAACATAAACCAAAAATAATAACGCAATAGTAATATAGCAACTTTAAGCGTCATAGCAATTTATAACGCTATAGAATATACAGTATATATTCACCTTAATTAAATATTAATATTAATTAATTATTAATTAATTATTAATTAAATATTAATTAAATATTAATATTAATTAATTATTAATTAATTATTAATTAAATATTAATTAAATATTAATTAAATATTCACCCTAGTCATTAAAAAGCAAGCTAAGATAAATGATTCCCAATGATGCGTGAACACTTAATACACCCTATCCGATTCTTGCCTCGAGAGTAACTGAGGAAACCCGTTAGTATTTGACCGTTCCTAATTAGTTAATTAGGAATGTAATTTGGAATTAGAAACTGAGCGAATTGCGCAATTTTTTTTACGTTCCGAGTTATGCCTGCTATATAGGCCACGTCAGAGCCGAGCATTACAGGGCATTAAAAATAGCAGCCGTGTGCATACCCTAAATATTCATTAATTTAAAAAGAAATTCACGTGCGCTAGTTTCTCATCTGGTGGGTACGTTTGGGCTATGAGCACACAAATATTTCGGAGAAAAAAGTTCACCCCCGCTTCTGTGGACCACCCTACTACTGCACATCATAAACAGCCAACAAATTTCGGCTTCTCAGAAAGTCAGCGTAGTTAGTGTAGACGCCAATTCCGTTCATAGACGTAATCAACTCTTTACTTTTGCATCAGATCATCATTCATATCATTGGGGTCATCTTCGTTTCTGAAATGTGACATTTTAATTTGCAACATGCATGACTTACTAATGTTGAACAAGGAATGAAAAAGCGTAAAGAGCATATCAAGAACTCTTTTACTCTCCCACAACTGGTGTAGTTCAGTAATATCACAAAATTTGTCTTCAAGTTTGAAATCAACTTCCTGCATTTCTTGCCTTAAAGTAAGTCCTGCTGCTTTAAGTGCATTATGATACCTTACTTTTGAAGCTATTTCCTCCTCCTCCTCCTCCTCCTCCTCCTCCTCCTCCTCTCTTCGCACTCAGGTCTGCGCAGAATACCAACAAAGGTTAATTTTTCCGATGGGATTGACAAAATCAAATTTTTTCATTGTACGTTTTAACGAGGAATAGTTTAATCTCACTGTTATAGGTCGCAATATTGTTATCAGTGCTGCTCATCAGCTCTCTAATTTCAGTGAATGTGAAACCATAGCCTGCTTCTAGAAGTGGGTCAAATATATTTTTGGCTTGCTAAAACAAAGTATACTTCCGCGATTGGTAACGGTCCTGGGGATGCTTGTCTCTCAATATTTCACATTGATACTTGACAATGTACCCATTCATACATTTTTCATGTGCGTACAAATCCGTTGCAAAAAGGCTATACTCACTATCAAGGTCTGCAACGTGGTCGAAAACATCATCTTTGAAAAAACTTGGGGCAGCTAAGAATTTGCACGCTTTACTTCACAAACTCTAAATTCGTTTTTCATTTTTACACCACCAACGGTTATTCGGATACTGCCACATACGACACATGGAAAATTTTCGGGATCTTGTGTTGAGCTTGGAGGAGGGCGTGGACCCGACATGGACTTGCGCGCATGGATAACGTTCTTACTACTGGTTTCGGCTTCAGACTGTTCATTTGTTTCAGGATCGGCAAGTGCAGTAGTTTGTTTGCATAATGACTCTAACGTTTCTTTTCAAAGTATATTTTTGTAACAATCATTGTCCACATTTTAATGTATTATGTCTTTTTCACTCATAAGTTTTAGTCGTTTGCTCACTTCGTCTTGCCTCACTTCTGCCGCCTCTCTTAATCGTTTTTGCCACTATCGGTAGATGGCAATTTTGTTCTTGTCTTTGTCTTTGACATATTACACACTTCAATTTGTTGAAGACATCCGAAGACTTCCATTTCAAGAACACAGCCTTTGATGGAGTGACAGGTTTGCTGCTAGGCTCGTCAGTCACCGGGTTCTCACAAGCAGTGAGAGAAGACGTGTCTTTCGAGGAACAAGTAATTGACACTTGTTAAAAGGAGCTTTATAAGTGTGACCTAGACCTAAGTGGGCCTCTCAAGCAAAGGGGCGCGCTTCCTTTGAACCTCCCAAAAAAATTGAGTTGTCAGGAATTTTGTTGCTCTGCAAATTGCGTGTTTATACCCAAAGGAAGTACACAGATATGAGAATTTATCTCTCTCTCTCTCTCTCTCTCTCACATACACACACACACACCGACACACACACGCACACACACACACACACACACACGCACACGTATATATATATATATATATATATTAAAGAGCACAAAAGAGAAAAAATTATTTGCATCCAGAAATTGGCCGAAATATAAAGATGAACAAACATTTGAAAAGACAAAAAGGATGAATTGAAAATCGTTTGTTTGTGTTCACAGTCAAGAGGAGCATTGAAGAGGATTGAAGAGCTTTACCGGATTATGAGTATCCAAAGTGGGATCGGAGAAACCGTTGTTGGAATGAATTAGCTACACATGCAAAAGGAAGAAAAGTTTGAAAGTTAGTTTCGTAAATACTGGAAAATTTACAACTTTCATTTACAAAATAATACCATCTTTTAAGTGTATGCATATTACGCTTTTAATATTTGCTAATTTTTTAAAGTTTGACTTTATTAAAAATGATCTTAAAGTAAAGAAATTATTTAGTGTAAATTTAGTTTTTTTAAAAGCCTGAATATAAATAAATAATGCGCATTTGCATGTATAAATTTCTGGGAAAGAAAGCATCATCAGATGTTGAGGAAGGATTCCCAAACGACTGATCTAAAATCATGACATGGCGACGCGAGAATGAAATATAGTTTCTGGTATTATTTTATCAAAATGGACGCAAAATATCTTATCCTGTTAAAAAATATATATATTCCGGTAGAATTCATAATCTCGACTAGGTGGCCATTATTTTTTTTTATACCAATATAATTTGATATAAAATTATATACCTTTTTACTATTTTCTAATTTGATTTCTTGCTAATCTTACTGATAGTTAAATTGTAATTTTACAACTTAAATACAGTTAAAAAAAGTTAAAACAAGTTCAACAATAACGAATGATGAGGACCAGAAAGCCACCACAGCGCTCAGGCCAAGTACGAGTATATATATAGCCCATTACGCTAACTTCTGGATTATTATCACCAGCATACACCGCCGAGAGTCGAACCCCCGAGCAACAGAGTAGCAAAGTTACTGGCTCTGGCTTCCGATATAACCTTACCCCCTCACAACAGTAACTTTAACGCTTAAGCGGCAAAATTTCACAACATAGGAAAAATAATTAGTTTTATATTGATTTGGTGATGATACAGAGTCACCCAAATCACTTGCCCTAATCAGGTTTCATATCTTGTTTCCGTTTTTTTTTTTCTTTTAGTGTTTATATACCCAGTGGAGATCTCTTTTATTTCCGGTATAGGTTCGATACCCGGAAGTCAAAATGTGAAACGAGTGGGGAAAATTTAAAGACGCAAAGGAGTTTTGTATATATATATATATATATATATATATATATATATATACACACAGGGTGGTCCAAAAGTCACGAATGACACGGCTTTGCTCTACCTAGGCTCAAACGCTTATGAGAAAATTGTAAGTTTAAACTTGTCAACACGTGATAAAAATCCATACAGGAATTTTTCATATTTGAAGTTCACATTTCATAAAACTCGTATTGTAAATATATTTAAATAAATAAATATATTTCACCCGATTGTGATTTCTGGACGTCCCTCTATATACTCTTGTATATATATATATATATATTATATATATATATATATACACACACACAGTGCGTTTGAAAAGTCTCTCCGCAGTCGACCAACACTTTAAAAAGAGTGTTTGACAACAAGTGTAGACGAGTTGCTCTGTGCCTGCAAAATGGTGGAAAACACTTTCAACACACGATGTAAAATCAAAAGGTTATGTAAAAAATCACTAAATCATGGTTGAATGAAAAACATTGTAGTTTTTCAATTTCCTATGCGTTTAACATAGCACTGCGGAGAGACTTTTCGAAAGCACTGTGTGTATATATATATATATATATATATATCGAGAGAGAGAGAGAGAGAGAGAGAGAGAGAGAGAGGAGAGAGAGAGCACAAAGTCACTTTAATGACAATTTCAAATGATAGTAAATAATATAAATAACATAAAACCACAAAAAATGCTTAGTTAGAGAAATTGTACAAAACCTAAAAGAAAAAAAAAATGTTTTTAATCAAATGTAATGACGATGAGGAATTATTGTCATAACTCAATCCTGTTTTGCAGCAGAATGGTGCGCTTGCCCATTATGCCATTCGTGTTCGTCAGTTTCTGAATGCACAATTTCAAGGAGGTGAATCAGTAGTGGTTCCAATACAGCCAGATGGCCATAACGGAGTTCCAATTTGACATGTTTTAAAAGCATTGAGTTATGGCCGTGACAGTGATGGGTTCCACGCACATATTTTGGATCCCTCATATATAACTTGATTGAAGGGTTTGTTCTTAGGGAAACTTAGCTTAGCGAGGAATAAGAGGACGAAGAGATGGTACATGTTTATTTACAAACGTTTCGGAAATTTTCATTTTCCATCATCAGTGCTAAAGTTATAAAAGCAAATAAAAGAAAAATTAATAAATATAATGAACGGAAACTTATACAATATATTTAAATAAACGTGTGATATTAATGGTGTGTTTATAGGGTATATTTAAGAAATTAAAATTAAAAATAAAATAATATAAAATATAGAAGATTGATCAATCGTCAAATATAAAGTAAAAAGCGAACAAAATTGAGAGGAGTCTTACCAGGTTGTTATTATCAGGGTAAGGGGACTAATTGAGCAGAGGGTTGGGAATGATTGGCTGTTGGAAGGGGTCCATATTAGAAGAGTTGGAGCCAGACGGAGCGATGGTGAATTTCTTGTCAGTGGTAGGATATGACAGTTTATTTGGCTATGTTTAAGTTAAAGGCAGAACTATAGTCGTTGAGAGTTAGCTTAATACTGAGGATGTGTAGGGACTCCAGAATGCGGAGGTCGGTTACATGGTTGGTTGTGGTGATAATTTTGAAATTGGAGGGAAGTAATGGGTGGTTGTGAAGGTGGTAGTGATCTCTTATTGCTGATTTAGAGGGTTTATTTAAGGGCTGCGATGTTCTGGTAGAAATACCGCGATGCTCGTCCACTCTGGTTTGATATTGGCGAATGGTGCTGCCAATATAGTTCGCTTTGCAGCGGACACAGTTGAAAACGTAGATAGTGGACGAAACAAGGGGCTTCACCCACAAAGAAAAACAACCTCTTTTTTTATCTGCTTTTATAATTTTAGCACTGATGATGGAAAATGAAAATTTCCGAAACGTTTGTAAATGAACATGTACCATCTATTCGTCCTCTTAGTCCTCGTATATATATATATATATATATATAAGCAATATATATACACCTTAATATATACACCCAATATATATACACCTTACCTTACCTTACAACCTTACAAAGGTTCCGCGTGATGATTTCTCATTTCGCGAAGGTCAAGCTTGTCGCCCCTCCTCTCTATATATATATATAATATATATATATATATATATATATACACAGTATATATACTTACTTTATGTGAGTTCGAATATATATATATATATACCTATATATATATATATATATATATATATATTGCAGTTCAAATGAAATGGAAAACTAAAACTGCAATAAACTTGTTGAAACTGGAACTGTGCTTATACAACAAAATCATTCCATCTGAAGAACAACCGTTTGAGTCCCCACCTAATAACTAGAGTAGACACCAATCGACCAGGGAAGTATTCCAAGGGGTATGTTAGACAGGAGAGAGGGAGTGCTGGGACTCTCGTTTCTCCTGTCACTCTCCTCTTTAGTTGATCTTTGAGTCCAGTATGCTCTCACACACACACACACACACACTTCTCCCTCTATTCTTCACTACACATACATGCATTTTACACACTACACAATCTTTTCAAAATTTATATAAAAAGAAATTGGCTCGTGAACTTCGGGGACCTTGATTTTGGCTCTCTCTTTCTTACATGGGGGTGGGGGGTCATTTTTGCGGGTGCTCGCCTTTGGCCCCTTCTTTCTACAAAAAACAGACTGTTTGATTAAAAGGCCCTCTTAAAAATATTCATAAGCACGGTGCACAGTTCCCTGACACATAACAACACTCCTTTAAGGCGTATATATACAGTATATATATATATATATATATATATATATATATATATATATATATATATATATATATACTGTATATATATATATATATATATATATATACACACACAACGAACAGCCTTTGAATGTTTATTGCCCAATATAAGCTTAAAGTGAGAATGAGTTTCATCACTCATTGTGCGTAGAGAATGTCTGCGCAGTTTCAAGAGTTGAAATAAGGTCGCCCTGTTTCTCGTTCTCATTCAGTTTCATGCGAATGAATGATGTTATTTGAATGCAAATTAAACTTCAAACAACATAAGCTAAAAACAGCCAGCCCAAATAAAATTAAATGAATGGTAAGGGTGTGTGTATATATATATGCGGGACTGAATTAAGTTCCGAGAGAAAAACATTAAGAAGCGAATGTTCGTTAAACGGGATCACGAGAGCATCACTGAAACTCTTAACACTTGTAATATCGCTATAAAATTTCTTCTTTACAGATGTAAAAGAGGTTTTTCAGTAGAATTGGAAGGATAACCCAGTGTTTTTTAAAAGAATCTTTGATGTAACAAAGTCGTCTACGTAACGGTACCAGGGGAGAGGTACGTCAAGGATGTCAGGGAAAAATTTTTCTTTCAAAGAGTTTCATAAATATATTACTTAAAGTGGCAAGAGAGAGGTCAGCCCACGCTAAGACCCTTCCTCCCTCGGTTTGAAAAATAAATTATTTAAAGTAAAGAATATGACAGACACCATCGGATCAGTTTTTTTTAAAAAAGGGAAGTAGGTAAAACTATTAAAATTTCGTAATTCTTCATGATAGGTCAAGGTTGTTTCGATAAGGACCTCAATAAAAAGAGAAATAGCATCGAAACTGATTATAATTTTATTCACGAAGCTAATATTATTTACTTTATCTATAAAGTCAGAAGAATTTTTAATATGGGCTAATATCAGAAATATTAGAAAATATGATTTTTATCAAGACGTCATAATTAACGCTAGCAATGTTGGATATAATTGGTCTTACAAGAATAATTGGTTTATAAATTGTTACGTAGACGACGTTTTTGTTTTGTTCCAATCGGCTTCTGATCCTGACCACATACTTAATAGATTGAATAATGTTTTGCCCTCTCTGAAGTTTGCTGTTGAAACGGAACAAAATTCAACAAGTTCTTTTTTGGACGTTTGGATCATTAGATCTTTTAATAGTATACCTACCTACACTGTATTTAGAAAAGCCACTCATTCTAATGTACAGTATTCATTCACTGGTTTTCTTCGCATAGTCTATCTACCTAAAAAGGCATCCTTAGGGGTATGTTCTTGAGAACCTTGAGGATCTGTAGCCCTTCTTATTTGAACTTTGAACTTTGTTACATCAAAGATTCTTTTAAAAAATTGGATATCCTTCCAGTTTCATTGAAAAATCTCTTAGACCTGCTAGGAAGAAATTTTATAGCGATACTACAAGTGTTAAGCATTTCAGTGATGTTCTCGTGATCCTGTTGAATGCACAGTCACTTCGTAATGTTTTTCCCCCTCAACTTAATTTGGTTTCACAGGTTCCCTGTTCCACCCGCAGACTTTTGGGAAAAAATCAATTAACGAATTGTTCCTCCAACTGCTTTAAGAGTTACATCGGTGAAACCATCGATTTCAAAAAAACGTCTCCATTAACGTAAATACAGCCTGAGAACAGCTGATGGTAACTCGGCCCTACATAAGCATCACCTGGACAAACACCATAACATAGACCAGTGATGGCGAACCACTGACCCGCGGGTCAAGTACTGACCCACGAGGCAATTTTCAGTGACCCACGAGCTCTTATTTAAATAAAATATGACTTTACTTTTTAATATTTTCTGCCTTACAGTTTTAAAATTATTTTATTCTCCCATCGAAATAAACAGCTGATACACATTGAAACGTTTTTAAACGTATAGTATACGTTTAAAAACGTCCGTGTATGTATGACAACCGACCGAAATAAACAGCTGATACGCATTGAAACGTTTTTAAACGTATAGTATACGTTTAAAAACGTGCGTGTATGTATAAACAACTGACTCATGGTGTGGCCGCGCGGTCATCCGCCTTCCTAGTTTTGCAGTTCAAGTCCTTAAGTTTGGGAGTGCCAAATTATTAGTGCAGAAATTATCACCCATATAAAAATAGCTACGAAAAAACGAAAAACTAGTTCTGAAGGTAGTGGACCTGGAAGGTTATTTCATGAAGAGTGGACTGTGAAATACGGTGTTATTAAACGAAGTTATTTGCAAAGTGGACATTGTTGCTTGCTTTTATAATATTAAGCGACATTTTGAAAGTAACCTCAAAAATTTGTGCTCAATGTCAGATGAGGAAAGGAATGAAATTATTACGCGACAATTAAACCAACAGCAACAACAATCTGCTATTTTCAAAAGAATTTTTAAACCAAACAACAATATTACAGCAGCTAGTTTTCAATTATCATCTACCATTGCTCAACACGGAAAACCACTTTCTGATGGTGATTATTTAAAAGAAGCTTTTATAAACTGCTCAGATTATTTATTTGAAGATTTTCAGAATAAAGATCAAATACTTAAACGTATTAATGAGTTGTCTGTGGCCAGAAATACGGTCAAAGATAGACTAACACTGCCCAACAAAAAAAAAAAATTTCACATTGCATTACAATGCTTTAAATAAAAAGTTGCAAGGTCGCGGCTGTGTTGTATCATCAATGTTTGAAAATATTAAAGCTTTTGAAAAAAAATTCAATTTGAAGATCTTCAGTTATCAGCTTTTCATTGGCTTGACATTGGTAATTTAGAAATGGAATTAGTTGACTTCCAAGAAAGTGCAGTATGGAAGATTAAATTTATTAATCTTAATCTGAGGTTACAAGAAAAGGAATTGGAGTCGTCAATTTTGGGTGTAACCAGAGAACAACAATCAATAGAAAAAGTAGAGAATCTTATTCTTGCAGAATGGAACTCTTTACCAGATTCTTTTGCATCAATGAAAAAGCTAGCATCAGCTCTGCTAACAATGTTTGGTTCATCTTATTCGTGTGAACAGTTGTTTACCTCCATGAATTTCGTCAAATCCACCACTAGGAATCGCTTTGGCACAGATATGAGTACTGCATGTGTGATACTAAAGACAACTAAATATAAACCTCGGATCAAAACATTAGCAGCTAAAATCCAAAAAGAAAGTTTCTCACTAAAAATAGTAAGTAAATAAATTATTGTGACCCAAATTACGTTTTTTAAAAAATCAAAGTAACAAAAATGAACTGCCAGTAAAAAAGGTTCGCCACCACTGACATAGACATTAACAATGCTAATTTACTTTCAAATATTAATAATAATGATAAAATAGAACTTATCGAATTTTTCATTATATAAAATACAATATAATAAATGAAACATTTAAGTTGAACATCATGACCAACTTTTGTTTGTCAAAATCACCAGCTTTTCGGAATGATTTTAATTTACCTGAGGTGTAACGTTTTTCAAAACTAAACCTTTTATCTTCACTTCTATTTTATTTTTAGTTTCTCTTTTCGCCTGAACGGAGAAGGTAGTATCCTTCATAAAGCTTCGCAGTTTTTAGTCGCTTTTTTTTTCAGCTGTTTTAACTTCGGGATTTTAATTAGTATATTGTTTTTATACATTTATGGTGTTTTTTTAACACACACACACACACACATATAATATATATATATATATATATATAATATATATATATAATTTATTGGTGGACCGGATGTCAGTTTTTCAACATCTGCGGATGCGGATGCGGATATTTAGTTTATCAATGTAATATAGAATTATGAATATATGACATAATTTTTCAATTTCGTGATATTACTATTATGGCAGGCAATGCATAAGAATTAAAATTAATATTAATGTTTTCATTATGATAAAAATAATAACTTTCTCAAGAGTTTCAGCCACAGAAAATTCAATGAAACAAGTTTCATTCAATTTTCTGTGTTACCACGTATTTATATTTTGAGGTTTATATATTTGTTTGTTCATTAATAATTAATACTTTACATGAAATGTCCATGACTGGGCCTTATAAGCTACTTTATAAGCTAATTTAATTGTAAATTGCATAATTTATTAGAGGTAATATCCGCATAACATCCGCAGTCAGAAATGCGGATGCAGATGTTAAAAATGACGGGGATATCCGGTCCACCACTAAATTATATATATATATATATATATATATTATATATATATATATTAGTGATGTAGCGGATGTCATTTTTTTCACATCCGCGGATGCGGATGCGGATGTTTGATTTCAACATCCGCGGATGTCTACATTTTCGTTATTTTTTAGGATATATTCGAGATTTGTTGTGTTTAACGTATATAATAAGTTATTATATAGAGAGAGCTGTAGCTATAATGTAGTATAATTGATTAATTGTACAATAATTCTGTACTTTTCTCTGAACATATAAAATAATATCAAGCATCTAACTAATACAGAAATCAATTAGTGAATTCGTCTGCAAATAAATTCGTTATATTTTGTTGAGTTTCAGCCACAATTAGAAACCATAATTGTGTTACCAGGATGCGGGACATGAACCCAACTCAAATGCACCCCACCGACCTCTTTCCCCAACCTCCACCCTTATAGAAAGAGATCTTTAATTAGCTTGATAACTATTTATATTAAGTTTAAAGTTTTATTAGGCATATTTCTAAATGAGCAATTAAAATAAAGTAAACTAAGATGTTCATCGTTTAATGTTCAAACTTAATTATAGGAAGGTTATGCTTAAGGAACATTAATTTTTCTGCCTTTTCTGCTGCCAGTCTGTTTCTCTTTTCATCATATATTAATCCAGCACTGCTAAATAATCTCTCGCTTGGTACGTTTGTTGGAGGACAGGCTAAATGTTTCCTTGCAAGTTTACTCAAGTATGGATAGATATTCTGCGTATTTTTCCACCAACTAATAGGATTGTCACATGCAGCCAGGCGTTTTTCTTGGTGATAGCTCTCGATCATTTTACTACATCTTTTGACATCGCGTAGGTCTCGTCATTGCTGCTTGACTCAAGAAACTGAGAGACAGATTCTGTGATAGATTTGCTTGTTGAAGGTGTTGGTTCTGTCACTGAAACTTTTATTCTTTTGGTGGGTGGCGAAGCGACAGATTCAAGAGATTGAAGCTCTTCAACTGCTTTGCCAAGTGATGATTTAACTCGTTCTAATGTACTAGGTGAAAATAACTTAGCTTTGTAACGTGGATCTAAGTAGGTTGCAAGAGAGTAACTTCATACAAGAACAGCCTCTCGTCTTGTCGCTTGCATCACTTTTGCGCACAATGAACTAGTTCTATTAATATAGTAGAATTTGATAATTTCCGCTTATTAATGACATTTTATCTCAACGGTCCACATCCGCACGACATCCGCAGTCCAAAGTGCGGATGCGGATGCGGATGCGAGAAAATGTGCGGATGTTCCGCGGATGCGGATGCGGATGTGACCTACATCACTAATATATATATATATATATATATATATATACACAGTATGTTACAGTCAATGTCTAAAATCAGGCAATTTGTAAACTGACTGAAATTTTAGGCAGTGTATCAAATTGTGATACACACAAAACCTATCCTAACCTAACCTAACCGAATGAATTTATGGCAATATATTGGGAAATAATAGTGGGCATGCATATGCAGCATTGCCAGAAAGGTTAGGTTAGGTTTTGTGTGTATTAAAATTTGATACATTGCCTAAAATTTTAGTCAATTTACAAATTGTCTTATTTTAGACAGTGACTATTGTAACATGTAATATGTATATTACTCGTGTGTGTATATATATATATATATATATATATATATGAACTGATACGTGAAAAGGCATTTTATGGACTATACATATAAAATACTTACCACTTATTGATATAATAATTAAAGAAGAAAAGGGTCTTTCCTTCTCAAATTACACACACATAATGTAGACTAACGCTGAAGAAAGCTAGCATATTAAAAGAAGGCTGTCGGTGCTCAATGAAAGCTTTGAAGAAGGCTAAAACAGGACAAAGATACCATTGAAGAAAGTTAAAGCAGGATGAAGATAGCACTGAAGAAGGCTAAAACAGGACAAAGAAAGCACTGAAGAAGGCTAAAACAGGACAAAGAAAGCACTGAAGAAGGCTAACGCTGAGTGGTCATCGCGAGTCGATGTTTAACGCATGCTCCAACAGAAAACAGAAATGAAGAAAATAAAAACTAAAGTCTTGAGAAAAGAAATATAAGAATAAGTTTTGGAACGTATTTTTTAGGATTTTTTTTTTTTTGTTACGATAAATCAGAAATAATGGGCGGGGGTCCTTTCTTGGCAGCTAGAAAGAGAATTCCACAGAAATGTTTCTTCGTTTGATGATACAGACAACGTTAATATCAGTAGTCGGACAATTATTTAAAGCCTAACATACATACGTGTCGCGGACAGGCACTAGGCAGTATTAACGCAACTTATAGGTCGTAAATATTGGCATTATCAAACTTATTTTTATAGAGTAAAAGTTAAAACTCTCTCTCTCTCTCTCTCTCTCTCTCTCTCTCTCAGGCGACATAGACCTTGTTTAACGAACCCGTCAGAATTTTTCCATAATATGTATACTTTCGATACAACTAGAGCAGTAGATATAGTGTATCTCGACTTCTAAAAAGCCCTTGACAAAGTCCCTCACGTGAGATTGATAACTAAAGTTAGGGGACTAGGAATTACCGGGCTTGTTTCCAACTAGATTGAAGATTGGTTGAGAGAGAGAAAACAGAGAGTGGCTTCAGAGTCGGGCCTCATCACCAGTGGAGTTCCACAGGGCTCCGCTCTGGGTCCTTTACTTTTTATTATCTATATCAGGGGTCACCAACCTTTTTTTTTGTTCACCGCCTACTTTTACGATTTTTTAAAAATTAAAGAAGCTTATCGCCCACCTTAGATCAAAAAGAATAAATCAACATAATCGATAAAATAAATAATGAAATAAATGTTTAATTACCTTTAATGTGAGCCCACTAGTGGGCGCTACCCCCAAGGTTGGTGACCCCTGATCTATATTAACAATATAGACGTTGGACTCCTAAGTACAATTCCTAAATTTGCAGACTATACCAAATTAGGAAATACTGTTGGTAATGAGGGGGACGTAAGAACGCTTCAAAATGATCTTGATAGGTTGGGCGAATGGTCTAGTATTTGACAGATGCCATTCAACTTCGACAAGTGTAAGGTAATGTACATTCAAGTTTTCAAGATGCTCAATAGAATAGACAGGGAAGACTAATAGATTAATACCAATCCCACAAGAAATAATAGCTTTAAATTGGAACTAAAAACATTTAGTACCTCCATCTGCAGCAATGTTTTCTCCTGTAAAATAGCTAATATCTGGAACCAACTTCCCTCGGAAGTTGTTTCAAACCAAAGTGTAAATATGTTTAAAAATAGGTTCAACAAAATTCTGAATACACTTACTGACAGAGCTGGGCATTTGCGGCATATTTTGCGGTACTGCGGTACTTGCGGTACCACCGCACTACCACCCCGGGCCCCCATAACGCAGTACCGCAAAGGATCGCTGAAAGTACCGCAGTACCGCTACCGCATTCAAATTTCCGCGTACCGGTTTGGTACCGGTTTGGTAGTGCAGCAGTACCGCAGTACCGCAGTACCGCAATATGCCGCAAGTGCCCAGCTCTGCACTTACAGTTCAGGACTGTTCCCACGTGTAATATAATTTAACCCTTTACTGGCCAAATATTTTGTAGGGTTAAATTATGAATGCGTGTATTTGAAAGGTTACAAATTTGTCCTTTTGGGCAGTAAAGGGTTAAGAATCGATTAAATAAGTATTTTGAAAATAGTATTATAACATAACCCTGCAGGAGTTTGTTTAAACATTTACTCCTACACTTAGTCTTCCCTCCCACCTTTAGAAAGACGTCTCTGATTGCATTGTGCCCCACATAACATGAACAACCATCGAGCAACTCCATTTTTGATTACTTGACAGACATCCAATTACAGAAAACACGCTCACACACTTGCCTGCCTTGTTAATAGACTAGATAAGTATTCTGTAGGAATACATAGTTTCCTAATGAACAAAACACTAAAAAGGAAAATGCATGCATAGATTTCCATTAGGTGAGGTAAAGTTGCGTCTCTGCCATCCCTATTTCTGTTTTCTTTTCTCTTGGTGGGTTGGATGCGTGTGAAGGGTGAGGGCGTGGTGTAGACAATCTGATTTTCCTTCTCAATTCCTGTTTCAACACCTTTCCTGTAGAAGCATTTTATCACCTTGCCGGCGTGATGGCTTTGCGCGCACATGGGTATAGACACGGAGAATTTGCTTAGTCCTTTTTGGGCAAGCCTGGAGTGGGCCATGGCGTCTTCGTAGGTCCGATGCCTCGGTAAATAGAGTTATAAATATTTTATATAAAATCAAGACAAATGGTCGAGGTTTCTGTGACGATACCAAGTAGTTCATATACGATAAGCACAAATATATTATTATGTCAGTTTATACAACTATGCTCTCTAGTGTACGATTTCAGTGTGCATAACGTAATTGGTGAGCTAGTTTATATATTCTCCTCTTTCCTGTAAAATTTCCTTGGTTATTTATCCAGGGTCAAGGTGTTTTCCTCAACCTTTTTTCGTACCCGCCTATGGCGGGTAGGGAGTGCAAGGTGGGGAAAGGGTCTTTTGCTTTTCTATCCAGGACATTGCTACTGCCAGAATAATTAAAAAATTAACTAGTTTAATAAGAGCAACCTCCTCGAGTGGACTGAAAGGTCTTTGAGGGTTCATCTTGTCCATATAACTCTCTCTCTCTCTCTCTCTCTCTCTCTCTCTCTTGCACACATACACACACAACCAACCAATCACTGACTGGCGTGTCTCTTTTAAATTCTCGTACTTCAATTTATTTTTTTAATACATTTTTAATCTCCCTCTTTTCCCCTTTTTTATTTTAAAACTTTTCTTCTTTCCAACGAAAAATCATTCTTTTCCCCTTTTCTCCCTCTTTAAGGCTTATTGCTTCCCCTCGGCGGCAAGAGAGGAAATGATACAGTTGAATCTAAGGAAATTAAACCCATTTTAAGAAATCATTTTATTAATTCTCCTTTTTATCAATGACGACTTAATAGCCAAATTAAATCTCATGTTCATAGCTATTAATCATTTTTTTTTTTTTTAATTTTATGAAAGAGGGTGAAGCGCGCGCGTTACAACCGGGTGAAATTAGGGTGACATTAAGTTTATGGAGGATGATAATATGTCGTCTGCCATTAGATTTCATTACTATCTTTCGTGAAATGGACTTTCAAACTCGAAGTGAAACGGAACCTGACCGATTTTTTTCTATAAATAATGAGAATTTAGATTTTATTATACCTCCACCCCCTCCCTCCTCTTACCTCCCCATCTTCCGTAGGGAAGGAGACATATTGTTAGCTTTTGTTGGTTTTAACTTGCTTGTTTCTTTGTTTCGGACAGTTACAACTGGGAGGCCTGTTTTTATTCCTGGCCTGACTGCGTCTTTTACGGGGAGACCTATATATATATATATATAATATATATATATATAATATATATATATATATATATGGGTAATGCGTAAATGTGTTTCATAAATCGCAGTGTATTCTTTAGACATAAGTAAAAAAAAAGACTATATAAACATAGGTCGAGAAACCCGTAGGTTTCGAGCTATAGCACGCGACAAAAAATGAAACTCTTAAAGATTTTTTACATTTTATGCAAATACACATTGTGATTATTTGCTTCATTAAAGTAAATGTTCAAAATTCGTCTCTACTTCTTAAATGCATGCCTCAGCACCCACTCCTTTCTCTCTCTCTCTCTCTCTCTCTCTCTCTCCTCTCTCTCTCTCTCTCTATCCCCCCCTCATTGTAAACTACCGCTAGCTAACCATCATTCCCTCACTTGTTCATACTCCCTCATTTTACCCCTTTAACTACCCCCCCCTCATTGTAAACTACCGCTAACCATCATTCCCTCACTTGTTCATACTCCCTCATTTTACCCCTTTAACTGTCTCTCCTCTATCCTATTTTGCGACGTGCTGAGGCATGCATTTAAGAAGTAGGAAAGAATTTCGAACATTTATTATGAAGCAAATGTATCACACTGTGTATGTGCATAAATGTAAAAAATCTTTAGGAGTTTCATTTTCTGTCGCGTGCTACAGCTCGAAACCTACGGGTTTCTCGACCTGTTTATATGTCTTTTTCTTTACTACTGTCTCAAGAATACACCCTGCGATTATGAAATACATTTGAGGGGTCCCGCGTCTTAAGGTACCTAAGCGCCAAAATTAAATTCGCCGGAAATCGCCTCCAAAGTTCAGCAATATTCTCGCAATAGTATCTCTGTTATTAATTGAGCTAGAACGTTCATTTTTGGCTAAATTAGTTCTTAGTATGCTAAGGAAGATGTTGATGAGTTTTTGGAATAGATTTTCATAGTTTATATTTATATATATATTTTTTAATTTTTTGATTTTCTTATTATGCCGAACTTTTGGCTGGCGATAGAGATGAAAAAAGTAGTTCGCTTCATAAGGTTTTCAATACTTCTAGTGTCGTAAGGTCATTATAACCCAAACCACGCGATAGAGGAGGGTGAAAATAGTGATATCCATCAAAACACGTTTTCGCCCGTGGTGGCGCTTAGGTACCGTAAGACGCGCGACCCCTCATTTATTCATTACCCTCTATACATATCCTCCATAAAGGCTTAAAAGGGACGTATTATATCGTCAGTTGAATTGGAAGAAGTCTTTTTAAAAAAGAAAGTAAATATGCTTTACCCTAGTGGAAATAACTTCTATACTTTACTTGTTTGACTATGTGTATGGAGATTTCTAAATTTGTACTGTTAGTTACAACGATTATTAGAACGATTATTTATAACGATTTTATTTATAAACTAAATTCCTAAAGATCTATAAATAACTCTCTCCAAAATCTTTGTGATTGGATAATGTACGTGTATCAGGAATTGAGGCACAATGGCGCTATTGTCTCTTCAGTGAAACCATCTGGACTTATCACTGACCCCGAATTCAGTTTTTGAGAATCTCGACAGAAATTGAGAAATAAAGAGAAATAAATAAGTGCTTTCTGATTAAGTTAAACTTTGACATTAATATATTTGCCTGCAAAAGTAATAAAAGGCATACTCATTATAGCGCTTCGCTCACTTCAATTATTTATTGAAAAAATGTGTACAAAACTTACATGTAGCGTCGTAATTAATTAAATTATAAATACGTTAAATGAAACAAGTAAAAGAATAATAACATTTTGAAAGGAAAAATAAATAGTTTGAGAGAGTTTTCTGTGTGTGTGTGTGTCTAAAAGCACCTTAAAGTAATGGAAGGATCGCTTGAGAAATTTAATATTTTGAAAAAGATCGTGTAACAAATTTGAAATTTATCGCATTTAATTTTGAGGAAATTCGAAGAGCATCAGATCCTTCCACTGGTATGTGGAGGGAAGAATCTTTTCACTTGCATTTTTTCCAACATTTGCATGAAAGTCATCCAGCTGACTGGCAACATCTTATATATTTTAGTATTATCTCCTATGGTATAAAATTCGATAAAATTTTCTATGGAGCTTAATAAGCTTTCGATCACCTGAAAAAAGTTATGCATAATTTTGGCTGAAAGATTTGTGTTCCAAGAAATAATAAATTTTGCGCTTATTTTGTGGCATTTTTAAAAATATTTCAGTAAATTCTTGAGAAAGGTAAAATAATTGTTCTCCACATTAGGATTTCGTATATATATATACATATATATATATATATATATATATATATATATATATATATATATATATATATATATATATATATATATATATATGAAAATTATTTCACGAAAGTAACACGGTGAAAATTATTTATGATGAATAAAACCACGAAGGAAAGGAAACAGAATGGTGCTCAAGCGCTTTCGTCTAATGACATCCTCAGGAACAGTGTTCCTGAGGATGTCATTAGACGAAAGCGCTTGAGCACCATTCTGTGTTTTCCTTTCCTTCGTGGTTTTATTCATATATATATATATATATATATATATATATATATATATATATATATGGAATGAATTTCACAATTAAACGCGTGAAGTGAATAAATGATACAAATCCACAAGGAAAAAGAAAATGATTCCAAGTCCTTTCGTGTATTCAGAAGTACACATCGTTTAGGAATGAAGGGAGAAGGCGAGATGACGAAAATATATACATATGTACAAGGGGACAGAAAAATGAAAAATTAGCACATGATTAACAAGAGTTGATTAAAGGGAAAAGGTATTTTAACAGGATATTGTCATTTTATACATTTCCGCATTGTTATTGAAATTATTTTTAAGATGGATAAATGCACATTCTAGAATATTCCTTTCAGTTATAACTTATATCTGTTTTTAACGAGCGCTTTAGAACTATCCCTCTTCATACTATGATTACATCTGTACATATGGTTAAACAATGCATTACAATTATTCTGTTCTACACGCATATTTATGCTGTTTTACCCTAATATCTAACGTTTTTCCCGTTTGGCCTATATATATATATATATATATATATATACAGGGTCGGCCGTAAGTGTCCATACATAGGAAAATAAACATTTTTTTATGGACAACCATTTTTATTTATATAATATGCTCTACATGGTTGCCATTGTTTTGAAAACACATTTCAATACGTGTTCCCCACTGTTGATGAACACGCATTAGCACAGTTGACGTTATGCTTGTAATGGCGTTGGTGATACGTTCCTTTAGATGATTTATGTCTCGTATCTTTTCCTGATACACCATGGCCTTCAAGTGCCCCCAAAGATAGTAATCAAGGGGGGTGAGATCTGGGGATCTGGGAGGCCACTCCACATGACCACGCCGACCAATCCAAGCATCCGGAAACTGCTGCTGATCCAAATACCGACGCACGTGAAGACCATAATGAGGTGGAGCTCCATCTTGCTGGAAGTAAACTGGGAAGTTACCTTCCTCGTTTAGCAGGGATGGGAAAATCTCTTCTTGCAACATGTTAAGATACCTTTCGGCATTAAGATTTCCACTGACAAAAATTGGTCCAATAATTCTGTCACCCCATATCCCGGCCCACACCATCACTTTACCGGCACCTTGCATCTTCGTCGGACTCGGCCAGTTAGGGTTAGCATTACTCCAATAACGTATGTTTTGCCGATTAACCTCTCCATTGACGTAAAAATTTGCTTCATCAGTAAACAAGATCTTACAAACGCATATTCTTAGGGTATCTGAAACATAAAAACAAACGTTTAAATTTTCCTATGTATGGAAACTTACGGCACACCCTGTATATATATATATATAATATATATATATACTGAGTTACATTGTGTACACCCGATCGAATACACACAGCCAACCGCATTATCCGGCTATTCTTTATTAGGCGTGATTTAACAGTGTTATCATACTTAAAGACTACGTTGATACCAGTTGCTTTAAGTAAATTCGGAAGATATTGAAAAGTAACATGGTAAGGTAGTCTAAAGACATTTTTACACTCAAATTCCCTTACAGTTACATTATTATAATACCTATTCTTGGCTTTCCTAAGGCAGTTATCTAGAAATGAAATATGATAACATAATTTAGTACCAATATGATATTGCGTAACTCGGAATCTAAAAATTCAGGACTGACAACTCTCAATGCTCTCAACTTTCAAAGCAATTGCTATCAACGTAGTCTTTAAGTATAATATTAGTGTTAAATCACGCCCAACAAAGGATAGCCCGGTCTGTCCGGATAATGCGGTTGGCTGTGTGTATTCGATCGGATGTTCACAATGTAACTCAGTGTAAATAGGCCAAACGGGAAAAACGTTAGATATTAGGGTAAAACAGCATAAATATGCGTGTAGAACAGCAAATAATTCTAATGCATTGTTTAACCATATGTATAGCTGTAATCATAGCATCAAATGGGATAGTTCTAAAGCGCTCGTTAAAAACACAAATATAATTGAAAGGAATGTTCTAGAATGTGCATTTATCCATTTTAAAAATAATTTCAATAACAGTGCGGGAATGTATAAAATTTACAATATCCTGTTAAAATACCTTTTCCCTTTAATCAACTCTTGTTAATCATGTGCTAATCTTTTTATTTTTCTGTCCCGTTGTGCATATGTATGTGTTCGTCATCTCGCCTTCTCCCTTCATTCCCCGACGAGGTGTACTTCTGAATACACGAAAGGCCTTGGAATAATTTTTCTTTTTCTTTGTTGGTTTGTATTATATATATATATATATATATATATATATATATATATATATATATATATAATATATACATAATTTACAAAATGACAAACAGAATCTACAAGTGGATGGACGACAACAATATGAAGTTTAACACCGAGAAATTTCAGCTGTTACGGTACGGAAAAAGAGAAGACCTAAAATCCATGGAATATTATACCCCAAATGGACAGGAAATTCAGAGAAATTCCAGAGCAAAAGATTTAGGGGTTGTAATGACAGATGATGCGAAATTTGAAACACAAAATAAGATAGCAGTAAACAGAGCAAAGAGAATAACGGGGCAGATATTGAGAACCTTTAAACGAAGGGATAGGAATGTAATGATTACTCTACTGAAAACCCTGATCATACCCAAATTGCAATACTGCTCGGTCCTAACATCCCCATATAAAAAAGAAGACATTAGACAGCTGGAAGGGATCCAGAGAAGCTTCACAGCCAAGATCAACGGGTGCAAAGAACTAAATTACTGGGAAAGGTTACGCGAACTAGACCTATATTCACTGGAAAGGTGAAGAGAGAGATACACCATTATTTACACTTGGAAAATAATGGAGAAACTAGTCCCTAATCTTACTCTGAACCCTATAACTCCCCAAACAACGGTGGAAACTAGAAACGGTAGACTGTGTCGTATTCCCAAATTAAAGGCGAGACAAGGAACATCCTTAACCCTGAAAGAAAATAGTTTTGTTGTGAGAGGACCAAAACTGTTTAATCAGCTGTCCAAAGACCTAAGAAACACGAAAGGAGTTGCAGTGGACATCTTCAAAAGAAGATTAGACACCTGGCTCAGAACAATTCCCGATGAGCCGGGCGTACCTGACTATGTGAGGTGGAGAGCACAAGAAACCAACTCACTACTTCACCAGGCCAACTCGAGAGGAGGGGCGACAAGCTTGATCTCCGCGAAATGAGGAATCATCGCGCGGAACCTTTGTAAGGTTGTAAGGTAAGTTCATATATATTAGTGATGTAGCGGTTGTCATTTTTCATAGCTCTGCGGTTGCGGTTGCGATTGCGGTTGCGGTTATGTACCCTATAACATCATAATATTACCTAAGAATAAACAACACAATAAAATATCGCGTTTTAGTCACACTTTTCACAGTCTACAATATAATGACTATAATCTAAACTGTAAAAAATGTGTTTCCAGGATGCGGGACGAGGACCCAACACGTTTTGCATCCCACCAACCACTTTCCCCAACCACCGCCCATTTGAAAGTGGTGTACATAATTATAATATATACGCTATTTAATCCTTATATTTAAATTGAATTGGTGGGAGACTGTTTTTTAAAAATAAAAGTTTTTCAGCTTTGTCTCCTTCAGCCTATTCCTTTTTACATCGAGATGATTCCTGCTCCACTAAATAATTGTTCACTAGGAACACTTGAGGGAGGACATCCAAGGTATGTCCGAGCCAGTTTGCTCAAATTTTTGTATTTCTTTTGATTTTATCTCCACCAAACCAAAGCATTATCTTCTTGCCCAATCGTTTTCTCTTTGTGATATTTCTCGATCATTTTTTGCGAGTCTCTGCTTGACTCAGTTTTGATCTCGTCATCACTACTGGAAGCCAATAGAGCACTCTTTGTCCATTTCATCACAAAGATATCCAAATTTTTCCTGAACACCTTTTGTGACATGTGAAGCGGAAAAAAGTTTTGCTTTTTACCTTGGATCCAAATAGGTAGCCAAAGAATACATGTCGTTTGCTTCTAGGCCATCAAATCTCCTTGCTAGCTCTGTGCGCATTATTTCCTTCATTGTTTTGATTCCACGATTAGCTTCAGAATCACCACTTCGAGGTTGCAGCACATTTTCCAAGGAAATGACGAGGGGAATAACCTCAGATATGGAAGAGGTGGAACTACTCAATCTTTTTGTGATATCATCGAATAGTTCCAGCACAGCCACATAGTTTGATAAGAGAGTGAAGTCGACGTTAGTGAGTTGTTGCATTTTGGAGTTAGCAGCACTATATAGACTCAGTGGTTCCTTCAACTTCAGTTTTCTCTGCATCATGTGATAAGTGCTGCTCCACCGTGTGGCGAGATCATGAATGACTGTAAGTTCAGGTGATATAAGCGTTTCTGAACTTTTTTAACTCATCCTGCGCCATCGTAGAATGGTTGAAATGAGTAGCGATGGATCGAAGTTTAGCTAACAAGTCACTGAGAGAGTTTTGTGAGGATAATCCACTTTTGATTACAAGTTGCAGTTTATGAACAGTGCAATCGATATTATGGAAGCCAGTGAGAAACAATGCTTTTATCATGTTTGCTCCAAATTGGTTCTCTTGAACTCTTGATTCACTACATGGCATGGCATGTCAAAGAGAGTAAAGACACTCCAGCAGACGTGTCTGACCATGCATCTGTGGTCAGTGATACTTTCGAATCTTTTAGAGGCTCAAGAATTTTTAACACTTTCTTTGAAACAAAGTCATAGATATCGTTGCACACAAGATTAGTATAGAACTGACGCTATTTCACTTTATACTGTGGAGCTGTTTCAGCCATGAGTCTCATGAAACCTAAGTCCTCAACGTGACTGAATGGCAATTCACCATTATTATCACTTCGGCTATGCCTGCGATAGTCCAGTTACTTTGATTTGGAATAATTCGCATCCCAAATTTTGACTTTCGAAGCAACTTTCAATCGTCTGATTCTTTTCCACTTCATTTCCTCTAGGGGTGTAAGAGACACTTTTGATTTCTTTTTCTTCTTTGACTGTTCATTAGCTTCATTTTCACTGATATCACTTCATTATATTCCTTCTTGTGCATTGAACGCATTGAACGCAGATGGTTTTTGAAGTTAGTGGTACTCCTTCCCTTTCGTGAATAGTTCTTGTTACATATGATATGACACACTTCCCAACATCGTTTGACACTCTCGAGAAGTACTTCCACTCTGCACTCGTAGATCGCTCCATGATGGTTGCACCACAGTTTAACATTTTACTAATGGGTTGAAGCACGTAACGTTACAAGGGTAGCGACGGAGAGCAAGCGCAACACAACCACCCTCACTCGTGTCTGAACAGATACTGAAGCTGGTGCTTTAGTTTAGTTTGTAACGTGGTAGTGAAAGTTGCCTAATTTCTAATAAAAAAAATTGAGTGTTTTTATCTTTTTTATCAACAGTAATTATAAATCATCATTGCTTTATTAAATATAATTAAAATAATGCTTTTCTAGCCACCTAGCGTTGATAAATGTAAGTTGTTACATAAATAATGCATCTACCCATCCAGTCCAAGTAGCAATTCTAGACATGTCGCAATTAGGGCGTAGCAAACTTTTACTTTTTTGCACCCTTGAGTGAAGGCATGAGGCATGACAGGAACAGCATTTGGCGACGTTTACAGCATTTATAGCATTTGGTTGCCCTACTAAGAAGATATCCTCAAACAACCGCAATAACCGCACTGATAAATGCGGTTGCGGTTGCGGAGATGAGAATATGTGCGGCTGCTCTGTAATTGCGGTTGTGGTTGCGGACAACCGCTACATTACTAATATATATATATAATCATAAAATTTTCATAAAAACTTTAGTTTTGCTTCCGCCCGAGTTGTTCATTCTGACGAAGGTCAAGTTTGTTGCCCCAACTTGGACCTATAGCTTGTGAAGGATGAAGGCATGGTTATCTTGGCATAACGCGGAATCCGAACCACGACTCACCACTGGTGGTCAGAAATTACCAGGGTTGTGGAGTCGGAGTCAGGAGTCGGAGTCGTGGAGTCGGTCAATTTTGAGTGGAGTCGGAGTCGGAGTTGGAAGTGCATAGTTGGATGGAGTCGGAGTCAGAGTCGGTGCAAATCCTTCAACTATAACCATAGCAGCCTAGGCCCAGGCCTAGCTCAATTTTATGAATAAAATAGATTTAACCTAATGTTTTAATATATAATATAATATATAAATAATATATAATATATAAATATAAATAATATATAAATATAGTTGCTTATAATTAATAAGGATTATAATTAATTAATTAACATAATTAATAATAAGGAAATTTAAAAATTTTCTACTAGCAACCCTAAATCTTTTTCAGATTTTTAGATTTTAATTTGATAAGTAATGATAACAGCGTAATGTCACATCAAAAGTATAAATCTGCTGTTTTTGAATATTTTTCACTCACTGCTGATGGAAAATATTACGTATTACGGATGTTTATAATAATACAAAAACATCTTATTAATTTGCTAAACCAATAATAATCTTATTTTGTTTAAGCTTCAATCAGTTTGTATTTTGGGATTTATTGTAATTTTTGAATAAAGAGAAAAAAAGCCATTAAGGCATAGTTACACTAAGTTACAGCTACTAAGTAACCTGATGAGTCATGTGGTGGTGACGAAATGCCTTGTTTATGAATCTCCATTGGCCTAATAAAGCTAATCGTAATCAATTTGGCCTTAACATTCCATCGGAGTCGGAGTCGGAGTCGTAATTATACAAGTCAGATTTCTGGAGTCGGAGTCGGAGTCGGAATGTTAAAATTTTTGGAGTCGGAGTCGGAGTTGGAGTCGGCAAATTTTATCACCGACTCCACAGCCCTGGAAATTACAGTCTTCTCCCGGACTTGATCTCATGACCGCCCCCCCCCTCCATCCAATCAGTAGCCCAGCGTCTTAACGACTAGACTAACCAGGGTACCTATTTATCTACCAACAAATTTTTTTGTGTGGAAAGCTGAACAGTTGGGTGAGCTACACACCGCATGTTCTCGCCGGGAATAGAACCCAGAGCCGATAAATTCGTAGTCAACGATGCTCACCACAACACCACCGAGTGATATATATATATATATATACACACACAGGGTGAGTCAAAAGTCTCCATACATAGGCAAAGTGGTCACTTTATTATACAATCACTTGTAAGTCACAAAATATGCTCTATGTGGGCACCATTACACTGAATGCACATACGGATGCGTTCCTCCCAGTCATGGTAAACGCGCGTTAACACGTCTGGTGTTATGCGTGCACACGCATCACGAATGCGTTCCTTTAGGTGGTCCGTGTTTTGTATTTTCACCTAGTACACCATAGCCTTCAAGTGCCCCTCAAGTAAAAATCAAGGGGGGTGAGGTCTGGGGACCTCGGAGGCCACTCCACGGGACCACGGCGGCCAATCCAGTGACCCGGAAACTGCTGATCCAGTCACTGGCGCACGCAGATACCGTAATGGGGTGGCGCCCCGTCTTGCTGAAAGTACGCTGGAAATCCCCCGTCCTCGTTCAGCAGGGACGGCATGACTGTCTTGCAGCATGTTTAGATACATTTCGGCATTCAGATTGGTGTCAATGAAAAAAGGGCCAACAATTGTGTTGCCCCATATCCCGCACTACACCATCACTTTTCCAGCGCCTTGCGTCTTTGAGGGACTCATCCAGTGCGGGTTGTCATCACTCCAATAACGTACGTTTTGACGATTAACCTCTCCATGAACATAAAAGTTGGCTTCATCTGAAAACAGGATGCCAGCCGAGAACTCCGTGTCTTCGTCCACTTTTGTTCTTGCCCATTCACATAATTCCAGCCGCCTGTCCGGGTCGTCTTCGCTAAGATACTGCAACATTTGCATTTTGTATGGATGCCATCTGTGCTCTTTCATAATGCGGACGATACTCCTTTGGCTGACACCGCATTCTGCAGACATCCGTCGAGTGCTTTTTTGGGGACTCTTTGCGAACGCTGCCAGCACCATGGTCGCTGTGCCTTCATCGGTGGCTGTTCGTGGACGGCCACTTCTCGGTTGGTCTGCAACACTTCCAGTCTTCTTGAACTTCTCAATGAATTTGGCAACGGTGTCGTGTGTGATGTGCGTGCCGGGGGCGTGTCTCCTGTTAAAATCCTCGGCAACCTTGCAACAGCTTCCTGATCCTGCCAGAAGAATGATCTCTATACGCTCTTCTTGGGACAAAGGCATCTCAGCACATCACCTGCAAAAAAAAAAAAATAAATAATCATTTATTTACCATGACCATTTTGCCTATGTATGGAGACTTTTGACTCACCCTGTGTGTGTGTGTATATATATATATATATATATATATATATATATATATATATACATTTTCTTAACCCAAAACGTATTAAAAAACTAAGATTTTATGGAACGTTAGGATGGTGGGTACCCAAACCCATTTGATCTACAGGACATTCTGTCGAGATCTCGGAAACTAACCTACCCTAACAAAACCTAATCTCACCTAGCCATCTAACTCGCAATAATTTGTCACTTAAATAAAAATGACATTAGGGACTATGTTAGGGACTGGTTATTGTGAGTTTATTTTATGACGTATTAGCCTAGATTAATAATAGTTTAATCAGCATCAAACGCCAATTTATTTGCGTACAGTAGAAGACTCGGAACCCATCAGTATTGTGCTAATGGAAGAGCTATAAAAATTTGGAAAAAACTGTTAGAAGGAATAGCATTAGAAACAGTAAAAAACGTACATTTTCCAGATGAAGCTGTAACTCCAGTAGTATGGTCCATCGAGGTAGATGTTGCCATGGGGGAGGAGGTAAGAGAAAATGAGAGAAAATGGGAGAAGTTGGTAGAAGGGAGAAAAGGGAAAAAAATAAAATTTTAATCACAACTGTGTAAACACTGGGTTTGACTGTGTAAACAATAGTTTTGATAACTGGGAGTGGTGTAAGATAAGGAGGATAATCATAAGGGAATAAATAAATAAAAAAAATTTAAATATATATGGTGGGGTAGGGTAATGGGGAATGGGGGTATAAGGGAATAAACAAAAAATATATATATGGTGGTGGGGAGCGGGATGGAATCGGTGAGCGGAGTTAAGATAAAAGGATGGTGATAAGGGAATAAAAATAAATAAATAAATATATATATGTGTATCATATATATATATATATATATATATATATATATATATAGAGAGAGAGAGAGAGAGAGAGAGAGAGAGAGAGAGAGAGAGAGGCGGGGCCACCAGCTTGACCTCCGTGTGAAGAGAGACCAACGCACAAAACAATATAAGGTTCATAAGGTAAGGTGTGTATATGTATATGTACACACACACACATATATATATATATATATATATATATATTTATATATATATATATATATAGTATATATATATATATATGTGTGTGTGTGTAACGTCATAATGTGAACTTCAGTGTTATAAACCAAACAAACAGACAAACGCGGGTTCGCCTGGACGAGAATGAGAGGCTAACCTCTCCAATCAGCTGACATAATTGTGGGCGGAGCTTAAATCACGCTTCTACAAGAGTAACAACCTAACACATATATACACATATATACACACACAACAAAGGTGTATATATATAACCAAAGGTTTTATATATATACAGTATATATATAATGACTAATGATGAGTTATACAAGTACCCTCTGAACACATCCCCTCTTATCTCTTTTGTCAACCCTTTGAACAAACATAAGGCTTGACCAGATACGAGTATATGACACACACACACACACACACACACACACACACACACACAGAGCACGTATAGCACATAAACATATATGCCTGGCGCAATACTATGAACTTCAGCGGCCACCAATGAGTTCTACAGCGCTTCATTTCATTCGGTATAGGAGGTAACTGGCTCCGCTCTTCTTTTATAACATAAATACGGATACTATGATAAGGGTCCCATAACTCAGATGTTATGCACACAAAAATACATTGTAAATAAACTTTCGTTCTTGACATTCCAAATACTTCATGCTAGAGCCAAATATCTTTTAGAAAGTTTCATTTAAAATTTTAATATATGAATGATAAATTATCATCCTCTTTTCAGGTTTTTTACTCTTCTGTAAGTTCACAGTTCTTTGTATCTGTTTTAATGCTGGGATGTCTTTATGGCACCGATGTTGGGGGGGCTGTTATGATTGGGCCCTCGTGGGTTCTTTTCCTTCCGTCAGCCTATGGGGTCGTGCCACCGTGCCCTTATATGTCACTTACATATCAGGATGGCGTTGATACTTCAATAGGTAAGCCGTGGGGTGAAAGATTATGGTATATTATGTATCACGTCTCGTTCGAGCCGCTTGATCTAAATAATACATCCTGTAAATTTCTGAGTAACGTTAAGAATTGTTTAAAATTAATAATAGTGGTTCATAATAAATGATGATAATATTTATAGTGTTGATATCGCTCTTATTACTAATAATGTAAATAAGGATAATATCCGCAATAGCAATAAACAATCCTAAAATACACAGAATGCTCCTAATTGCGTGACGAAGTATAATAATAAATAGGATGATATAAATAATGCTTTGATAATGAATAATGACATAAATAATGGAAATAAAGAGAAGAATGATGTTAATACTAACACAACCAAACCATGATTAGAAGAGTTATAATAAAAGTCGGGTTTCGCATTGCGTTTACCCCTTAGTATATTTAGCGTGTCCCTCGTGGCGTTTTACCTCATTGTCGAAAGCACTTCTATATTCTGAAATCAAACTTAATTACCTAATTAAAAATGTGAAATGATATATATACACAAATGACGTTTTCGTCCTTTTTCAGGTTTCCTATATCGAGACACTCGCTAAACGAGCACTTTCCCAATTATTTATAGACCGTGCGCTCTCCTTCGTCAGGTTGTAAGAGGCGGGTTTCGGCGAGAGTTCTCTCTAATGAAACCCCTCAATTCTAACGTTCCGACGAGATCGGCTGCCTTTTTTCACAACAATTGTAGAAAGATCTGGCGTTCATTCATGCCTCGACAGTGTCATAGTCAAATCCGTATCCCAAGGTGTAGGGTAAGAACTAAGGTCCGTGTCCACCAGACCCTTCGATCGCAACGCGTAGCGTGATGGCGTTACGACAAAGCGTTGGGGACTGTCACCTGGTGTGGGTGGTTCCGTATCCACTTCTGTATCCACTGGACCTTTGGATCGCAACGCATAGCGCGATGGCGTTACGGTTGAGTGCCTGGGAATGTTACACGGTTTCGGGTCCTTTGTCATCGTTGGGTTTTTGCGCACCGGATTTGTGGGAGGCAGACTTGGTTGAAGGGATATTTTAGTCTCAACCCTGTCTGTATTGTCCGGCGTTCCGTCAAATGTGAGCGGAGTTGAATCGAATCTCCTTATCATATGACGTCTCTCCTCTGGTTGTCCTTGCCTCAGGGGAGAATATAAGTTATGATGACCTTCGAACTGTGGATGTAAGCTTTGTCTGGACAGTTCCCTAATAATGTGATCCAGCTTACCTTCCACCCTTTCCATTTCCGAGGGCCGGCCGTGGGCCCTTTTCGTTACCACATTTTCCGCCGTTCTGTCGATCGCGGGCGGTGGTCGATCAACATGAGCTGAATAATCCTTCGTCCGTCGAGGATGTTCCTGTCCCGCATTCGAAAGACATTCCTTAACCGCGGATTCGGCGTCCTTTTCCACCGATTCGTTGATGTCTTCGTCGGGTCTGTGGTCATGTTCAGGATCCTCCTCTTGTGTGGTGTTACCCTCCTTGGGTATCGAGCTACCCATTTTCTCTGTTTTCATGTTATCGAGATGGACTCTTCTCTCCTTTCCTGTTTCCAGGTGAGGAAGACATGAGGGTTGAATCTTTTAATGATCACATAAGGCCATCGTAGACCTGCTGTAAGGCCTTTGGGACACCAGGGGTGGGTGCCCTCCTTACGTACACTCTCTCCCCTACCTGAGGCATTCTCAATTTCCTGTGATCATACCTTTCGCTCATCTCCTTCTTCTTTCTTAACAGTTCCTTCCTCACTGTCTCGTAGGCATCCTGCATTATCTTCAAATGGCGCCAGTTGTAATGGTCGTTATTTTGATGGTGGCAATCCATAGCATTTATGTTATCAAACTCCTCTTTAATGGGCTCCCTCCCAAACAAAAGGAAGAAGGGTTTAACACCTGTTGAAGAATGCTTCGCCGTGTTGTGTAGATATTGGACCAAGGGCAAGTACTCATCCCAATAACGGGTTGAATGGTCCTCTGTTAAAGTCCTAAGAACGTTTTTGATGGTAAAATTTAGTCGTTCTACCTGACCTTGGCTCTGGGGTCTATAGGGCGCTCGCCAATACATGGTAATTCCGTGAGCCTTGGCCAATCTATCACTAAGCTCGTTCTTAAACTCTGTGCCATTGTCGGTCTTTAAATGTTGCATTTTCCTGTATGTGTATATGTATTTTCCGAAAATGCATCTGGCCACAGAGCTGGCCTTTTTATCCCTTAGGGCGTATAAATGGACGTATTTTGACAACGAGTCTTCGACTACTAGAACGTAGGCGGAAAGAGTTTCCGACCTTGGGAGCGGTCCGACTACGTCCGCATATACTATTTGGAGAGGCTTTGAGGCTGTTTCCACCTCTCCAAGGGGGATTTCCGAGGATGAACGTTCTTAAATTTGTTACACACTTCACAGTTCCTCACAAATTGATATGAATCACCCATCATGTTTGGCCAATACGCAAATTCCATCAGCTGGTCATAGGTTTTCGTATGACCAAAGTGTCTTCCCATAAGAGAGTCATGCGCTTTCCTGAGGGCTTCCCTCTGCAACTCTTTCGAGGGTAAGAAATACTTGAAAATATACCTCCCTTCCTTACCTTCTCGACCCACAGCGTATAGAATATCATCTATAACCGTGTATTGTATCGGTCTTTTCTTCCTTGGACTGCGGTTCTCCCGTATCTCCTTAATCGTGCATTGGCATCCTTCATCCTCCTGTTTGGGCTCTTTTGATCTCTTCTTCCGAGAGATGCCAGCCCTTATGTTTCGCCTCGTTTAATAGTTGTTCAAGGAGAGGACTCAATTTATCCTCTTCCTGGTCCATGGCTCTCCGTCGGGTAACGGCAACTACCGGGGCGTTACTATCTACGCACCGGCTCATTAAGTCAGCAAGAACATTTAGCTGACCTTTTACGTACTCGACCCTTAAATCGTATTCCAACAAAGCCGTAAACCATTTAATGAGCCTTTTAGATGTTTGTTTAACTACCAAACCAATCAAAGTTTATGGTCCGTTCGTATGATAACTTTGGCTCCTAATATCATAGGCCTGTAGTGGTTCAGGGCTAGCACAATTCCCAATCCTTCTTTTTCATGGTAGAATACTTCCTTTACGTCCGATTAAAACTCTTACTGAAGAACTCGATGGGCTGTTCGAGTCCTTGTTGTTCTTGCATAAGTACCGCCCCGCAAGCCCTGTCTGAGGCGTCCGTGTATATAATGAACACCTCATTAGGATTAGGGTGTCTTAAAAGCGTTTGGACAGAAACTACTTTTGGACAGAAACTACTTTTGCTCGTGTAAATGTTCATCGACATTCATTAATGTTTCCACTGGTTCACACAGCACGTCATATCCTTTGAAGTCATCATTTTCGCTGGGAACACACAAACTTATTTCATTCTCTTCTCGACTCACTTCTCTTGTTACAGTTATTTCGTTTGTTTCATTTACAGCCCCATTCCCGTTTTCGCTGGGACTAATCTCCGATTCTTATCAAGTGCACGATTCTTCCCAAGTGTACGATTATTCCCAATCCATATCCCATTCGTCACTTGAATCACTCATTTCTACATTCAATTCCTTACTCGCACTTTCGTATTCATCTGTGTCCTCGCAATCCTCGACTCTGCACGCAATTCTCAAACGCGTCACTCATGACGTCAATCCCTTTGCAGACGACATTCCTACAGCTTCTTTCACTCATTAATTCATGCATTTCGTACACATTTCCGCACGAGCCAATTGAGGGCTCGATTGTTATCTCAATCATTAATTTATGCTGTCCACTCGTACCTTCATTCATGGATTCATGCTTTCCATTCATATTCATTTCACTTTCGCTTTCTTCCTCACATATTCCCAATAAGCCCCTCAAGGTCGACTGTTCTCGTTCAGACGACTGTCTCCCTAATCGTTTTTTGAATCTTTTTCAGTTCGATCTCTCTTTTTTTCATCACCTATCGCTTCGAATTTGACCCTTTTTTCTCTATCCTTCGTGGGTTTATCTGTCTCGAGAGGAGGGGGAATATTCTCTTTCCCGCGAGTCATATCTATCCCTTCCCTGATCCCACGAGTCATGTCTATCCCTTTGGTAAGGACTCGGGCTTCGACGTGGGCTTCAGGCCCGATAATATCTATCCCTAGTCCTATACGACTCGTTTTCCCTCCAACGACCCGGAGAGTAGGAGCGAGACCCATAGTAAGGGCTGGGATCCCTCCTATATCCTTCATAGGTGCGTAACTTAGTTCTAGTTTAGGTAGCTTGTCGGGAAGGTTAGATAGAGTTGAGGAAGAGGTTAAGGTTAGTCCGAGAGTAGTAGATAGCGAGGGATTTAGAGAGGTTAAGGGTGGAGCTAGGCCGCGTACATTAGGTGATAGGAATCCCCCCCCTATCGAGGTTTCGAACCCTTTCGCCCATTTGGAAAGGGACGTGAATGAGGGGGAAACTATTTTAATTGGGGACTCTTTAGTGCGCCACATGGACAAAGAGTTCGTTAAACGGATCCAACCAATAGGAGGAGGGTCTGTCTCCCAGGGGCCAGGGTTGACAGAGTTAGAGACGAAGTGGATAGGGTTGACGTTGCTTCCCGTCACTCAATGTTGGTGACGATGGTAGGAGGCAACGACTCGTATAGGCCATACGAGAGTGCCTGACCTTTTGGAGAGATATAGGGGGTTAATTAGGTCCCTGAAGGCGAGGTCAGATAGGTCTTTAGTTCTAGGTATTACCCCTAGGCACGGTTTGGGTCTTAGAATTACGTCTAAAACAATATTTTTGAATAACAAATTAGAAGAGATTTGTGCTGAGGAAAGTGTACCCTTCGTAAAGCTGTGGTCCGAATTCAATGATCCTAGCCTTTTTATAAAAGATGGGGTGCATTTTAATGAAATAGGTAATGCTAGGCTAGGTAGGTTAATAGACGAAAACGTGCGAAAGCTGTATAGGTCGAAGCCTTCTTTAAACGTTGTGGGTCCGGGAAACGCGGGCCCGACGTGATAAATAGTTTAAAACGCGGGCCCGTGGTAAAAAATAACTTAAACGTCTTTTATTGCAACGCGCGTAGTATTAGAAATAAATTAAATGAATTTAAGGCGGTAATTTATTCCGGCAACTATGATATAGTTGCTATCACTGAAACTTGGTTAAATACCGTGACTCGGGACTTGTTGGGGGAACTTGATATACCGGGTTTTAAACTCTTTACTAATGATAGGTTACATAGATTTGGAGGCGGCGTTTTGCTGTACATTCGTAATTCCCTTAGGGCTATCGAGGTTAAGTTAGATTTTCCGGCAGCAATTAATGCGATCTGTGTTGAAGTTAGGGCGCGTAGTATTAGTTTTAATTTTGTCGTTGTTTATAGACCTCCCGTTCAACCCTCGATATAGATACTAGATTTTACTCACTTCTTGGTAATTTTATTGACAATCGGAATAGTATAATTGTCGGAGACTTTAACTGCCCTAATGTTAATTACGAGAATTTTACGGTAATGAAGAGGGTTTGAGATGGTTGAGTTTATGGACGATAACTTTTTACGACAGATAGTTACCGAACCAACGCGCGGTGATAATATTAGATTTGGTGATGACGAACGGCGAGAATATAGTCGAAGGTTTAGAAGTAGGCGAGAGTTTAGGATGTAGCGATCATCAAATTCTTAGGTTTAAGTTATTGATAGAAAACACAGGATAGTAACGTAATAGAAGTCCCTGATTTTCGTAGGGCTAATTTTGATAGTTTTGCGGATAGGATGAGAGTAGTGGACTGGGATAACTTATTTATGGGTAATGACACAAATTTGCGTTGGGTGGCGTTTAAAGAAAGTTTTAGGAATATTGAAAGGGAGTTTATTCCTCGTAGGCCCAAGCGCGTTAGAAATCGTGGTAGGCCGAAGTGGTGGACTAGGGAAATAGGCGAGTTCATAAACGAGCGTAATAGAGCGTATAGACTTAACAAGCGCAATGGCCAGGTAGCTAACTTTAATAGATATATCGAGCTTAGACGTCAGGTTAAAAGATCAGTTAGGAATGCCAAGCGTAATTTAGAGATACTTATAGCTGCGGATAGTAAACATAATCCAAAAAAGTTTTTTGAATACGTAATAATCGTAAGCCGGTAAAGATAACATAGGCCCTCTAGTGGATGTAATGGCGCTTTGGCTTCTGACGCTCAGGCGATGGCGGGTATTTTCAATAACTTTTTTGCGACAGTTTTTACCGTAGAAGACGTAAATAATGTCCCCGACGTGACGATATCGTTCCATTTAGTAGCGAGACTATTTTAGATGAAATAACTGTTTACGAGGCTGAGATTGCGCATTATATCGATAGGCTAAAAGTTAGCAAGGCTCCAGGCCCTGACGCTTTTTATCCCAGACATTTGAAAGATTTGAAAGACGTTATCGTAGGCCCCTTAACGAAGATTTTTAATCAGTCACTCGAAACGGGGATTATTCCTGAAGACTTCAAATTAGCTAACGTCACGCCTATTTTTAAAAAAGGCGACCGCGCGGTAGCTAGCAATTATAGGCCCATTAGCTTAACGTCAATTGTCGGTAAACTTTTGGAATCCGTAGTTAGGGATCGTATTATCGATCACTTAGAAAGTAGGATTTGATTAATAGTAGTCAGCATGGGTTTCGACGCCATAGGTCTTGTTTAACTAATTTGTTAGAATTTTATAACGAAATAGTGCGCGAATACGATAGGCATAGAGCAGCTGACGTTATTTATTTAGATTTTAAAAAGGCGTTCGATACAGTTCCGCATAGGAGACTAATTGCGAAGGTTAAAGCGCACGGTATACGCGGTCAGGTAGCTAACTGGTTAGAAGAATGGCTTCGTGCTAGGAGGCAGAGGGTCGTAGTTAATGGTAGTGAATCGGGGTGGTTAGATGTAGGTAGTGGTGTCCCACAGGGTTCAGTGTTAGGCCCATTGTATTCGTAATTTACATTAACGACATAGATGTAGGATTGACTAGTAACGTGTCAAAATTCGCGGACGATACTAAAATAGGCGGTAAGGTTGTTAACGAGGACGATAGAAATAGGATAAAAAAAAAAAAGAAAAGGATCCAAGACGATGTAAATAGGATTATGGAGTGGACGATAAGTGGCAGATGCAATTTAACGTAGACAAATGTAAAGTTTTGCATATAGGTTCTCGCAACAATAATTACGTGTACACGATGGATGATAGGGATTAGCGAGCGTTGACGAGGAAGTAGATTTAGGCGTACGCGTATCTAAGATTTAAAGGTTAGGAACCAGTGCCTGGAGTCTTGCGCAAAAGCTAATAGGATGTTAGGCTTCATAGCGCGTAATTTCGAATTTAAATCGAAGGATATTATATTGCCCCTTTACAAGTCCCTAGTCAGGCCTCATTTAGAATATGCCGTTCAGTTTTGGTGCCCGTACTTGCGTGAGGATATTGATAGGTTAGAAAGGGTTCAGCGTCGTGCCACGAAACTTATTCCGTCATTGCGCAATAAGCCTTATGAAGATAGGATTAAAGAGTTAGACTGTATTCACTCGAAACTAGAGATTAAGGGGGGAGCTTATTGAAGTTTTCAAAATCGTTAATAACATCGATAACGTAAATTTTGACAAATTGTTCACTTTCGATAATAGTAATACTCGCAATAACGGATTTAAGTTGCGTGGCAGACGTTTCATTACTAATATCGCTAAAAACTTCTTTACGTTTAAAGTAATTGATAAATGGAATAATCTTCCCGCGTCAGTCGTTCATTCTACCAGCGTTAATATGTTTAAGAACCGTCTTGACAGACATTTTAAAATATTAACGTTGTTTAAATTAAAAAAAAAGTTAACAACAGGAGCTCTGGTGGTGGTGCTCGAGGATGAGTCTGTTGACGATGAATGCCAGCTTGTGACATGCCAGCGTGTGATGCCAGCAATAAAAAAAAAAAAAAAAAAAAAAAAATTAGACTAACACGAACGTAGATGTAGCTCGTAGCGTAAACTAACCCACTTTTTGTTTAACTTTACCTACTTTTTTTTTTTTCTCTCCTTACTTTGCATGTCTAACTCTTTTCTTGCATGTTTGTAGTTTGCATGGTATGACAGTGAGTTAAGACTGTGTTTGCATGGTTTGTAAGCGTTCTTATTTTACTTCTTTTCATCTTTCACCCCTCTCCTATTCTCTCCGACTATTTTTCTGACTTGTCGGCAGTGGCCGGCGGATGATGATGGTGAGACTTTTTCCTCTTTTTCTGAATGAATGTTAACCCAAGTGATAGGTGTTGCTCCTTACTTAACCCCTTATTCTCTTCTCTTCTCTTAACCCCTACTCTTTCCTTTCTCTCGGGCTAACCTTAGAGTGGATCTTAGGGTCTTTGTTAGCCTTAGCTTCTGTAGATCTGTAGATCTCGGTGACCCCGTCGATAATAATCATCATCATACCGGTCTCGTCGATAGCGTTGTGACGACTCCTCCCGGTCGCGCCTTGCTCCGGAAGCTTCGGTACGGGACCCTTTAGCCTCGTTCTTCTCTGATTCAGAGCCTTCTCCCGCCTTACCTTTGTCGGCAGGATTCTGTTTGTCATGAATCTTTCGCAGATCTGCCACTAACGGACAGTCCTTAACCATGTGCCCTATCTCACGACACATGAAGCATTGATTACCTCCCTTCCCTCTTATGTTAACGGCAGCCAAGGTAGTGGACAGGCCTTCCGTATCCACTCCGAAACTCGGGGTGGCATGCCCGTAGCCTTGCGAAGGCATATAATCATGCACTAATGAGGGGTTTGGCTCGTAAATTCTCCGATCAGCCCTGAGCCTCTTTATCTTTTTATAAATATCCTCCCCATAATCGTCGTATTCGTTCCACAAATGATTGGGCACTGCATTTAACAAAACCTTGTGGGTAGTGAACAAGACATCGAGATGTCTCAACAACTCGGGAGCGTCTTTCTTCAGACGCTCCAGCTCGCGCCTTACTCTAGTGACAAAGGAGGGAAAGGCCTCCCCTGGTCTCTTAATCTCATTCTCTATTTGTATCAGCCTTTCTGATATTTCGGCTCGACTATTCCTACAATATATATCTGCGCCCCGCTCAATGACAGTGGTCCATACCTGGGTCCGGGAAGCTAGGTCACTGAGGACCTCTTTCGCTGGTGCAACTGAACATCGCACCGCTAATTTTATATGGAATTCATTACTGTTTTGGGATATTGCCGGAACTAGGCGTTCAACGTCCGTAACGAATTGTTGGAAAGACACATACGTATCAACAAGCCCTTTTGTTGATGCGATTTTGTAATCGCTGGGTCCTCCGCAGAAGACCATGCAATCAGCGGCAAGAGTTTCAAGCCTACGCGCTTCCGCATCTTCATTAGTCATGATGCGTTGGTTCGAATCCCTGTTTACTGCGGGAGCTGCGGTGTTTACTTTTGCACCTGAATTGGCAGCTCCTTGAGAGGTACCTTGACCTTGAGAGGTATCCCTCCTTACGACAGCGCCTTGAGAGGTGTTTCTCCTCTCAGTGCTATCGGCACTTTGATGACCTTCCTCACCGCTCATGCGGCTGTGATCTGACCTGGGGGTTGGGGTCCCTCTAAAGGAAATTCCCAATCAGCGTTCGGATTTTTCAACGCGGCCAAAAAGGTTGGGTCAACAGATCCAAGAATGGGATCGGGTTTTAAATCGAACAATGAGAGATTATGAGCAGAGGATGTACAAAGGGGAGACAAGGGAACTTTTAATGTATCAAGATTCTGTGGAAGTGGAGGGTTATGAATTAGTTCGCGATTACTTTCAGGGACCTGACTTAGGTTCGCCGGCAATGGGGAAACTTTGCGTTTACCCTTCGCCGTCTCAACTAAACGAGAGTCGCTCACCTGATTTCTGTGTCTTGTCGTAGGCGGAGGCGGACCTGAAGCCTCTGCGCTGCGTGTTCTAGCGGCCACTCCTTTCGGATGAGAGTCGGGTTGCCCGGGTGGCATCCACCGATGCTCTCAGTTGGATGCCTGCGTCCTATCCAGGGCGGAGGAAGCGTCAATTGGGGGTTCTGAAGACGTGAAGACAGGCAGTTGGAGCTGATACCGTCCGTTAGTCCTTCCTCCGGAGTCCTTAGTGAACGTGACGAAAACTCTGGGGGTAATAGGCACACTCCCCCGGGGGGCCAAGGAAAGGCTTCTGACACCAATGTTTTAATGTTGGGGTGTCTTTATGGCACCGATGTTGGGGGACTGTTATGATTGGGCCCTCGTGGGTTCTTTTCCTTCCGTCGGCCTATGGGTTCGTGCCACCGTGCACTTATATGTCACTTACGTATCAGGATGGCGTTGATACTTCAATAGGTAAGCCGTGGGGTGAAAGATGAGTGAAGGGCTTACATAAATTTATTGATGAGGAATGGAGTAGATGAACCGGCCTTTCGGCAGCGGGTTATGCTTATAGCACTGGTAAGGGTTATCAATCAAATCATGCTGAGCGCACCCAGTCTCAGAGTTATATAGACCTCAATACTAGCGCATGCGCATTGGACTCCGTCTATAAGGTCGAGCGTCCCTTGCTACTTACTTGACACAAGGGAGTGGTCGTTATATAAAATATCTTAACCTAGATAGGCAGGTGTAGAGCCATGTTATAAAAATTCTTTGGCCAGATTTTCCACAAGGGTCACATGATAAAAATTCTTTGGGCAAATTTTTCGCAAGATCTGGTATAAATTGGGGTCTAGGCTTTAGTGCTCCGAGTTGGCAGTGCTCGGAGTTTGCTGTCTCCAGCTCCAGAGTGCTCCAGAGTGCTCCAGTGACTCAGCTCCTGCTCCACTAACCCATTTCCAGCTCCAGAGCTGCTCCACTAACCCCACCTTTATATCCTAAATTAAATACTATACGCACATTCATACACTGAACATCAGCAGTCCGGTTTGTTTACAACGAGTGTTTTACATGCTCAAAGAAAACCGTTCAACGTTAAACCGTCCAAAACACCAATCGCTAGTGATCGGCTCCCATCCCCTAAACTTGATGACATTCACTCTACTATAAGTGGAGAAGATCCAGGTTTCAGCTCTAGCTCCAAGTTCCGGAACGCTCCGATAAGTTTGGCTCCAGCTCTGCCCCGGCTCCACAATCCCAGCTCCACCCCCGCTCCGGCTCCGGAGCAGAGTTTAAACAATTGGCCCGCTCCGCTCCGGCTCCGAATCTTGGAGATGGCTCCTGACTCCGGAGCCGGAGCACTGCCAACCCTAATATAAAAGGGTGATCCAGAGAAATGGGACCCAAAAGAAACCCCTGTAACTCTTAAAGTATAAGTCCTTTTATAAAATCATACGCATCATTCGAAAGAGGATAGTTACAAGTTTGTACAGGATTGTATAGGTTTTGACAATAGAAGACAAGATAAGATACAAAACAAAATAAAAGTGTTAGTTAAAACTAACCCTTCAAGATGACTGCATGGACTGTGGAACAGCTGCGTTTCATAACTGAGCAATATTATGAGCATGGAAGAAGTGTAGTTTCAGCTCAAAGATCTTTCAAGACAAATTTTCAGATGTCAAAATCACCTTCTAAGAGCTGAAACTACACTTCTTCCATGCTCATAATATTGCTCAGTTATGAAACGCAGCTGTTCCACAGTCCATGCAGTCATCTTGAAGGGTTAGTTTTAACTAACACTTTTATTTTGTTTTGTATCTTATCTTTTCTTGTATTGTCAAAACCTATACAATCCTGTACAAACTTGTAACTATCCTCTTTCGAATGATGCGTATGATTTTATAAAAGGACTTATACTTTAAGAGTTACAGGGGTTTCTTTTGGGTCCCATTTCTCTGGATCACCCTTTATATATGGTCTCCAAAACAAGGATGCTCTATTTTGCTTAATTCATATGTTACAAATTATTTGATATATAAATTTCTTTGACACATCATTATTGCGTTTTCTTCATGCCGTTTAATAAGTTCAGGCTATCATTGCATTTACAGTACAAAATGGCGTTGTCTAGTTTTCTTTTGACTAAGACGACTTTTCAAATTATCTTTCACATCTTCAGTATCTTTAAATTTCTTCAGTAGTCTCTTTATTGCAGATCTGTTTTGGGCTCTCCTTACTCAAAACTGTGCTTTAAAATCACGTTGCACTTCCAGAAAACCCTTTTTTATGGAAATAACGCTTCAAACTGAACACACATTCAGCTATTGAATACTCCATTTTGGACTGTAAATTCCACGATAGCTTAACCTACATGTTAAAAACTTCAAAGTGACGTCAATGTAATGATGCTTCGTACAAATGTTTGTCAAATATACAGGGTGGCACAAAAGTCAGGAGTCAAAGGAGACAGAGAGAATTGATCATTCCCGTTCTATGGCCACTATTTTTAACTAAAAAATAATTTTCATTTAAAAACAGTGGTAGTCATAGAACGGAAAAGATCCATTCTCTCTCTGTCTCTTTTGACTCCTTACCTCTGCACCACCATATATATATATATATATATATATATATATATATATATATATATATATATATATATATATAGATTTACAATGTTAGCGTTATGTCGCGTGTTTCTATTGTGAGAGAGAGTATTGCGAGATCGAGGTGTTGTTTACATACAATACAATTGCCTCCATAAGCTGTTATTTCTCCCTAAAATAATTTTCCTCTTGGCATAACAATTACTGTTATGTGAATACTCTATTTACGATCGCTTTAGAGACTCAAGTCCTTATTTAGGAGTGAAAAAAAAAATATATATATATATATATATGTGTGTGTGTGTGTGTGTGTATTCTTCACTGTGGTAAACTAAAGAGGATACCTTATTGCGAAGAGAAACTTCAAGGTCATGAGGGGCCGACTTTTCAAATATTCTTTTCCTTGAAAATGAATTTCACAGTTGAAATGTCTTAAAAGGGAAGACTTGTATAATTCACTGCTATAAAAGAGATTTAAGAGATTTTTGGCAAAGTTTAAAGTAATCAAAGTTTGGAATCACTTCATTAGCGTGACGAGTCAGAAGAAAATCCAAATCCTCTTGTTTTCTCAAGTTTTTTGGTGATATATATATATGGGCTACGTCGTGGCCAATGTCGTAACACCGCTTCCCGGAGATCAGCGAAGTTAAGCGACATTGCGTCTGGGCAATAGTTGGATGGGAGACCGTCCTCTGCGCCCAGATTATGTAGCGACCCGTGGTTCGGATCCCACGTAAAGCTGTAGGTCCCCTCCGTCATATGACCTTAGATGTTGCGAAGATATATATATATATATGATCACCATTAATGAAAATTGTGATAAAAATATTAATTAACCCCTTTCAAGTCTGAAGAAGCTTCCTCTTCTTTCATAAATAAATAAAATCTTCTGGCATTAACAGGAACAAAATATGAAGTTCAACGTTCAACTTTTGAACTTAAAATATGTATCTGTATTTCTGGAGATATAAATTACAGTTTGCGTCTAAAAATGCATTGGAAAACTTTTCCAAAACAAACAAATGTTTACAATCGAATTTACTTCTTTTCGAGTTGCGGGGAGGGGGGGTTTTTCGTTTTATCGTTAATGATGGAATTGCGAAGATCGTAATTCACTTTGGAAGACTCGAGAATCTGTAATGAGTTGAAGCATTCGTGTATGAAACTAAGTAATTTGATTCTTT